>JAHWFO010001074.1:6723901-7003593 GCA_023313115.1 Rhysida immarginata
TCCCAATAGTTTTGGGCTCGAGTCCAAAAGTATTTTTACCGAGTGAACAATACGTTCGGTTAAGCGTGAACAAGTTTCTAAAATTAACTAGACGCCATTTTTAATTGAATTAGAAGACAATACCCCAATAATAACAACAAAATAAAAATAAATAAGAATGTATACACGATAATGCAGAATATATAATTTTATTATGAAGAACAAATTAATCTTTAGATTGAAGATTTAAAAAAAAAATATCTTAAAAATTATCCGTGATTTGTGTAAGTTTCTTCTGTATATACAAAAGGCCCACCTCAACTTAAATACTCCTATAGATAGAACAAATTAATAAATGATGACAGTAAATCCGCTGGTAAAAATGGCTGAATTATATATAACAAAAGAAAGAACGGAAAAGCCTTAGTCATTTTCCCTCGAATGACGAGTGGAAGATGTGCAAAGTTGAAAAAGGGGTGTAAATGGAAGGGGCTATGGGTTTTGAAAAGGCTTCATTACTTCGCAACGACTCCCAGGAATTTAATAAGGCGAGGGTAGGAGTAAAAGGGGGCTCGGAGAAATCAAACAGAATGGGCGACGAGATATAATACTCATTCATTCTTTCAGTCTGTCTATCTTCATCCTTTCCTCCCCTTTTCTCTTTATTTTTAATGTTCCCTTCTGTCCCTTTTTTATTTTCTTTTTTTTTGTCACTGGAAACGGGTCCTTCTTTAATGAGAGAACAGGAAGGTGGAGTTTCCACGTAGTCTTAAAAAAAGAAAGAGAGAGAGAGAAATCCCTAGTAGACAACAAGAAAGAGCGAAAGATTGAAATGGGAGAATATCCTCTGCATCTCGGAATTCGTTGATCATTAGCAGGAAATTTCAGCCCAAAGAAGCAAAGATAAAAATTTTTTGTCATGTCATCTTTTTTTATTTGAATTTTTTTTTCAAGTTCCTCCTCCTACACTTCCTTCCTCCTCCTTCACTTTCTTTCGTTATGATTTTTCATTTTGTGTTTAATTCCACATGGTTCCGACTCATTCCACTTGCTGCAGGGCACGGAGGTAGTCTTTTTTCAAGTGAGTCTTACCTTAACAAGCAAAAATTCATTAAATTTTGTTGAAATGAATTTTGGATTGAGATATAGTAGACTTTCCACCCATGATACCAGTAAATGATTCCTTCAAATTTCTCGATCCGTTGCAAAGACATAAGCAAATCCTTATTTGCTCCCGATGGGGAAAGATGTTGTAATTATCCACTTTTGGATTTCAGAAGAGCTTTTTGCGATGCATAGATTACTTCAAATATTCATGTAATATTCAAAATCTGCTTTGGCTGGTAAGTGACATTGGCTTTCATGGGCTGAATTTCGAATAGAAGTTTCATAATGGTTTTATTAAGTCGGTTGCCGAGAAATTTGCTAAAAAAAATCTGGATCTCTTGGCGACATTTCATTCTTTGGGTCAGTTCTGTCCTTTACTTCGTCAGTATTTAGCTGTGAAGAACCAAAAATTATCAAATATTTTCAAATTCGATTAACAAATTTGACATTATATCTCATTAGAGCGCATAATAGTTAAATTAGCGTTAGTCTATCTAAAACGGATTAAATACTTTAAAAACAATCCAACTTACAATAATTTGATTTTTTATAAAATATTTCGATTTCCCTGCTCTTCTCCTTCGTTAAGCAATGAAACATTTTCGTCCATTAGGCTAACTTAGGGCATTAAATTTGAGTAAAAGCAAATAGGAGGGAACATAAATTTGAACCTACTTGGGGTTGCCTACGTTTGCGGTTCCTAAAGATCTCAGTAACACAAGTCAACGATGAAAAAACTTTATAAATGAATTTGACTTATTTTTGTGCTTTTTAGTATGCTTAATCCGAATCTCCTTTTAAATGTTTTTACTATCACGTCACATTCCCAAGTTATGAACTTAGAGACTGCAATGTTAATGTAACGGGTGTGAAGAGAAGCGGCTGCATCGTTAAAGTATCCATATTTTTTGGCCACAAGGAAATTTATCAGGCCGCAAACTGTGAATAATTTAAAATGTTTCACTGAAAAAAAGAAATTTCTGGGTGATTGGAAAAACTGAGGTCAGATACGGATTCAGCACAAAAAAAAGCATAAGAATCAGCTCTTAACGTTAAAAAATTTTTAAAAAGTTATTTTTTGTATTTATACCAATTTATGACTGCTCATATCATTGATCACAGATCACTTTAACTAATCTAATAAAATTTTCATGCACGTACTTTTGAAATTTACATGGAGAAAAAATGAATTAAAAAAAGGACCGCAATTTCCACTCCTCTTCGAACTGTTTCCGAAATTTTAAATAAAACTGGCACAAATTTAAAGAGTTTTTAAATATGTTTTTGTTTTACTATTTATTCATTTTTTAATCATATATTGCAGTGCTGTAATTACAAAAACGACTTTTAAAATTATAATTAATTCCTGTATTGTAAATAAACGCGAGATAATTTTTAGATATAATAGAGATATATACTTAGAGCTTAGGTTTAATGTATAAAAGAACAATTTAAAAGTTTGATTAAACCAAAAACATTTACATATTTTACTACAGAATGCGTTTCTTCTTAGCCTGTCTTTGGTGTGTTTCATTAGAGAAAACTATTGTTGAAATTTGACCTAAAATGTTTTTAAATGTCATTTATCATCATCACAATGATATCATTGCATACAAAACATTTTTTTCCCATTGATTAATGTAATTTTCCGATTTTAATCCTTCTATTTTATTAATTATAAACATTTAAAGCTAAGAACATCTAAAACAAAGCCTTCAAACTGAGTGCACGACGACAATAACGTTAACTCCTTAATCGAAAAAAAATTGCAACAATGGTTAATCAAAATCAAAAGTTGCTCAAAAAATTGCAAATGTCTATGGGTAGCCTAATACGAACATCAAAATTTATTCAAAAGTTTGCGGTGTAAAGACTTTCCCAAAGATTTAATTAAGCCGTATCGAGTTAGTTCTCATTATCTACTTGAAACGTTTATATTATGGGTTTTGCTAATTTAATTTTACCTCATTTGCACTTGGCTGAATCTTGACGAAATTTGATTATACAAAAAACTTGACTTCTTCTGAGGAATTCAAGTGAATAAAGGTCATCGTAACGAATCATTTAAATTTCTTCAATCTTGAAATTCTTAATATTTAAAATGCAAATATTATGATTTAAAGTGATATTTCGTTATTCATCTAAAATTTTTCTTATATCATTAAAAGGAGAAACAACATTTTGTTCCTAATTGGCCTATTCTGTAAAGACAGACGATTAAAGTGTGCTAATTCATTTAAATGTCTTGGAAACACATTATATATAGAGTAATTTAATAATAATAAGCTAATAACTGAACTTCATCAAATACCAATTTTTTTTGGAATTTAAGAAAAGCATCCATTAAAAGGCTGTCAACTTCATGTTCATTAATTACATCTAAGTTTAATTTCCTTGCTGAAATTATCAGCCAAAAATTCTATCGTTGAAAAAATCTATTGGATTGATCTTTTCCTTTACACAGGTTGTAAAATATGAAGCTTCATATGAGTGTACCTCAACTTTAAACGATATTCTACTATAATTAGATATGCGATGCTGATAGACGACGCCAGCAGACGGGCCTCAAGCGGATAAATGCATAAGATTGTCTGCCTCCTGAGGTGGACGTTTTTCGACTCCCAGGCGCCTAGTCAGCGAAAAGGCTACAAAATGACTTGCAAATCGGCTCTATAATCGAGTTATATCAGTTCACAGAATATAATTCTTTGGAAATGAATGATCATGGTTGCAGTGAACGAAAAGAGGCTAAAGGTTTAGTCATTTAATAGGTACAGCTAAGAATATATGTCAAGGCAAAGAATATCTATTGTCTGCGCGATTATCAAGTGAAAAGATTATAAGAATTATATGGATCCGTTAATTAGTGTTTAATATTTAATCCAAAATTCATAGATAATTAAAAAAAAATCCCGATGTTAATATTTTAGCCATTGAAGTTCAACTGAAATCAATATTCATTCAAACTAAATTTGAGGTTGCTTTTTTTCCACATAATAAAGGCTCAAAACTCATTATTATATAGCGAACCAAATATGATCCATTTTCTATTTCTTAGAAGTCGTAAATGACTCAAAATAAGAAAGATCTACCAGAGACTGCTTAGGAATTACAGCATTATTCTACATTATTAAACAATTCTTCAAGATTTGTTGTCTCTATATTATAAACTTAAGGTGCGTAAAGAAAATATAGACACTTCCCAAAATACTGGTTTATTTAAATTGCACAGTTTAAACAAAAAATTTAATAATGACATAATAATCAACCAAAAGAAACACCAACCATGCAGTTAAATATGCGATTGGGCATAGTTTCTATTAACTTCTATAAATATTCCAACTTTATTTTCTCCCAACAAATCATAAATAGCTAATTTCAATTCATTACATGAATGATATTACTTGTTATTAGCATATACAAGTTGGGTTAATGTAGCCCAGACGTCTCCATAGGATTCTTATCAGGGCTTCTAGAAGGCCAATCCAAAATCCTGATTTTTTCACTTTTAAACCATTATTTTGGTGCTTTTGATACATGGCATGGGGCATTGTCTTGCTGATAACACTATTCACTCCTCCATTGAGTGGGCCAAATGGGATGAGATGATCATATAGCATCTGATGATATAACTTTGAGTCCATTCATTGGTTTATCATCGCAATGTCAGTCTTTCCTTTATAAGCAAATGCCGCCAACACCATGACTCCACCACCTGCTAAAAAATTCAGGTTTCTCCGTTCTTATTTCTCCAGAAAAGCCGGTTTCCATCGGGGCCGTCCAAATTAAACCTTTTTTCATCCGAAAAAACAATTCTTTCCATTGATCTTTCCATGTCATCACTCATTTTGCCCATTCCTTGTGCGCTGGAGTTAATTTTGGTTTTGCGTTCAGTTTTACGTATCCAGCGTTATCATTGGTGCATAAGCACCTTTGTCACTATTGTGTGTGATACAGAGGCGCTTAACTCTTGGGCAATGCTTCGGGTTGACATCTGTTTTTGGTGGCAAGATGGAAAATGCGACGCTTTGCTCTTGTGGATGGCCCATGTTTTCGTCCAGTGCGTTTTTCTTGTCCATACTAGCCTCCTTTTTTTCGACACATTACGAACTGCACTCATGGATCGGTTGAGTGCTGCAACAATTTCTGTGTAGGATTTTCCATGACCATGGAATAAGTACACTTTTCGAAACTCGCATTCCTTTTAACTGTCTTCTTCGTGGCATTTTCTTTTGTTTAGCTTTCTGTGCAGCTAGTAAGTTTATATGGCTTACTTGAGTGGTTTCTTGCCCTCGAATAATCGAATGATGTGTCCCATTCGATTATTACTTGTTTTTGAAGATGTGTCTATAAATGTTTTACACTTGCAAAACATCAAACTAGAGTTTTTTGCGTATTTCTTAATAACTATCAGATAAATTGTTATTCTTTTGCATGATTGGTGTTTCTTTTGGTTGATTATTATATGTCATTATTAATTTTTTTGTTTAAACTGTGCTATTTAAATATACCAACATTTTAGGAAGTGTGTCTATACCTTACTCTCGTTAAGTCAATCCGTCAAATTTGGATACTGGAGAGTTATGATCAAAATTTAGAACAATAAATATTAACAACGGTATAATCAATATCCATTATAGACCGAAAAGTACATTCACAAGAGTATACTTTATTAAATACCTATAAATAAAACCCTAAGGGAAAAACCTTTTTCAGAACAATGCACTCCATATGCGAGCAATAAATCAATAATCGGTTGTGTAGAATTTGCATGAATTATATATAACTGGCTCTTGCACCAAAAGGCACATTGATAAATCAGTCTGTTTAGCTAAATGATAGCCATTCAAGTGTATCAGAAAAGCGTTCTTCAATTTCTAGAGCTAATATCTCTCAGAATCAATGTTATTTACACGTTACATAAATAATGGACAGCCAAATTTAATGAATAAATCAATAACTGAACGAAGCTTTAAATTTATTACAAACCAGTTGGCAGAGTTATTTTTATGAATCAAAATCAATCGTTTGCAGCATGTGAGCTTTAAAGATAAAAGGGCTTCTTAGAGTAGCAAAATATGGTGAAAAAGCTTATCTTAATTCATGTAATAAAAAGCTATTTCTTGTTCACATACAAAATATGTGGTATGATTATTTCCAGTAGATATCATCAGTTGATCAATCAGATAAACCTAATCAAAAGGTTCTAAAAATTAGCTTTCTACTCTTTCTTATTAAGTGTATGCTATCTGCTTAAGATCTGATGGATTTTACGACAGCTATTCATTTTGATCTGCAAACATATGTTATCCAGAGTATGAATGTTGTTTTAAATCGGCAACAATGTTAATCCTAATTTTATCCTAAGTTATTTTCTTGATTGAAATGATATTTTTTATTATAATCAATATTATATATTTAATATTGCTATAGTGCTATTTAAATTTTACGATTTTTCAGGCATCAGACACGATTCCTCCCTCCACTCTTCCTATTTTTCCATTCCTATCGCTAACCCAAACAATCTACTACTGTTACTAAAAGTCTTTTGGGGTGGAGAAGACGAAAAGAACTTCTACCGATTAAAGAGCTTTACAGTTTAAAGTTGAGTCACAGATAAACTAAAAGGAACGTCCGGGATCTTTGCTATCTCTTTCCTAACCCCCCCCCCCCCCTCCCATCACAAACCCCCGATCTTCGTAGCAATATTTGTGTCTTTTGGATGAATGCACATGTGTGAATGACTAGGGACGAGTCCTCCCATTAACTTAGCTCTATTTTTAGAATTGGGACTTTTTTTCCTCCCCGAAGAAATTTCCAATGAGGAGGAGAGAAGAAAAAATAAAGATAAACCGTCTGAAAATTTCGGGGAAAATATAATTTTCAGAATTTTAAACTCTCCCTTGGAAGAAAATATCAAATTACCGTTTGCAGAAGGACAATATGAAAGAACTGTCCATCGGCATCACTGATTTCAGAATATAGCAAATGTAAGGAATAGTAATTATCTGAAGGAGTAAACACAGAAAAGAAGACCTCGATTATTTGGAAGAAAATAAGAATCAAATGTTTTTAAAAGTTTTTAGTGATAATACCTTTTAATCTGAAAATTATAAATATTGCTTCAAAAACTGAATCCAAGTAATAATTGCATTGTGTAAATTTGTGCATGTTGGATATTTTTCTTTTTTAATCCTTGGGGTAGGCTGAAATAAAGTTGAATTGTTTCTTGAGGTTTACAAGTTTTAATACAGGGTGATTATAAAGTCACTATACATTTTGGTGAAATCATTAACGAATTTCATTTATTTGCACACCCAAACACACCTAAAGTGAATGTGTGTATGGGAGTTACACAGTCAAAGGTCTATGGGTTCTTCATGTTTGCCGAGGGGACTATCAATGGTATCGTGTACCTCGACATGTTGGAGCAATTCCTGGAGCCACAATTGTGAGATGAAGGATTTAGGATACCGTTGTGTTCCAACAGGATGGGGTACTATCCCATTTGGCCAACATCGTTCGGGACTAACTGAATCACGCATTCCCAGGCAAAGATTGGTCAGGGCTCGCCAAGACAGTGGACTCCACAGTCCTCAGATTTGATCCCCATGGATTTCTTTGCGTGGGGTTTTATCAAGTCCTAGGTGTACCAGGTCAGGATTACGCACCATTGCACAGCTGAAACAACGGATTACAGCCGCGGCGGAGGACATTACACCGCAATGTTGCGCAATGTTTTCCAGGCCACGGTGGTATGCTGGGAGCTGTGCCGGGACGTGCAAGGGGGACACATTGAAATTTACTAAGAATGTATCCTGGTATGATATCTGGTTGATGCATACTGCAATTTCTGCAATAAAACGGAAATTTCACCAAAATGTATAGTGACTTTATAATCACCCTGTATTGTACCTTTTACAAAATCAAATAATCAAAAATTTATTTCATTATATGGAATAAAAAGATCGGAATCGATATGAAAGCTTTCCCTTCCTATTACACACCTTTAAATTACTCCTCAAAGAAAGGAACGTCTAATATGAAAAGATAAAATCTTTACATTAGCTTTCAAGACTGTGTGCTTTCCTTCCTGAAAATAATTGTCAAAATTTGAAGAAACCTTAGATATTTTGGAATTAATAGGAATGCAAGTTCGTTGATTTATTCAATTATACTTAACTAATTTGTTGACGATTATTGTTATTAACTACTTCTGCGTTTCCTCAAGCGAGTCTTTCCTTAATAATAATCATGGTTATTAGAAGTCAGAGGGTGATCACCGAAGTCTACCACCAGATGGCACTGAATGACAAAATAGTCTATTTTTAATATACAAGGTCTGTTCAAAAAAAAAAAGACCGGACTTTTGACATCCTAACTTATTGACTGAATTACAACATAATATATGGTTGCCTCCTTCAAATAGTCCCTCTTGCTTACAATGCACTGCTCTCATAGTTTCTGACACTGTTGGATTGTTCTCTGGAATTCATTTTTTGGCTCTACGAATTCTGTTTAAACTTATCTTTTTAAGGTGGTTTTCAACTTTGGAAAGAGGAAAAAGTCTGCTGGGGCCCAAGACTGGAGAGTACTGGGGCCAAGACTGCGCAGCACTAGCTCTGTTCCTAGCGCAGGTGCGAGCTCTGCTAGTTTAGATAGAACAGTGTGCGAGCTCAGAAAAACCATGATCTCGCTCAAATTGCGCCGGCTCTAAGGCGCAGATCTTGTCGCTCAGCAAGTTGCGGATTTGAATCCCGATGAAGACATGGATGTTTGTTCTCGTCTAAAAACACCTTGGAAGACTTTGCCATTTCAACCGCCTTTAATCATTGGAAGGAATTTTAAAAAGATCCCTGTTATTTTTCTTACAATTATAGTCAGACTTATTTCCAATTACAACATCTGAAAAGCATTTTAATAAAATACTTGAAAGTATCTAATAAAAGAAATATCAAGAGAAACATGCACTGACGAAGGATTCCATTCAAAATAAACTTAAACCTTGGCGGCCACTGGACCATTTTGACATCAAAGCCATCTATTAAGAGCAGTTTTCCCAAATTACGTTTTTTAGCAGTGGACAATAATGTAGTTGACCACTCTAACTTTTAATAAGCATGGTAATGTAGGATATTGTTGAGATACGGAACATTTGGTTTAACCACACTTCAATGTATATCATTTGCTAAGGAAAACTCAGACGAGAAAGGTATGCGTGATATAGCCTTTGAAAAGTGCTACAAACTTCTTAAAATAAAAACTAGTTTATTATTCTTCATTCCGCTGAACTATGCAATTATTAAACTTAAAAGACAGATAGAGTGGACCGTGTAGAAAAGACCGTATTTTGTTATTTTCTATATGCAGTTTGTCTGTTCTTTAATAAATATTTAATCTTAGAAATAGTTTTGGTAGCCGATTTTTTGAAGGTCGATTTAAGCAAACCTTCTTTAAAATACTCAATAGAAATGAAACGGCAATTTTGTTGTAAAGTGCTGACGTGTTTGTGGGGGTAGGCTACATGTGAGAAAGTGTTGCAATTTCCTATGCGAATCTGTACAAAGATAGAGGCACCGATTGGTTTGTCTGCTACTTTAATCTGGTTAAGAGACCTTCTTGAAATCCGAGCCACTTCGGAAAATAAACACGAAAACAGTGAAACTTTGTTTATCTTCGGTTGAGTCATTTACTATTTGACGAAAGATATCAACTTCTAGGAAAGGAAATAGGTTCTCTGATTCTTGCTCAAACTGCCTATTACGCATATGTTATATGTGCTTTATAGTTTGCTCTTTCAGTGAGACGTGATATATACTACTTTTCTTGAAATTGAGAATTATATTTTACAGTATATTTTTAAATTTGAAATTATCTCATTTTATTATTTCGCTAGAATTTTTAAAAGGTAAGTAGGTTTTTTTGGATTTTTTTTAAACATATGCGCGTATTTCGAGATCAAAAAATTTCAACCAAGATTGGGCTCAAGAAATAAAAATGCATTCCTTAAAACGATTTTTGAAAACACATTTGGCGTTGGAACTTTTCTAAAGGCTTTTCTATTATTAACGAGAGAACGGGAGGAGGTTTCCTGATTGGCGTGACCGTCACTCGCTTTCTGAATAACTCTGCTCGTGGCTGTTCCACACAGCTTCGAAATGTCTTTGTCACATTGTGTCGAGATTTGTCAAAAATTCTTCGAAAGCTTTCGAGGCGGCAGCAGCACCCGTAGCAAGCAGCCATGTCAACGTCCTCTTAAGAAGAGAACGAGCCTTTTTCCAAAACGAGGAGAGGCTGTTCCTTGACGAACCGAACGACGGTGATAGCCGCCAAGGCTCCGGGAATGACAATCGGTGCAGATGTTATTTCCTGCGCCAGCACGTGTGTGCAAAGTTCTTCGCTTCAATGGACGTTCATAATGGGGACGAGCCTCCCTTCGAGCTCTTTCCTCACCGCCGCCTGCATTTCTACATCAATGGCCAGTTTTAACAATGTTCGCCACGGTTTTCTCGTATTGTTCAAAGACATCGCAAACAAAGGGATCCATCGAGTCAGAAATAAAGATGACAGAACGCTCAATGACAGGCCAATGATTATGAAGACCAAATGGATACGAGTCGAGTTTGCATTGGATGACTGCAACTTCATCTTTTTTTCTTCTTTTTTTTTAATCCTTAATATAAATAAAAATAAGTTACTTTTCTGACTAATGTAGTACTATTGTTTTAATATTTATACATTATAATGTTTATAATGTTTATATTTAGAATTTTATTTGGATGCTTAACATGAAGAATGAATAGAAGACATTGTAGATATTAATTTGTTCTTTGACTTCAAACAATCACTTCTCAATTAATTAAACAGAAGATCTGAAAGATTATTGAAGAATCTACGTAAAAGTTTCATATTTCTATCAAAATAAAATTTATCAATGTTACACTCAAAATGGATAGCAAGGCTACTGAGATTCATCTCTAACAGGGCTGTTATCGTTTTTCATAGAAACTAATTTACCGAAAAACATCTGCTCCTTTTTAGTGCTAATAAGGGTGCAATTTTAACTTGGAAGTCCAATCAAGAAACCTTCAACGCCGTCACATTACATCCATCAACCTTTGAAATCAGTTGGGGAATAGAATTGGTACTTTAAAAAATCTAGCTCCAACACTATTTTGGATTATTCAACTTCAACTTTCCAAATTCAACCTCAAAAACCCGTTATCATATTATTTTGGATATCATCAATAAAATCTACACATCAATACTGGACATTATCTAGCCCCCAAAATTGTGATTACTCTGGACTTGAAAGGTGATTTTCATCATCATTATTATCTGTATTATTTTATTTATTTAAGTTTTTATATCATTGAATTAATAGGAAATAACTGATTAAATCTCATGTTCATTCAAATCTATATTGTCATCTATACCTGATTACATTTTAGAATTGTGCAATGTAACCCAATCCATTAATTGTATTTGAAATTGGAATGCCATTTAGAGATAATTTTGTCTTTCAATGATTCCTGTATTTTTAATAAACGAAAAATATTCCAGTAATGTCGTTCTAATCCAAAAATGTAAATTTATTTGGACGGTTTTATATAGTTATTAAAACTAGGAAACATTTTTGATTACGATATTGAGATATCTAATGATAAAACCCAGCACAACCATATCATTATATAAATATACATGTATTCTGTACCATTAGTCTTGCAACTAAAGGAAGCAAAGTATGTCCTGATATATTTAGTTGTTTAGAGTTGTATTGGTAAGCAATATACATCATGAAAAGAAAAGGAAAGCCTCGAATCCACGAAAACAGAACAGAATATAAACTACTTCTTTTCAGTTCCTTAGTTTTCTTTCTAATTTATACACCTTCGGAAGTACATCGGGAACTCCAACTCCATACGCCTGACTTTTTTTTAATACATTACAGAGCATCTACCGTTCTCTATTTTTTTAGCCGAGTTGAAATTCTAATGTATTGTAATAAAATTGTTATAGAGATTCAATGTGACCCTTTAATTCAAAATTAAATAGCCTCTCTCCACCAAAAGATGGCGTAGAAGTTGGATCTAACTCTTAATGAAACCACTTCCAAACCCAAAACTTAATGGAATAAGCTTATTTATGATGCATACATCTAGGAGACCCTTCAAATGGAAATGCATTTAATGGAAATGCACTTAATAATACTTAGTATCTAAAATTCATACCACGAAGAAATCATCCTGGAGGCATGTTCAAATGACTTCTTTAAAGTACTTCGTTGTCCATTGACATTCGCGGCCAGCATATTCAACGCGTTCTAATCATTCTTTGCAGACAGAGTTTTTATGTTTGTTTACAAGAGTCTTGTGCACATGTTCAGTAATTTAAAATATTGCTGGAACAAGAGTGTTAAGGGAAGCACGTTCTTAACCGAGATAAGCCTATTTACATAATCACAAACTCGTATAGCTTTGGCTCGAAATTTTCTCGGTTGTCTTCAGGCAGCTTACATTCTACTAAAAATTGGAGCTTATAATACAGACTTCAAAAGTTACCAAGGTATTTCTAAATTAACTGTATTAAGAAAAACGTACTTTTGTCTGCAAAAATTCTGACAATACAGCATTAAATGCTTTGTAAATAGCCATTTTGTTAAGTCTTATTGGCTACTGACGACATAATCCGGATAAAGCTGAAAATGAAATAAATTGTTTCTTATTTCTATTTTTATCCGTGGCACTTGAATAGGCCCAATCCTCCCGTTAATCTTGACGTTATCCAAATTCACATATTATCCGTAAACATATCCACTATAAATTGTAGGCCAATAAACCTTTTTTAATGAACTGTAACACTAATTTTGTATACCACTTCAAAAGGCAATCCCAGTTTATTTCACTTTTTCTATTACAAGTTAGCTCTCGTTTTACGAGTTCCGATTTACGAGCAATTAATTCGTAAAGGCGGAACAAAGCTGTTTATCAAATATCCATTTAAATTAAGCTGTAAATTTCAACTCTTGAACATAAATAATTTTGTGGTAGAATATTGCTTTGCATATCCCTTTTGTGGTTCACTGACTGGGGGATTCAAAATCGAGTATACAAATCACAGTATGCGTGGACATCAAATTCTATTGAAATCAAACTCTTAACTACATTTAACAAAAATTTTCTTGCTTCAATTCTAAGAATTCTTCCTTCTCTACTTACTTTTCGTTTTCATTTTCCCTATAGCATCCATGAACATCATTTTTTTTTAAATTAGGTGCGTTGCAAAAGTTTGTAGAATAAGAGTATAAGATGGTAAACTATATATCCTATACATCTGAGCACGTTTTCCTTAAAATTCTTAATGTGAATTCACTGAAATAAGTCGTAAATCAGAGTTACAAAAAGATGTGTTTATTTAAACACACAAAAATGTAAACACAAAAAGATGTGTTTATTTAAATAACTAGATTGTTGTTGCAAAAATGTAGAATGTGTTTACGATCTTAAAAAGAAACAATCTAACGTTGAATTTGTTTGTCACTGTTTTTTATAACTTCAAAACCTAGATAGTCCATTGAAGTAATCAAGTTCTCCATTATACCAACACTGTTCAACAGCTCACTGACCGTTGAATATTGCCTTGAACCAAAATAAGCTTGCCTTGATAAAATCCCCTAGAGGTTTTCCATTGGATCTTCGCAAATGGAAGAAGGTGAGCTTCTAGTGTTCTCTGGTAGGCTTCGGAAGTTGTCGTCCATTGTATGCAGAACAGCCCCATAGAATGACGGAACCACCACCTTGTTGTCTGCTGAAGAACGACCTTTCTTCTTTCCGTAGATCGTGCCTATAATAAGCATTGCCGTCTGGGCCGTCGAGGTTCCACTTTTTTTCGTCAGAAAACAACACTGAAAAAAACTCATCTTTCCAGGACGTAAAGAGTGAGTTCTCGAGCCCACTGCAATCGAGCTTCAATGTGGGACTCCGTCAGCGGAGGTTTCTTTGCTATTTTTGAGAAACGGTCGTTGGGGCAGGCTTCAAACGCCTGTACACGATGTATCATTATACACCGAGTCCAGACAGCTGAAAAATTTTCTGCGCAGACACAGACTAGTTGGATGCCAATCGTAGAATTTGTCTGTCGGCTCGCCTTGCTGTCACCTCTGGCCTTTCAGGTCTTGGTTTTGCATGATAATAGTCTTTCTTGGCTAGAATTTTATATATTCCTGAAACATAACAATTTCTTTGCTTTGCAATGTCATGTACATCTCTTCCTTCTGCTTTCAGCATCCAAATCTTAGAACCTCATCTGGTGAAAACTGCTTATTCGATGGCATGGTGACTAAGTATCAAAAGACAAATAAAATCGGTGATTTAAATGAAAATGTTGCATTTGAATACAGGATATATCACTTGTAAATAAGAGGGTATTCAGTAAATATTTCACCTGACTTTTTGATTTTCAAATAACGTTATCCAAATTTTTGCAACACAGTTTTTGCCAAAATATTGTTTGGTTATAATCCGATCGAAAAAGAAATGCTTTAGAATATGAAATAATTCTTTTTAATACCTGCTAGCTAATGTAGTTTTAAGTGATTACAATCTTGGATATTAATTGCTAGATTAAAATAGTAAAAAGTCAAATTTTCCCTACTCTACAAACTTTTGCGATGCACCTTATATAAAAGCGTTCGTTAATAAATGTTAAAAATATTATTTAAACAATGTTCCTAGAAATAATCAATAAATGAATAAAAAATAATCATGAAAGCGCAATATATTGACAATCATTTTACCAGCTGAAATTTTTTTTTTTCGTTTGTAATATTAAAAATTCGCCTATGGCAAGGCCGTATTCACGAAAGGGTTTTTCGAGGAGAGGGGTGTCAATAAACACGATCTAACCCATTTGTGGAGAATGGAAGATCAAAATATATAAGAAATTATAAAGTATATGATAGAAAAAAAGAAAAAACCTTTAAAGGTCAAAACCTCCTTTTAAAAATCCTGGATACGGTATTATCTTCATTTATATCAGTGGCAAAACAGGAATGGAAAAGGGAGCAAAGGAAATATTTCCAGCTGAATATAAAGAAAAATATTCCAAGCATCCTGTTCTCTTATGAGATTATTGGATGCAGAACATGGAATGGAGGGTCCTTTTCGTCGATAAGGGTTGGGATCAGTGACGGGTACAGAAAACAATACACGAGATGGAGATTAAGATCCAACTAGGGACCGTTTCGTGTTGACATTAATAATAGGCGAGCCGTGTAGAAGACGAAAATGCATACCGCAGAATTGAAAGGTGACATCCGAAGACGGTTGAAGGACCCACTTGTTCCCCCCGAGAGAAGGGTCAAAGCCAAACGCAACTACAAGCCAAGGAAAGGGGGATCGTGTTCCCTCCTTCTTTCATATATGGGGGAAAGAACCCATAAAGATTGGCCATGACTGGCTTTTGCATAGGGGAGATAGGGGTAAAAATAAATATCAAACTTACGGTGGACAAAAAATGACAAGGAGTTGGTGAAGAAAAGGTTCGTTACTAAGCAAATCGCGACTAAAGGGAAAAGAATGGTAAATAGAGCGAGGAATCCATGGAAAGCAAATAGAAACGTTCTGGACTAAAAATTCTTTCCAAGGTCTATTCACAATATCGTTAAAGTAAAACTTTAAAATAGCTGCATTTAAATAGTATCCCAGGAACATTTAAATATAAAAACAATTCAAAAACATGGATTAAAAAGTATCAGGTGAAAAAGCGCGAAATTACATACCAAAACGAGATTTTCAACTTTTTCTACTTTTCAACAATCCTATTCTACTTTCTGATGATTCTTAAAATCCGATGTCAGAATTTCATCAATCGATGTCTTTTACAATGTTTTTGGGCCAACGCATAGATACACACTCATCATTGACCTCAACAATAAGCCAATAAAATGATCTGCCTTTGTGCTATGATAAAAATATTTCTTACAAAAATTTTGGGTTACGTTTCATAAGTTTCTACAAATTCATGCTGAATATGTATTATCATATGATGCGAAACAGGACACACAAAAAGGAGGTAAGGAACATAAGTAAATAAATAAATGGATCTGCAAAATATTCAGACAGAAGCGAATAACAACTTCTAATGGAAGTTCATTCAATGGAGAGATAAGAAAAACATTGTAATTTCATAAGATTGAAACAAATATTATTGAAGAAAATATCCTATGCAAATAACATAAAAAACAGCCTTCCATGGACTGTATTTTCAGAGTATTCAGATAATAGCAAATATTTGCATACGTGCAAAGAACAGATGCGCGTGAGGTCATCTTCTAGACTTATCTGTAGAGGGATAAGTAAATAAAGCCGAGGTGTTCTATCGAGTTAACATTAACTTTCACGCAAATATGCTGCCTGGACCTCAGATTTATGAGATCCAACGTGATATGACCATAAATATGTCATTTGTGTAAGGTTTCCATATGGAGTAGCATAACTAAACTAGATATGCATAATCAATTGTACAATCATGATAGTCTTCGTGCTGCGTTTACGAATGAAATAAATAGAAACTTTACAGTAACAGAATAAATCTAAAAGTTCCGGATTTTATTTTTTCCTTCATCCGGGTACATAAGTCGACAATTGACTGTCAAGACGGCTTGACAACAACAGTCGTGAACGGTACAAACAATGACTGGTTGAAACGAGATACGGAATCCTGATTAGTTAAGAATGATAATCCCACTACAAGAAGATAACTGGATATCAAGGTAATAATCATTGAGTACGCTACATTACTAGGCATCAAGACTAAATTCATTAAGGAGATCGCACATTTTCATTGACTGGGTCAGAAGGAAGTTCCCGAGACGCATTCGACGAAGTTAGTCATCTTACATAAATATCTTGTAAAGAGATACATCCCTTGGCCACCATAATATGTGAATGATAAAAATTGTGGTGGCTCCCAAAATTTCCCTTGGTTCCAACTGAAAATGATAAAAGAAATTGTGGTGCTTTGGAGCGAAGTCATGTACTGTACCGCCGCACTGTAGGTGCATGCAAATATCGTTCCAATTATAATTCCGTAGATAAGAACTGTAAATAGTGAAGGATCATACTATCTTAATGGAAATAGATGCCTTAGCTGTTCTGCTTGAATTCCGAGCATTAATCAGATATTCTGGACATTACCTTCCCTCTTTGGACCCAAGTATGAGACGCTCTTTCTTGTCATAAAGCATACAGTATACACATCTCACTGGAGAAAGAAAATTAATTAATATACACTGATCAGCTCAAATACAAAACTTCAGTAATACTGAAAAACTAATGGGATGGATCTTCGTAAATTACGAGGTGGGTATGTTAAAGTTTTAATTTGTGGTCCTTAAGACTTCTTTACATAATCACCGTCCAGAGTCACACAATTTTTCTCCGTCTTTTTTGACCTTCTGCCGGTTGTTACTGTAGAAGAATGTAGATTGTGTCGAAAACCACTGTTCCACTTCGTCAATGTTGTCAAATCGGTGAACCCGCAATGGATTTTTCATTTCTGGACAGTAAAAAACGTCACTTGGGACAAAAACGTCGAGAGAATAGGGCGGATACTGCAAGATTTCGTAGTCCCATTGCCTCAACCGCTACTTGAGATGAGTGAGCCGGTGCATTATCGGCAAGGAAACGAATGCCTTTGGCGAGCATACCACGGAGTTGGGTTTTTTTTACAGTATCTCATAACTTGTACAGTCGTGTGTGCTAGTGATGGTCTTACCCTTTGCAAGATAACATTGAAGGATGATTCCATGACAGTCCCAAAAAAACTGAGGGTATGACCGTCCCTGCGGACTTCCGCGCCTTTTCCGTTTTGAGGGAGGAGAATTGGTGTGCTTCCACTCCTTGCTCGTCATTTTGGTCTCAATCATATTGGTAGACTCAACATTCGCCATGGTTACTAGACAACTAAAAAAAATCCTCTACATCCTGATCCAAGAGGTCAGCATCTACCTTAAAAGGTCACGCCGTGTTTACTTTTGGAAAGGAGTCAGCAAGCATGGAATCCAGAGTCGTCGTGAATAATTTTCCACGCACTACCATAACAATGACCAGCTTCATTCATGATCATTTGGATAGTTGCTCGTCCGTCTTCCAAGATAAAACACTCCACTTCCTTCTGTCTGGCCACATCATCCGTTCCAGTCTTGGCTTGTCTGACAGGGGAATGTGGCCAGTTTGGAAATTCCTTTTCCACCTCACAACAGTGTCATTTTTTGGGTAATCATTACCAAAAGCAGCTATCATTTCATCGTGGATTTGCCGTGCACTGTTCCCTTCAAACTCAGAAAGTTTATCACGCTGTGAGCTTCCATTTTCTCCACCTTACACTTTACTGCCATCTAGTGGAACTTTTAAAAAGATTAAAGGACACGTTGTGTTAATTTTATCTCCATTATACACATAAGGACAAGGATTTCACTGACAATTTCATCCAAGTGATAATACCGACAATAACCTCACTGGCAATAACTTCAATGATTTCACTGAGCAGAAAGAATGGTCTTGTATTCATTAAGGCCAGAGATGGTCTTACAGGATTTAATACAGTATTATAATTCTGTGTCTGACAATTTAGTTATTTGAAAATTTTGACATCCGAAGCATTTGAAAACAGTTTCATATAAAATCCTCACAACTGAATATAATTACACATTTGTTAAGGATCTCAAATGTTATAAATATTTCAAATAGTATATAAAAGTCAAAAAATTTCATTATTCCACTTTATTATACAAAGCCATCCCAAAATTGTGTGATGCATAAAAATCGATTAAAGCGTCTCTTTCAGTATGTATATTTCACACGCACTCATCATCGGATTAGTAGAGAAATTTTTCTGGGTTTCGCGTTTCCTGTACCTGGATTATACAAATCCCATCATGAAAATCTGAAATCTAATTACAGAACCTAAACCTAATACTGAAATCTCTTTATAAAGCCAGTCTAAATCGCATTACAAAATATTAAAAATCAAATTACACTTCTTCTGAAATAAATTATAACCTAAGACAATGTATTGGGAGAAGTGGTGCGGGGCGTTCAGCATTTTTTTGCTCTATTGGCGAAATTCTTAACTATTTTTTTTTTCTCTTTTGAAATCAAAACCCCGTGGTCCAAAGATGGTGTAGATAAAATTTGGCCAATGGACTCTTGGCTATTTGGCTCTAAACACCTTCTTTATATATGATCACGTTCACTTATAATAAATTATAAAATAGTAATAGCACATCTTTAAGAAATAATTAATTTTGCAATTTGCACATAAGGATTAGTACGAATATAACGGTGCAAGAATGAATTAGTTTCATGTTAAAATATTTAATGACTGCACAACTAGAATAGCACTTTACGTTTTGTTTCTCACTATGAATAAGACCTGCATTAGGAATGAAAATGAAACAAAGGGACTTTAATCAAGTAAATTACATACACAAAAGCCAATGTATACCTTTTAAGTGAGTCAATTACGCCGAAATTTGGGTGGAGCTGAGTTAGTGAAAATAGTAAAGAAGTCAAGGGCTTTTTGAGAACACCACTTGACTAAGAAAGTAAGGAACAACGAGCGCCAGTTCTCACGACCGTCTGTCGCCTCTGATTAAGAGCAACTCACTCAACACAGACACACAGATACACGCACACTCAAAGTTAAATGCTCAGCGTTTTGACTCATTACCCATAGAAATTCATTAAACAAAGATTCGGCAATTATTATTTCAGGACAGAAATAATAAAGAAACCTTTTCAGATTGTTATAATTATGCTAGTTGAAACAAAGAAACTTGCATAGACTGCAGAGATAAGTAATATTTAAAAGTCAAAATATAAAATTATACAGATATCGATATTTGCTAAGTATCTCAAGATATGACGAATTAAATATTTAAAATGCAAAGGAACCGTTAAGCATTAAAGGTTGATAATAAATTATGAAATTATAAAGTCAATTTCAAAATCGAATTAACAGATTAAAGAGTAATAAGCTACAATGACAGTCATTTGTAATTATATTGCAGTCACATAATACATTGTTATGCATTTCAAGAATGTTTCTAAGCAAACAGATGATGATATGTAAGTGCGCGGAGGACTGGTGGGAGAGCATTGAAGGCAGAGCATTGGAGATGGACGAGTGTAAATCAAACGGACGAAACCAAGGAGAAGCAAAGTAGAAAAGGGAGAGCCAGATCGAAAAGGTGGGTTTTTAGGAAAGTCAAGGAGAAATAAAACACAGGGGCGAGATGGACGAAATGATAGAGGGAGGAGGTTTGGGGGGGAGACGAACAGGCCACTTGGGGGTTCGTGTCTTCTTCTCAGGGCGGCACTTCAATGGAATGACGACATCAACGTCGGCATTGACTTTAAATGATCCAAAAAATAAAGTACATAGGGAGAAAGAAGACCCAAAACAGAGGAAGAAAGAAGACGACCCAAAACAGAGGAAGGGAAGGACAGAGAAAGACAGAATGGGAGGGACCAGACGAATGGGCCAAGATGACAAAATATCCAAGTTCACAAAAAAAAAGAAAAAAAGAAAAGGAAAGGAGGGGAAAAGAAAACTTTCCAAGGAAATGTAAAGTTGTCTCAGGTTTTTCCCCCCCCTTCTTCGTGCAGATATTAACACAATTTTTCTTGGGGAAATACCATTCGAAATTCTTGAGAAAACAACCAACCAAAGAAGTCACTATCCTCCGACTTTATTCTTGGAGATAAACTTCTGGAGATAAACTGTTTGGAAATATTGTTTATAATCACACTGATTTACATAAAAGTTTTTTTTCTATTTATTTTTTTTTCTCTATGCTTCGCAAGAAACGTAATGAAAGTCGCCGTTCCGCTCAAAATCTTAATTACCAAAAAATATGAATCAAATTATTCAAAGAATATATGAAAACGATATTTCACGTTGGTCTTTGCTTATTTTACAAGATGATTCAGAATAAGTTTAACAAACTTCGGCATTTTGTTGAGGAGATCTTTTTAAGTGCTAAGAGGTATCACTTCATTTTAAGTGACATTTCATTTCAGAAGGAAAAACATCCAAAACTTGGTTTTGAATTGACTTCACTGTGATTTCTGAGATATTCGGTTTTCTGCAAAAATAAACATCAACTCTAAAAAGATCTCTAAAAACTTTACGAGATCAAGTTTTGAAAGTGTAGTAGTCAATGTGGTTACTCTTAAAAACGCAAAATAAGTCCATTAACAATTGACAATCACTTGTTTGTTGACAAAATTAAAGTTCTCATGCATTATTCCAACAGTTGGATTGGTCGTGGAGGATCCATCGCTTGGCCTCCGAAGTCCCCTGATCTAAATCCTTTTGATTTTTTGCAGTTATGGTCTGTCCCAAAATCATAGAACCATCGTCTGCACGTGTCGTAATACTTTTTTAGACAACATGATGAAAAGATATAGTGAACTCTGATTCAACTTGAACCATTTTGTACATGTGAATATTATCTTATTGTTTAAACGTCTTGTTATATATTCAAATAATGCAAAGAAAGTGATATGTGTTTGCTTATCCCAAAATGATAGAACCACCTAGCAATAAATGGAATATTCCTGAAAATACTTATGTAAATGAAGAAGGTTACAGCACAAAGTTAAACGTTTATTCACCAATTTCTCAATCTGCTTCAGGATTCTGAAGTAATCTTTTAAATTGTTTTCCAAAAGTCATGGGACGAGGAAAAGCATTATCTGAATTTGAAAAAAGAACAAATCACAGAATTGTTTAAGCAAAACATTTCCTTTTGAGCTAGTGCAAGGAAAATTAAAAGTTCCCATCATGTTGTGCTAAATTTTTGCAAATTCTAATGTTCTCACTCTATTAACAAACGTTAGTTTCGGCTTAATTGAAATGTCACTGGACCGTTGATTAGACCTGATGAACCAACAGTCCAAATTAATGTCCATTCAAGCTTTGTAAAGACTCTCTTTGCACAAAATCTGTAATGGATCGTGAACAGAATGAGCAAGCCTCGCTTCCATCATAGAACACAGATGGATTTAGAAAGTGAAGTGTTAATCGATTAAACATTATCCGAGCAACAATCGGTGCACACTAGTAAGCAAACACAAGACAATTTTTTGAATAAGATGCAGAAAACGGAATGGACAAAAGCCATTCCAAGGTTATGGTTTAAAGCTTTTAACATCGAGATTTTCATTTATTCATGTCTTCATTAATTAAATTTAAATTATTTTTATTATTTTTTCACCCATCATTTTAAACGAAAAATTATTAACAGTTTCTTAACATGTATTCTGTTTATGAATGCTCCTATCGGTCATTCTATTCTGTGTCGGGGAAAAAAAGAAACATAAGTGTAGAAAGAACTAACCTTTTCAAGTAATGATGTGCAAGACGCACATTCCAGTTGTTCACTGAAAAATGGTAACTAGCATAGAGCGCTCCAATTTATATGGTTAGTAATATTACTTTAAATAAATTTAAATTTTAGTTATTATTGACCATCAAATTATTAATGCGTTATTCTATTATATAAGCTCAAGCACTGCCTGTCAGCTAACAAATTTTGACAAATAAATGACAATGGGTGAATTTCCTGAGAAACTTTACATTTTTAACAAAAATTAAGTTAATAACATGTAGATTTCGTCAAGATTCAAAAAGGAAACCTAAAAATTTCAGAATTTTGACAGTCAAAACATGAATAACAGAAAGTGTCTCCATCTCTTGAGATCTGTGGGTAATCTGAAATTCTAAGACAATGGACATTTTGGAATATTATGCATTAATTTGAAGATTCTTTGTTTCCGATTATGTTTCTATACTTAATGGATTTTAATAACAATGGTATTCCATGGCAAACTAGGATATCTTGCTAATTGCTTAAAAACTGCTTATGAATTAAGTCCTGAGTGTTGATAAAACTTAAAAAACACTAAAAATTTTCAAAACCAATCTACTCAGAAAATAACAGTTGCCCCATTTCACAGTCCAATCAATAATTCTCGGTAACACTTATCTCGTAAACATGCTGTGTTAACGGGAAATTGGAACCTGACAGAATTATCCTGGAAAACCTTAAACAGCGGAAAGTTTAATTTTTCCGAGACTTATGTTAATTCTTTTTTACTAGAAAACGTTATACAAAACAATAATAATTATTTCTTCATCTTCATTCGCTTTACTATTATAGCATAGGTTCTCGATATGGATAAGTCTTACATAAGTCTTACAAAGGAAAAAATTACTTGATTGAAACATTAAATATGCAATATCCAAACAAGCTTATATAAATCTCACAGATTCAGTATTCTTTTTATTTGAGGTATGAGAGTTTAAATATATCCAAAGCGGAAGGCCTGCCTTATTTTTGGTATCGTCAAAGAACATTGGTTAGTGCACTCTAGTCAGCACTGTTAAATTCTCAGGAGGAATATTTCACTAACACTTTAGGTTTGTCAGATTAATAAAGAAGATTACATTCTTTCTAAAAGGTTGGAGTTGAATCCTCAAAGGTAAGCGATACAGATTTTCCATAGAACAAGAATGACCAATTGGCATTTTAACCTACAGAAAATTGTGGCAAGTATATAAGATTATTGATGTAGAACGATTATTGACGCGTAATAAGAACTACGTTATTTTGAGCTGGCTGAAACGATAATGCATATCCTAAAATTGATTCTAATCGAGTGGGAAAATTAATTTAACTATGTAAAAATTTTTCTTTGTGCCATTTGCAGTTTCAACGGAATAAGCGAATGTTCAAAGCTGTTTAAAATAACTATATAATATTTAAATCAATGTATTCCTATTTGTTTTCGCAGAAAATTAACCGCCAACAACACAAGCTATGTCTACGTCAGTATAAACCTTCAAAAATTTAAGCTTTTTTTCAAAAACTAAATGCAATTGCAGTTAAATGAGCTTTCCAGAAGAGACATTTGTCATCCTTCAAAATTTCAAGGAAAAAAATACTTAGAACTATAGCACACACTAGAGCCATGTCAGTTGTTCGAGAAAACCAGTATCCAGCAAAATTATCATAAGAGGGCCATTTGTGGTGGAGGGGTACATGCGGTGAAAAAAATATATATATCGCCTTCAACTTGTTGGGCTTTTAAGAAGACGGGGAGAAAAAAAAAACGCTAAGACGCACATCGCCCTTCTGTGTGTGTATGTACGTTAGGGAGAGTAAAAGAGGCTAGAGAGGGAGGGGCAACAAGGGGGCTCCGAAGGGAGGTGGTGAAAAGTTCTTGGGGCTAGAGCGTCCTAATCCAGGCTCAGCTGTT
The DNA here is from genome assembly GCA_023313115.1 of Rhysida immarginata. Taxonomy (NCBI): domain Eukaryota; kingdom Metazoa; phylum Arthropoda; class Chilopoda; order Scolopendromorpha; family Scolopendridae; genus Rhysida; species Rhysida immarginata. Next base: position 6,748,315 of record JAHWFO010001074.1, read on the forward strand.
AGCGTTGAAACAACGCGTACTTGGGTAAATCCCGGGGGGTTACCTGAGCCCGCTCTCTCATGTTTTATTCGCCAGGGTTGGTCAACCAATGGGCTTCACACAATGGTGGGTAGTAATCTCAGCTGTGTGGGTTTTTGCCAAGTAGAGAGAGTCGGCGATGAAGGAAGAGACGGGATTTAAATTACAGAGAGGGGAGAAAGAGAAATTATTATAATAAAGGCTGAAATTTAAGGAATGATGGAATGCAATCGGTATGCCTTGGGATAAAACGACGGCAAGCATTTCACGAAGGGGCAATAAATATATCGTCAATGCAATATTATGGTTTCAGCAAATTACTTAAGAGTTGCAAAACGATCGGTAAATCGTTTCCTTAACTGCATCCCTTTACAATCAGTAACATTATCACGTTTTTAGTCAGACCATTTGAAGCATACCGGTTTTGTTTAAAGTCAGCGAATGTGGCGATGATAGAAATCTAGAATTGCTCATCACAATCTCAACATCAACAGACGTCTGCGAATAAGATGGTATTTAAAATGTTGTTTTATGCTTCTAGTTATGTATTATCATTATTTTTTTAAATGATTAAAATCAATTTGTCTTTTATTTAACCGGACTTACCTTATTAACTCGTTAAACAGGATTTTTGTTTGGACCTGTATAACCCTGCGCGGTAACAGTCAAAAGAAAACTCATCATGAAAGTTCGTACAAATGTACAGAAGCTTCACTTAGGAAAAAAAAGATTAAGTTTACGATAACAAAAATGCACTGAAAATAGTTGCCGATTCTCAGTAAATCTGGGGTAGAGTTTGAATTTTCGATTAACAATAAAGAGTGTTAAAGAATTTTTTGAAACAATATCAGGAAACCCAAATTTAACTTCCTTTAGTAGAATAGCAAACATTTCTATTTGTCGTTAATTTTTTTCACAGCTGGACGATTATCTAAAACCCAGAATGTATTTCGTCCTGGTTATAACTCCTCATAATCCCTGGTTGAGGTGCCGGAACTGTGGACAATCATTAATCAAACAATCAAGGAGAAAACACTATTCCACACTATGACTATTGGTTCCTCGTAATCCGATAAAGTGATATTACACAAATCACACATGCAAAACTCTAATTTCTTTTTTTGCTTCTCTATAAGTATTCCTCAACCAAACTTCTCACGGTTGCTTTTGGAAAGTACCAATCAAGCCCTGCTCTGAAAACTATAAATTAACATTTCATACCACAACTCCGAATTTTCGGGACTGCCAGCTTAGAAACTTATGAATTATAAACAGAAGTTTAGACAAGACATAGAAATTTTAAAAAAAAGTGAAAATGTAATCTTATAGCAGAAAACTAAGTTGCAAGAGAAACCGATGGATAATAAAATTGTTTAAATGAAAGAGCATGTTTTAAAATGGCATTCTTATTTTCACTGCTTCTATCTACAGTATACCCAATCCTCAAAATGAAAATCTTAGCAGAAAAAAAATTCGATTGTTTCTCTGCAGTGCTCTTCTATGTTTGCTGCTATATTTGGACGTAGGTGTTTGAATATGTAAATGACATGAGCATCATATTCCTCTCCATTCCTTTTGCGCCAAGTTCTTGCTCCATCTTTGCTTTCACCACTTCAGCTTCCCCAAGGATTTTGATTTCTTCTTCTTTTTTTTTTTTTTTTTTGGTCAAAGGAAAGAAATAAAAAAGAAGGGTTCTCTTTTCTACAACTCAAACATTTCAGTTTATATTTGCAGAGATTTCCACTCAGATTGAGCGCCAAGAAATGCATTACGGGCTACGACAGGAAATGGAATTTTTTATTGATGCTGCAAAATTAATGAAGCTATGATTTTTAACATTTTCAAGCTCATGGTTTCCAAATATTCTTCCGTGAAAATAGGAACTTGTATATTAAATAATAAAATGCACCAAACAAACAGTTATTGCTGTTATAAATTATATTCCAGGACAGTTAAGCCAACTTTCTCTAGAGTGACAACCTCTATCTTAATTTCTTTAAAGCTTGCTATTGTTTCTAAAGCTCAGTCTTAATAAGCTTTATTACTTAACTGTAACCAAGTCTTCTATGCCATAAAAATGTGATATCATGAGAAATGCAGCTGAGTGGGAATGTTTTTTACTTATTTTTGTCATTCCGTTCATTTCTTTCTTCTTCGTCCGGAATAACAAGTCTCTTGTTCTAACTTTATAACCCAGCAAGGAGAGCATGGGTTCATTTCAAGCCGACGAAGGAAAATACTCGCTGAACCGTGCGTTCTTTCTGGCAACTATCAACTTAGCTGGGTTGTTTTATTGAACCAATCCCCGTATTTTAGGCGCACTTCCTGTGTCCCGCTTTGGCGCACGTGGGGCTTCATGCATTATTCCCTACGCACACGTGCCCGGGGTGTCATCACCCACGAGTGTCGCTGAGGTCGCACTTGCTCATCTTCCCCCTACCGCCTCATCCCTATTTCTCCGTTCAGGATTACACGAGGAAGCAGTAAGACGGAGAGACCCCGCGAGACTAGACCCATATAGCCATGGAACGAGACTCGGAAGAGAAAAAAAAAAGAAAACGCTCCTCCAGACCCATTTCCCCTCCCCGGACGAGAAAAATAGGAAATCTTAAATTTAAATAAACAGGTCCATTCAGCGCTGAACTTGAGAGTCGAGATTTCGTAATGATAACAATGTGACTCACCAATCCTGTTTATTCAGGGGAAAGGAAAAAAAAAGACAACATACACACAACTCGCTCCATCAATACGGAAAGGCCTTCAAGAATAAATCAACTGTTTATGATATCGTATGTCGATACAGGATATCGTCATGAATATTAAGTGTGATCTTAATTTAAATTTAAAAATAAGGCCTCTCAAATAACTCGCATTGTATTATTTACTTCACCCTTTTAAAGTTAATCATTATGCTGTTCTGAAAGAACTGTTTGAATTCAATAAGCGTTTATGAGGCTATTTCAATAGGCAAAATTACAATGTTGGATCCGATTCGTTTTTTTATTGATCTCAACCATTGTGTATGAAAGATTTAGTATTTGTACAGTCAATCTTATTTTGAAGTTCCCGTTATTCATATATGACGTTCTTCTCATAGTCTACAAAGTAATAGGAAAGCAGAACGTATCGTAAGTCTATTACAGCTCTACATCACAACAATCATGGAGCATTCGGCAATACAATAATATTGTCGTCAGAAAATTCATCTACATTACTCAATCATATTAGAGACAAACAATTATGGCCTTTTTTAGGCCATCCTAGCCATCAACATCAAACCACATCCTGGGTTCTAATAATGCTTTCTGCAATTATTTCATAAAAGACACTATAGTTGTTTAGCCTGTGTTCCTGCGGTAATAAAGAATCATTGTTCATCCATTGAAACACAGTAGCTGTAATCTTCCCACTAAAAGATAACGGGAACTGTCTGATTACATTGCCGAATTCCATTATTACGTAATTGTTTTGTTTATTATTGTTATAATAAAATATTACATTCAACTACAATGTAGTTGTAGCAATGCATTATTTTTTTGGAATAATCTAATTGAAGTCCCTCATCAGCATTACCGCCTAAAAGAGCTTTTGCATGCCTTACTATTGCATGATTTGAATGTACTGGGGAACTCAAAAGCTAATTTTTTTACAGCATCAAGGGTCCCATAATCCCACAGTGTCACAAGAACTTAAACTACTTTAAATACGTTTCAGCTCTTAACATGCTTGAATGAACGTAAAACGTTACGTGCCGTTATCTATGCAAATACAAGTTAATCTGCTTTCACTCTCCTAATAAAAGCATCATACCAATTTAGTTTGGGTCGTTAGATAAAGTAAACTCTTCAGCTGCACTGGCTTTTTCTATTTTATTTTCTTTACAAATCTTCGGCTTGTGCTTGTGAAAAGCACAACACTTTGACGTCTACACGCCATCTGTTTAAGGGGACAAAGTGTGGAAAGGGGAGTTGTTCCCCCCCCCTTTCCCTCCCCCCGTCGGTCCCCGGAGACACTGTCCACTGCGCATGGCAAAACTCTGATAAGGAAGCCAAAGCTCCAAACAATCCATCTACTGTTTGAAATACGGGCTCGAGCCATTTTCAATCAAAATGCACAATTGCGTTCTTTGTCTCTCCACCGTCACTTTAAAACACAAGGAAACTTTGAAGTCAAGAGTCTGAACAGTGTCACTGACAAATGGATGACACACATTATACAGCTTCAGCTTGCATATGTATTCACGATAAAAGCGCAGCCATAATCAACTATTCAAAAATTCGGTTTTTACTTCTGGAATTAAAAATAAATGACCGTAAGAAATCAAAAATTAATAATAATGACGATGAATTAAAATTAAACGGCTTTTAAAAAAATAGCTTTCATTAATCCAATTATAATGGCTTCTTCAAGGACTCTGAATGACATTTGGTATGAACGGCGAGACTCGAACGACCTCCATATTAATTTTGGAAGATTAGCAGTCTCCTGGGGATTGGCTCGAAGTTTATCGACTGTCTTAAAAGAAGTTAAATTCACATATCTATAGTATTATGGACTATTAGCCCTTGTCCTATTTCATAATTAAATTATCCACGCAGCAAAGAATATGACTTTTTGTTTAAAGTTCATAATGAGGCAGGATATAATGAATTCATTGTTATTAATAATTTTCCAAGCTTTATTATCCTACAATTAAGTAAATAAAATGAATAATAAAGTTAATTATATTATTCATTTGATGGCTTTATAACAGACCAAACTATATATCTGAACATTCTGGCGATACAATAACTGCTGCAATAAATCATTAACATAGCTCTGGTATATTCTTAAATCGATATAATATTAATTAAAATTTAAAATGAAATTGATCGTAAAGAAATAATTAAGAGAGAAAAAAAACCTATAATATATTTTATATCTCAAAAAAATTTGTTTTCAATTTATTCTTTTTTATTAAAGAGCAATTCAAAAACAACTTGGAGAAAATGAAATATTTGTCAAATTATTATTCACAGCAATAAACAAGCTTATCATGTAAAGGACAATAGTGCTTGAAATTATATAGTTTCATTTTACTTTTTTTGACATAAGGTTCCATTTAAAACCATAAATCTCAATTTTATCATCGTATTCAGATCATCTATCCTCTTAGCATAAACGATATCTTAAAAGCGGAGCTTTAGCAAATTTGAATCTTCGTAGAACGCGTTGCCACCGATAACGGACTCATTTAAATTTCTGTCGTATCTCTCCTGCGATTCACTTCAACATTGACATATCAGCTTGTATTTCCTCCTAACCTCATATGCAAATGAACATTGATTTAACACAATAAGATCGGAATCATCTTGAAACAAGTGGAGAGAGACCTTCGTTCCCGTTCCGTCCTTATCGGTCGGCCCGATCGCCGGCGCTGTTTGTTTAAAACCTTGCCCTTCTTGCACCGAAAGTTAAAGCCATCTCCATTTATCAATTGCCTTCGAAAGGGGAGAAAAGAGCTAACTGTGTTATTATTGTTTTATCATTGCTTGTTATCAGATTTCTTGTAGTTTATAAATTTCCACTTCTCAACAAAGGCAATCCATCATTGGCAGCTGCAAAGCCACTAAAAACTTCTTTTCCTTCGCCCCCCCTCCTCCCCCCTCCTCTACCTTCCCGCTCGTCCAAGGATCGATCTGTTTCAAAAGTCACATCACGAAGACGAATGACGTAGGGAATCTCAAAAAAGTCCCGGAACTGGAACCCTTCGGCCGCTTGGGGCACTCGACTCCAATTCGATTCCGACAAGATCAAACAACAATAATAATGATATAAACGTTTCTTAAATAGCCGAAGCGACGTAAAAACACTATTAAGATGATTAAAGAGTTATCAGTTTTAAGAATCTGTAGTTAGGAAAGAAGAATAAAATTAACACTCAAAATGAACATCAGAACAAGAAAACAAATAAACAGGGAAGCCAAGTGAATAAACAAAAAACGTTAATAAACATTACGGTGAAATGGTTGCTTCCTAAAAATATGTGAAACTGTTACCCGGAGAAAAGAATGCTGCTCTTCACTTGCTTGCCTATTTCTGGTGTCTTGAGTAAAGTTCAGTTCAGGGCCCTTGAAAGTAACAAGAAAGGAAGACTACAGATTCGATACAAGAAAACATTTCTATTTTGATACCAAATCACTTATTCGGTAGCTCTAAAAATAAAATTAGGACCATAACTTCTTACAATAATAAACTGTCAATATTTATTATTTCTGGCTCCCTAACTTCTGATTTGGTTTGCTTGTTTTACAATTGCAGAAATTACAAGGATCCTACTCAAAGTTCTTTTAAGTTCTCCTGAAAGAAAAGAACTTCCTCAAAAATATTCTCATAGTCCTTTTCGGGGCCTCAACCTAATCACCAGGTGATGTCTACCTTAAATGTAGCTTTTTCACATTTTCTTTACACAGTTTTTACCCTTCTCAACATAAACGAAGAGCACTCAAACTAACTTGTAAATTGCAAATGTTAAATAAACATTAGCTTTATTTAAAGCAATTAACCATTTACTTTATAGTCCACAAATGAAATGTTCTTTTCTTTGAATCGACATCCGACAAAATAAAGACTTGAGAAATGTCGAGGGCATTTCCAGACGTTTAGCCGCCAGCGCGATCACAGGCAGTTCAACGGTCGACAGATAAAAATAAACGAAACACAAAAAAAGGCCAGACCCCATTAATTGATGCTGTTATCCATCAAAAGAAAGATCTCAATGTCATTAAAAGAAAGACCTTTATTTCCTACTTAAAGGTTGCGCTTTCCTTCTCTATGTAAACCGTGTGAATAAATATTTTACGTAAGAATCGGAACATAAGAATTAGTAATAACAAATGATTAAAGACGAAGACAGATGACATTTTTTAACGCAACTAATTGACCATTTACTAATGGCGAAAACATACAGTTTTCTGACCGAATTTCTAAATAACGATAAGATCACGTGTTTTCTTCGACTATTATATCAAATGACGCTTTTCAAATTCGATCGCGTGCAGAAATGTCTTTAGGGAGCTTTATTTTCAGATATCTTAGCAACGCAAGTGATTTGCAATAATAAATCATTAAAATGATGTTCCAAATAGCCAAGCTTTCACGAACATTTTGCAAGATAGTTTGAAAACCATTATGTTAACTAAATTCAAATTTATGCTAATTGAGAGATGAAGAGGTCAACTTGTATGCACCCGACCATGTAAACAAAACGGCTTATCCTATGAAACCTTTATGACTTTTCGGCATCGCCTTTATTATGAAGATATTCACGTACCCATCACTAAAATCAGATTATCTTGATAGATTTTTTTTCTTTCTTTCACAAGATAATCTACACAAGAATCTTTTCTTCACAAGTTCTACCAACAACACTTGAAATTTAGACATTCCAAATATAGAGTAAAAAATACACGCATAAATAACGCTAGAAATGTATATCTCTGTCAACTGCGTTCTAAATAAAGATAATACGTAGGAAGAAAGAAGGAAAAGAAAGAAAGCACAAGGGAAAAAAGGGAGAAATAGTTGCCTTGCATGACGATTAGGCAAAATCTCTACGGTTTCTGCCGACTTTTTCTTGTGTTCCTCGGGGCCTCCTAATTTTTTTCCTCTCCCTTCTCCTCCTTAAACATTAGCATTCATGACATTTCGTAGTCTTGGCAATTAGCATTGTTGTCGATGGAGTCAGCATTCCTGAGCAATTGGAGCAAACGCATGCGTCGTGACCCCCAACCACCCTCTTTATTCTTTTCTTCGCTGAAGCACCACCAACGGCTGATTGTCTGAACTCTCTCGTGGGCCAAGGGAGAAGAAGAAGGAGACCGGGAGGTAGGTGGCGGTGATGGGGGAGAGGCAAGCTTTTGCTCTGAGTTACTACTACTACTACTCCTCTCTCCTTCGTCAGTAATAAGAGCGAGCGTTGCTTGCTTCCCTTTCTCGCTTATTTACCATCCATCCATTCTCTCTCTCTCCCGCTCTCTCCTTGGGTCGTACATTTTCGTCTCCATCCTTGAGATTCAAACGCCAAACGACGTAGGTGGGGCCACTCGCACAACAATAGGGAAATGGAGGAAAAAACCCACCGTCACCTCCTTCAGACGAAAAAATCTTGTTTTTATTTTGTTGTTGTTTGAACACACAGACGGCAAAAAAGAAATATTCACTCGCACAACATTGTGAATTCATAAGAAAAACCTTTATAAAAAGGGAGAAGGAATTCAATAAAACTTTTTACCATAAAAAACAACAGAAAAGATAAATACGCTTATTAATTTAAGCCGAAAAGGTTATCAAGATAGTTTTTATGTTGCCGCAATATAATAACATTTCATGCAGAAACTAATATAAAAGCCTCAGTCTTGTACTTTGTTATAAAGGAAATTTAATTGGAAACGAAACAAACCCATCATTAAGGAAATAATAATAAAATTCTGAGTAATACAAGAAAGTTAATAGTTACAATTTTCTGTATTTGAAGAGGTTTAATTTTGAGTTTGTTGTGGGTTTTTTTTATTAATCCATTACATTTATCTTTATTTCTCTCCCTGATCACGCTCTTACTACATATTATTTTAGCTGCGATCACGTATAAATTTTTTTATGTTCACGAATTACGTTAATGTTTCTATAGGGGAGATAAGGATTATTGATGCGAAATATAAATGAATTACTCGAAATGCAGAATTAACGTTAGATTAATTCAAAAAGAACTTAATACTTAATCTGAAGAAAATCTTCAAACATATCATAATTTACAAAGTAGAAAAGGAAAGGAAAAATTCCGCGACCTAGACTCGAACCAGGGATCATGCCTTTCGCTGGCACCGCGAAAGGGAAAAGAGCGTTAAAAAAGTCAATGTTAACTATAATAAAAAACGGAGTTATATCATTTTATCATCGATGACGACTGTTTATCGAAGTGGGACACACTTCATGAAGCAGTAATTGGTCAGTCAATTCTAGTTTAATGCTAGCAGATTATTTTTCAATAAAAGTTCCTCAGATGATAATAATAATAATAATAATAATAATAATAATAATAATAATAATTATAAATGAGATTGTCTCCAAACACAGGTAACAATTTTTCGATTGAAAAATGGAAGGAAAAATTATTAAAAGTTCCTCACTTTTATTTCATAACTAAAACTTGATTACAAGTTGAATTTGTAAAAGTAACTCGTTTAACGAAATAAATGCACACTTTGGTAGGCATATACTGCTCCAAATTACATTTCAAAAAATATAAACAGATAAAGCCTTCTCACCTTCATACACGACATTTTTTTTAAACTCTTATTGGCGCCAGATTATTAGACGCCATTTAGTAGCGTTATTTTTTTTTTTTTAATTAAAAACCTGTTTTCTCTATTTAAAAAGTCTGAATGCCATTCTGTGCTTTTTTTTTTTAGCATTAATGTAATTGCATATTTTAATATGACATAAGTGTTAAGTAATTTTTAATTATTGTTTTCTCCTTTTTCCTCCTTTAGTACATTACTTTGGCATATTTCAATGCTTATGTAATGTAACACACTTGCACTAACAGAAAATTTATTAAAGAAAAAATTTTTAAGAAGGCAGCGTTAAAATTTAAACAAAAGACAATAAAAATATTTCTTGTTAAGCCGTGATTACCTAACTCCTGAGTCGAGGGCCTCTCTGATTTTAGCGATAACGTAAAGACTTTTGTTTTGTGTTTTTTTTGTTTTTTTTTGGAATGCCTCCGAAGGAACGGATAAAATTTAATATTATAAACATTATAAGCCATGCATTATTCTTGCTTAAATCTGACAGATCTTTGAAATGGGGAAGTTAAAAAAAAAAAAAAAAGTTCAAGAAAAAAGGCCATAAAGGTCCATGAGAACCAGCTGATAACTATGGCCCCGAACAAGAACCCCAATTTGAAATAAAACTTCCTTCTGATAATCATGTTATCCAGAGTCGTCATAAAATAATCTGAACTTTGGATGAACCCATCTGAATCCTACATTTAATGTGGCTAAACACTGTAAAAACTCAAATGAATAACACGAGAATGAAGTAAAAGATTAAGTGAAGAAATCAATGCTGCAATGCATCTGACTTAGCGCAGAGTATAATTTTTTAAAAAGTCGTGTGAGCTTTCAATATTGATTTTTGCCAACACATCTAGAACATCTGTCTCTTAATTATGCTGTCAAAACTGGCTGATGGGCAGCTCATTTATAATGAATTTACGAAATAAAAATTAGTGATAATTGCACATTACGAAATGCAGATGGTGTAAATATACACCGCGGTATTCATCTTCTAACGGGTCATAAAAAGAATCCAGGAACATCTCTTAAACATACGGTTCAAAAACTGTCTCGTATGCAATAATTGCATAAAGTTTTTCTTTTTCTTCCAGGGTAAGTATACTTTGCTGCCTGTAAATGAATGAGGGTCATTGTCCTGGGTTAGCGACATTGTTTATTTCCATTATCCTGGACCTTCCAGCCGAAAAAAAATATATTAACATATGATAAAAATTATAAGATGGTTCTCAATAGTCCCGCTCTTCCCGCTCTTTCTCAACAGTTAATACTTGTGAAATAATTGCTCTATGAAGCTTTATAATTGTTACTGTCTTTCTTTGTATTTTACAATTCTACTTCGCGAATCAAATGCTTATAAAACTTTACCTTTATGTAAGCATGTTGTATGACATAATATAATTATTAAAGTTACATCCGAAAATTTTTGTTATTAACTGTTTCTCGAGAGGACATGTAAGCTTTATAAATTAACTAACATTAGCATACAACAAGAGAATATGTGGTCTCTTATAGAGTGTGGAAGAGGAAGACGGGGAATCAAAATAGCATGAAAAAACATATACAATACAGTTGCTTGGTTTAGCAATGTTCTGTACTAAAGAGAAAACCGTTTTGGAGAAAGTTACTACCGAAAACTCTTAAATGGGTTCAGATCCAAACATTTTAATAACTTTTATTAACAGTCGATTTGTTCAATTTGGAAAACATTTAGAAAGCTATCAAATCCAAACGTGATCGACTCTTCCAGCTGAACAGTAAATTAATTTTATAGGTCCGCGATGGTTTTATTGTCAAGAAAATTTTCAGTGATTTTTATTAATCTGAATATGCTGAACATTTTAAAGTAGTTTTACGCTATCACGTAAGGTTTCTTCGCTAAACGACATGCTCAATTTAGTTTTATTATAATGGACAGTACATGTATTACAGAATCCTACGTTGGTTTATTATCAAGAAAATTTTTAGTGATTTTTACTAATTTCAACACGCTGAATTTAAATTTGAAAAACATTTTGCGCTATCACGTAAGGTTTGTTCACAAAACGGCATGCTCATTTTAGTCATGCTTTATTTTATGAAAATGGACAATATTATAGTCATCGCCAACTAATCTTAGGAATTCCTTAGAGCCCAATTACTATATTCCGGAAGGCAGTAATACATTCTGCGCTTGCGCAGTTAAAAAAAATACTGGTAGTTCTACAATTTATTTATTATTGCTTATTTATTAAAATTCTTATTTATTAAAAGACAACAAAATTAATAGTCCATTTGTGAAAAATCCTTGCGTGTGAAAAAAAAAGACCTACTACATTAGGAATTTCCCTGCCCTCTGCTATCACTACAAAACATTAACTTAACTCCTAGCAATTTTTTCATTATATTAAGAGGCAGTGTTTTTAAAACCCATCATCAAGTAAATGCTAAGAGCAGGTGCAAATACTGTGATGAGTTTAGCAGCATCGGCTTCATGAAATATTCGCTTTACACCATCACTGTTTGTTTCCTTGTCATTTGAAGTCCACCGTAATGACTCAAATAATTGAAATGGCAGGTCAATTATTCAAATTCGCAAAACAAGAATTATTAACATAATAATCCCTAAGACATATTCTGAATTCTAAAGAAATACTATCCATACATTTTTAGAAATCCTTGCTACAGATATACATATTGCAATAAAAATTCTTAGAAACATCCTGGCAAATTCCGTGCATGTTTATTCGCTACAAATTACTTCTTATCCTAAATCTGTTTTTTTTTTCTAAGAAGATGCCTCAAAGGTAGGAATAAGAATGCGGATCATTTTTGCAAAAGGCTTTATCTGTAGATAGACTTTTGATTAATGAAGAAGAAAAGTCGATTAAATGTAGCGTTTGTACACAGTGTCGTACAAAAGCACTAAATTTTATTTTAGAAAGAATCCACTGGAATGTGCGAGTACTAACTCCTCTTCCAGTTCAAAATCATTAATAACGATTCTAATGGGATGGAGGAAGTAAAAACCACTGAAACTCCGACCTCACGTTCTCACACGTGCGTCGTTTTGCACTCCTTCCATTAACCTCCACGAGGGATATTTTTTATCTCGAAAAACAACAATGTGGTGGATATTGAGCCCAATAAAATAAAAAAGAAAATAATAATAAAAGGGGAAGAACAAGAAGTAGAAAGGATGGGGGGAGGGGGGTAGTAAACCATCAGCAACCCTTTATCTCTCTCCGCAGGACTTCTGACAGAATGCGAGTGAGAGATCGTTATCACCGGGGGTCGCTATTGCTGACGCTGTCCACGCGTGGCGCTCGCTCTCTCTCTTTCTCTCGCTCGCTCTCCCTTCGCCGGGCCCGAGGCGCCGGAGTCAACGGCCAACACCTTCTCTTCCCTTGCGGTCCCTGGGGGCGAACCTGGCATCCACGAACAGGACGGGTTACACCTTCGCCACATGGGAGACAAACGCTTCCTTTTTATCCAGAGCCAAAGCAGGTGATTGTGGACTCGATTCGAAGGTGGGATTTCAAAAGAGACGACGACAATCCAACGCCTAATAGATAGGTTTTAACCTCTAATTACTAACAAAATTTGACAATCTGCTCAGAACGGACGGGAAAAAAGGTTTTACATGCCCCACACACGCACAAACTTCGAGATTCATAACATCTGCAAGATGACAAATTCTTCCTCGATTTAAATCTAATTGTTTCAGCATCCACTACTTTTTTTTAATCTCAAATCCCATCGCCTTATTATCTCTGAATCAAATATTTATAAAATAAGAGTAAGAAGCTGACAACAATGTTAATTATTCGATACAAAAACTCATTTATTAAGATCAGGTTCAGACATCAGCAAATTTATTTTTAAGGTCCCCCATAACCTTTGTGAACTTCAATATCCGAGGGGCACAGAATCTGAATCTGCCATTGAAATCGATAAATAAATTACAAAGAAATAGCCTTTACCTCTGACCGCTTTATAACCGAACACGAGTAATCTATCTAAAGAGGCGGGTAATTACTGGTATAGTTAACACTTTAACGATTCTTCGGCTAAAGTTATCTCTGAGATTGCGAAAACGATTATTTGGTTATAAATCTGACTGATTACGGATATGGATTCTGCAGTGCGCTGTTTAGGAAGTAGTAAGCAACCAGAAATATAATGTCCAAATGTTTTTATGTATTTCTTAAATTACCCAAACTACAGAATTCACAACCGTAATCTGTCTGAATTTGTACACAATTGGTTAAATGTGAAAAGAGCGCTCGGTCAATTGTACACTCCATATGAATCAACAAATAAAGAATAAACAGACTTGAGCATTCATCTTATTTAATGAATAATGAATAACAGGACAAAAAAGGGGTTGTAAAGATTCTCTAGGGGGGCGATTGAAATTTCGATGTTGTCATATTGTGAAGTCTTCAATGTGGTGTTCCATCTTTGAAGACTTCACAACTGTATCCACAATTTGTTGGTTTATATTTTCTCTTTGTTGTCATATTGCTTTTACAATATGCGGTTCAAAGATTTTTTTTTTTTGCATGTTTTTCGTTTTAAAATGCATTGTGTAGTCCTGCAAGCTCTGATTATGAGTAAGCACAGTTTTATATCGCAGTTCACGTTCATTTTGGAATGTCGTTCGTTTATATTGGGCTTGAAGTATTTATTAATTTCGAACCTATCGCTTCAGTAAGCTGGTAAAATTAGTAATCCGCGCGACTAATCCCGCGAATTAGTTCGAATTAAGAAGTTTTAAGACTAAGTACATCTCACATCTTGATTACAATTTCCAAGGGTCAGGTAATTGCTTAAATTCCCTGAGGACTCACGTAATTGGAATAGGATGGAAGATTAAAAACAAATTACCTATATGATCATCAGTCATCAACTCTGGTTGTAATGATCCTAGATTTTGATCAAATCTCAATCAGCGATTACCTTTCAAAACCATTTATCAAAAGGAAGGACAACTAAGTATTTATTTCCAAAGTTCTTTACGTTTTATAATAATCTGTTTTCAAGACAGCTAAAGAAACCAATATAATATTCTAATAAACTTTAGAAACTTTCACATCTGAAATCGCAAACAGCGAGCATCTACCCAAGGGAGTTTCGAGTTCTGCGGCGACCTTTTAATGAAAAGCCAAGAAACGAATCCGCTTGCAAATAATGGAATCGAGAACCGGAGCTTTAGTGTCCATTTCTTCAGCCAAAACGAAATCGGTTTACGAGATAAGAAAACAACAACAACAACAAAATAACATCATTAGTCATCCGGAATCCCCTCGGTGAATGGGAACAAAGCTAAAGTCAAGATAAGGAGATAGGAGGAAATGTATCGAGCAAGTTCCAGTGCCTGTTACCATCCGACAAGCAGAGGTTGGAGGTTACCAACGCCGGGGTCCTTCAAAGGGCTCTGTACGTGGAGGACCCCAAACACAAAAGCTCTTTTCAAGGGACCAACAGCTGCTCAACCGCGCGCTGGCGCCATCTATCAATCTTTCACGGAAACACAAAGCCTCTCCATGTCATCTGTTAAATGTTCTGACCGTGGCATGGCCCACGATGGCCGACCAACAACGAACTCATGAAAAATAGACAAGTGAAACTAAATTAAAAAAAAAATAATATACAGCGTCGAGAGGAGAGCTGTGGATCTTCCAGGAAAGGGAAGGGGGAGCGTTAAAATGTTATAAGGTGTCACCAAGTTTGTTCTAAATGAATTACTTAAATTTAATATTTATCTCTATGATTACATTTTGTTACTTCTTAAGATACAAAAATTGGGAAAGTTCGTTTGCACGATGCAGTTTTTGCATCTTTTTAATTTGCATTTTCCAATGTTTGAAAATCAGCTTTTCTTGCTTTATCTGACAAATAAAACATTTCTTTAAAATTTTGCTTTGGGGGTTTTTCATTTCCACTCCCCATAAGCCAAACTTAATTAGATTTGACTAACAAGATATGGCTTCCTTTCATTCCCCAAACATTAATTCACTTTGCATAAATTACAAAAATCAAGTTATGCGCGCATTTTAATGTAAAGTTTTTCTCACTCAAATGCAAACAGCCGTTTCAGTTAAAAGAACGAAACAGTTTACTACGATCGTAACGAACAATTTTTCAGGGTTTCTTCCCCACTGTCTTGACACGAGCGATCGATGGGTTGGTAACTCATGAATAGAATGAAACTCGTGATGAAACAAAACGGAAAGTATACGCATCCGAAAGCAGGAGAAAATTGACAACCAATTAAACGTGAGTCATGCATAAATACAAGGATGAAAACAACTGTCACTACTCAGAAGACCAACAACGTATAATTAGAATGCAGACACACATAGAGCACACGGTACTATGCTCCCCTCCGCGTCCATTGTACTTAATGGGATACAACGAGAAGAGTCAGCCAGCATCTAACACTCCAGTGAATATCAGGAAATACACGAAACTCAATTGATCATATGGCAATTTACCCACAAGCGATGATAATTGTTTACATGGGGTATATTGTGTATACAGCCCAAAGAAAATTTTTGGTTGAATATTTGATTTA
This sequence comes from Rhysida immarginata, assembly GCA_023313115.1. Classification (NCBI taxonomy): domain Eukaryota; kingdom Metazoa; phylum Arthropoda; class Chilopoda; order Scolopendromorpha; family Scolopendridae; genus Rhysida; species Rhysida immarginata. Next base: position 6,764,227 of record JAHWFO010001074.1, read on the forward strand.
TAATTGGGGTCTATTATATTTTAGTACTCTCCTGATTATTTGGAATTCAAAATGCAATTATATAAATAAAAAACAATTCAATCCTGATCACTGATGTCATATTTCCATAATGAAAAAAAAATCCCGTAAAACTCGACTTACTGAACTGTGCAATAAACTTTACAGATACGCAGATAAAAAGAACATACACATCTAGTACGTTATAAAAGAGGGAGGAGGAGGAGTACGCACAAACGGTTAAAATTTCAGCAAGAAGAATGAACCCACTTCTTTTGTCGGGCAGCAATCGGGTTTGTTTCTCTGCCCATCACTTACCAGATCCCGAAGCCGCTTCTGGTCCTGCCGCCGGAACAGCCGCAGCTGCCGCCGCTGCTGCCGACGCCGCCGCTGGTCCTTCTACGTGGATCGAAATCGTAGTCCGAAAACAGAACACAGTCCAGGCGGATATTAGAATCCACGCCGCCCTCGTAAGCATGGCTTAACTCCTGGCATCCATGACGGGGGGGATAAAGAAAAGCTGGGCCAGCTAGCACTCGTGATTTTCGACGTCGCGGCGATGAGGCTCCTCCATTCTCAATAGCAATACACACGCACTCCACCGGGGTTCAAGCAGCCGAGCTAAGCCGATCGAGCGAGCGAGCGTTCGCCTCTCTCCTTGTCCGTTGGTTCGTTCACTTAACAAACAAGGCAGCGGAAGAAAAGTGGCTCGCTCGCGCCGTTGCTACGGGCGCAACCATTGCGCCGAGGGAAGAGTCACCCGCCCTACCGCCCGCGATGGATGGATCTATAGATTGGCCCTCCTAGGGAAGACTCCATTCTCTGACGAGGGAAGGGGGGGCAAATGGTTCGAATCGGGTCTTTTCCCTTCGTCACCGGGAGAAGGTTATTAGGGGGTGGGTGGCAGATACAAGCAGCTTTATGACAATGGGTGCGAAGGGATTTGGTCGTTTGGGACTCTCGGCTCTTCCCGCCCACGCAACGCTACTTATACACATCTCGGTTTGCTGCGATTTTACGCATGAAGGGGACAAAGTAGACGGAGGGAAAAAAAATCTCTACTACTCGGATTGCAAACAAACTTAACAGTGTTCGACGCTTTCTCATTTAATACGAACCCAGAATACTATGCGTCTATGAACTTTTATACCAAAATAAAGTTTTGAAAGGAATATGAAACAATCAGATTTTCCGATTCAGCAGATATAATATTTCAGTTATACACCGATTCCACCGATTCTTATAAAATTTTATAATGGATTTTATAACTGATGAAAAATTCTCAATATAAGATTTAGTTCATGTGGATTGCCGAAAAGTCGCACCAAAAATAAGTAACAATTCAGATTAAAACTTATTGAAATAAAAAAATTATAAAAAAATTTCGGATTATCTTTATCGAAAAAAAAATTCTCCGGATACTAACCGCGGAAAAATAAATAAATAAAATTTCAAAAAAATCACCGGTCTTCTTTTATTGAAAAACATTTTATTTTAATAACAATTGCAGTATGATGTCGCGATGTAGTTATTTTCATGGAAAAAAATTACAATTTTTCTTTGGAAAATTGTAAACAAAATGATTGTAGTTTTAAAAAAAAAATTCGCATTTCGCGCTATGTTATCCAAAGAATATATTTTTACTATCGAAGGATAGTATCCAAATATAAACCTATGCATCATTTCTCCTGCTTTCAGCGATAAATAGATTTGATTAATTAAATCCAAATCTCTTTCAAGTTTTGAGGAATGTGTTCGAATATTTAAATATGTTATTCCTTCGAGATAATTTTTACTCAGTTTTCAGCACAAATTTGCCGTTCCGTTTTGAAATAGCTTATAAAACAAAAATGAAGTACAAAAGTGAGTCTCTCTCTCTCTCAGTTGGTATGGATAGGTCATTTCAAAGCGGTCTGAATAGAAACACACAGCTTCTTTAAAACTGGAATAGAACCTCCATATATCGAAGATGTTATGCAGAAACATTTATTTTTACTTAAAAATGCACTCATTCTTCTAAACTTACGAGAATTTGAATTAAATTACTTATAAAAACAAGAATTAAAGAAAATATTATTAAAAATATTCTTTTCTGGCCAAATACAATATTTTGACGATGTTTCTTTAGGAAATTATTTACATATACCATGTCTATGAAATACATCGTCTTATTGATGAATTATAAAAATATTCTAGAATTTTTGAAACTAAATAAATAAAAAGCATAGGAAAAAATCGACCACAAAAATTTTCTTCCACTTATGTGCCTGTGACTATGAAAGCCAAAAAATAAAAAAATAACAGTTTATCACTTGTACTGTGCATTGTATTTATGCCGATTACAGCAATATAAAAACCAGGTTTGTAAATAGTTAAAAATATCTATGCTTGTTAGGAGGCTTGATAGTTTTGTCCTTTAATATTCAATTAACAATAACAGCCTTTGGACTTATGTAAGTATCCTGGGGCCCTTAACTGTCTCAAGAATAGCAATAAGCAATGTTGCCTTTATTAAATATCACCGGTACATATAATAAAAAGTTTTGTTTTTTTTTAAATCTAAGATCCTGGGAGATTCACGAAAACTTCGAGAGTTCCTACTGTATAAAGATCTGATTAATAAATTTTAATAATATTTGTTAAATCCTGGTCTTTCCCTTTTATAGCTTTCTTAGGCAGTTTCAATGAAGAAGCAAGAAAATCTTTTTTTTTTAAAGTTCAGCTTTAACTTTGTAAATTTTTAATTACGAATTCTAACTATGAATCCCACAATACTAACTCTGATTCATCAGAACTTGAACTTCGTTTCGGATAGATTTTCTCAGCTTCCTGTTTAATCAATCTCTTAATAAAAACGTATCCACTATTTCCTCCCAGATGTGAGTTCCTTTGAAAGCGAGTGCAACTGAACACTCGACCACGTCAACAATTGCTCGATAGACGAATGGAGATGAAAACCGATCGGAGGTGAACAACCACACTTCTGCCTCACTCTTCCCAAACGACTATCAACTATTAATGCGCCGAAGAGAAAGGGTTTAAATTCAGAGGCACACACAAAGGGTTAATTTACGGCTACATTAATACGAATAAGCACGAATTTATCATTTTTTTAATCATCTAAGGACGAAGATTTGTTTACTGAAGTCAACGATCTCAGGCTGCTTTCAGACCAAAGTTGCAGGAACACAAACGTCTCTTCGGACTCAGCACTGAGCCTTTAATTAAAGGCTCAATTAAAACGAAAAAATTAGTCTATTCGTTTATTCATGAATAAAAAACCCACTGACTGGTGTAAGTGACAAGACAGAACACTAACTTAACACTGACGATAAGACCCTAGATAAAAAGTTTTTTGGGGCGAAAAGGGAAAAAAAAAAGGTGGAGAGCGACTAGACGACGAAGCCATTATCGCGAAATTACCCAGACATAAATTAAAATATTAATTGTTTTGCCACTAAAACGCTCGAACTCATGAATATGTTAATATGCAGTAAAAACCCATCTATTAAACAGTTTTCTTTTCCTCTTCTTTCCTTCTTTCTTTTCCGATGACTTTTTAAAGGAAATAAATTTCATCAGTGATAAAAAGCTATTAATGCATGTAGATAAGAAGATAATTTTCAAATATTAAACGGGTTTCTTCACAAGTAGTTTTTTAGCATCCCGTATTTCTTTGCAAAAGCCAGACTCATTTGGGTTCACTGATTACATTTGTTAGATCCAATAAAAACTTAATTTTCTAAAAAGTGAAATCTAATGTATCATGGTAACAGGTTCCGTACTCTGTTAAAAAGCTAATGAATTGTTTAACGGTAATGCATTTGCAAGAAAAATAAATATGAAATATAAAAAACATGACTTTCCAATTTATTCGAAAAAGTGCTCTCATATTCTTCCTTATTTTTTGAATGCCTAACTTCAGCTCGTGAATGAAGCAATAATTTTGGAAATTCTGTTTGACTATACTGTTTCATTTAGAATACCATAACTATTTAATTATTGCAATCCCTCTTGCGCCTTTTTGCTATTTATTAACTGTTAATTCCAGATCGCCATATCCTTTTTGTTCGAAAATAAGTATTATTACTTTATTTTTGTTGCTATTTTTTAAATTAAAAATGTTAAAGTGAAATAAAGATAAAAGTAATTTTTATAAGTATATTTCGTAACTGACTGAATTAATAAAAGCAAATGATTTATTATAGATACATTATTTAACGTGATATTGTCGCCATTCTCCTTTAAGAATCAATTTATCATCTTGTTAAAAGAGAACTTTGAACAGGATGAAAACTTGTAACCTACCAGCTTGGAATTCATAACGTAAACGGAACCCCAAGATGAATCACAAAAAGAGAACTACAAACTTTTATGACGTGCATTTATTCGTTGAAAATACATTTTTTACAGTTAATCCGCCTTTCTCGGAACAAAGGATTACATAGGCTTTTTTTTCCTAATGCAGAGTCATTCTTTATAATTTGCTTCCACCAAATGGCCTCTGCAATCACGTCTAGTCATTATTTTGACAAGCTTTTAAAAAAAAAGTTCAGTTTTGAAATATGCTTTAGGCGCCATGAGCTCATGTCTATTAAATGAATAAAAATGATACAATAATCTCACACCACAATGCCAAGTTTTCATTCATATTTACATACAGTTCTTCAAAGAACCCTTCAAGATGGAGGACAGATTTTTACCCCCACGGTAAAGGAGATCGTTTTGATGTCTGACACCAATTTGGTTTTTCCGAGTCTCTATTTCGTTGACATCTGCTAACGGTTCGGATAGTTAAGTTGATGTCTTCAGTCATTAGTCTCTGGCCAGGGGATTCCGGAAATGAGAGCTCCCTTAGCAGAAGCCTATGTTTCTTCAATGTAAAGTGATTAACAGCATTTGAGGTCTCTGCTGCTTTATTCCTTCTCCAAAGGGAAAAATTCACGGGAGTTGGAAACAATCACGCTAGCCACTATTCCACGGAGCACCCCATGCTAATGTCACGGCTAATTCGATTAAACTTTCGATTCGGAACATCCTTTGGCTTGAAGAGTCACCGTTTAGTGATGGCAATGACTCTCCAGCACTTCGTTCTCCTAAACTGTTTAAGGGACATACAATAGACTGTTTCTTTTTCTTTTGCTTTTTTTCCGCTTTAAAAATAAATGGCTTATAAACAATGCATTATTATTTGCTTGTTATTATAAAAAGGAATGAATTGGAGAATTTCTCTGAACATAATCAATGAAGAAAAAAATTTTAGACCTCTTTGTTTCCGCCCAGAATTTAATTCAAAGTAGATAATCGACAATATCTATAAATAATTCATATTTCTCTCTAAGTGTGAGGAGCAAACTGAAATGCTATTGTAAGCACGTTGTAGCTGTAATTCAACAAGCAGATTCTTCAAAGCACTCACGAAGTTTCTTCTCTTTTAAAAAAATATATATCATTAGAGACGTGCGATGAAAGTTATAATCGCGATAGGATCACATTTGATTTTATATTTACAATGAAACTTTTGACATTGCCAAAGATATAATGTAGAGAACTTTGCAATGAATATATAACGAAACTCACTTCTATTCTTAGAAATAAATTCGAAACTAAAGCTGTAATGACTTCTGTTATGGAGAAAGAAAGGGTATATCGTTTTAATCTAATTGCTAGAGCGACTTATTGCCCAGTCGCTGACAATTTTTCTCGGAAATTTCTCGTAAAATAAGCGCTTTGGCATTAACAAAATAACTTTTGACCCAACAGTTTTTGTTTAATCCTTCAATTCTTCACTGCATCAAATTTTAAATTAGATGGTGTGAATGTTTTTGAAATTTTAGATTCTAACTCCAATTCTTTTTTAAGATGGTTGGCCAATTTTCTTTTACTTTCCGGGAAAGTTAATTGAGCAATTTTATTTCTTCATGGTTAAGCGATTAGATTGGGAGCATCGTAATTATATCCTATGCTTTTGAAGTATATATTCCCCAATTCAAATGCTCCACTATCATAGATACTCGTGGTTCCTGATTCGAATACAAGTTGTGGATCACGAGTTTCTTTATCAATTAATTAAGCTCAAATATCAGTTTTTATCTGTAAGACAGGTAAAAGTTGATAAAACATTGACATACATAGAATTTCATAAGCTTAAAAAACAACGAGCCACAGAATTCTTTCCAAAGTTTATTCATTAAATGTTTGGATTCATTTCAAGCGCTTGTTATCACATTTTCAACGCTCGGCGAGCAAATTACCAGTGAGGTGAAACTATTTTCGATGCCTTCTTTCCCTAGCGAGTCAGCGATTTTTAATTAAATTCTCGGCTCAATAATATCACCGTACGTAATGAAGGTGGAGAAGAAAAGAACATACTGAAAGCATAGATGAAGATGAAAAAAAAAGTGTGTGACGCGATTTCTAAAGGAATCCAACAAGAAACAAAGCTCTGAAGATGTATTTTGTACTAAAGAAGATAAATCATAAAATATTGTCTGAGGAACAACTGGAAAACCTACGTTGTCCGCAATTTTGTTGTTGTTCGCAATCAAGTAAATGGCATGAACAACATTTACACGCTACACAGCGTTTTATATTTGATTTTGCCACTTATAACTGAAGCGAATGAACATGATTGGAGGGGAGGAAGAGAAAGTAGAGAGGGTAACACAAAAAAAGCAATAGGAGGGCAGCGCGATATTTCCTTATATCCGCAATCGATAGGCCTCTCTTCTGAATGGCTCTCTTCTCCATGAATTTCTTTGGCCCCTTCCACGTGGGGACGATGTCATATGTTTTCCCCCCGTGCACAAGTTGGGCATCTGGGTCGCCATTTTTATCACGTCATTTGTCAAAGAAAGCGACCTTTACTGATCACTCCCATCGACAACAAGGATCGTATTGTATGGCGAGGGCAAAGGGATCATAGAAATGCGAGTGCGTTCAAAACCAACGTCTTTCTTAATCATCATCACAACCTGTTGCAAGAGCATTTATTCATAAAGCCCTCCTGCTTTTTTTTTAAACAGGGAAAAAATAAGATAAATGTTAACCTAAGGAAAGAAGGAAAAAAAAAAAAAAGAAAAACAATTTATCTCTGTTAAGGTTCAAAAATTGAATGAAATTGAGTCTTGGAAACTGTTTAAGTCTGCACTCGACGTCAGAGGGCGTAATAACAGAACTAATCGTAGTCTTCGAACTCTGTGATGACCTTTCGATAACCTTAATGAAATAGACATTAGCTGCTTGCACATCTGTGTCTCTCCTCCAATAAAGACGCAGGTCCAGCAGAGACCCCTCTTCTCATGCCCCCTCCACCATCCCAGGCTGCCCTTACCCCATTCAAATTGCCGTCTCATCTTCCCCTCGTTTAAAGAAAACATTGCTCTCCATCTTCCCTTTAAGATGAATTCTAAAAAGATAATTGTAAACTATTTAAAAAGTAATCGAGTGAAATTTGAACGCTCTCATTTTACCTTCTATGCAATTATACGGAAAAGGCAGAAGAGAATAAAGACTTCGCATCAGGACCATGATGTTCCTTAGAAAATGAAATACTTCGATTAATTAAGTTCTCCGAAATTGGTTGGGGGAGATCTTATTAATCTAATTATTAAATCACTGGTTTTTATTTTTTAATTAAAAGCAATTTTCAAATCAATGGTTAAGCGTTTATAGCCACTAAAATTGGCTTTTTATAAGCGGAGAGAAGCTCTTAATTCTCCTGAGGCTACGATTGGCGTAAAGTTAGATTTGTACGTATTTTTATTATGAGGCCTAGTTGTAGATATTTTTATTATGAGGCCTATTTTTATTAGATAATGCTAAAACTACTTAATTATCGCTTCTCTGCCTTTTTCTTGGCTTAGATAAGTTGTGCAATATCATTTATAACGATGCGTATTTTATACACAAAAAATATATTTTGCAAAACGGGCTTAAGTCAAGAGTGCCGTTTGTCCTTCAAAAAACATTGTCGAAATGCTGCATTTGCAAATGCAATAATAAAACAGCGTAAAGACATAGAAATACAATTGTGTTCACAATGACAAAGTTTCATTCCCAGTTTTGAAGTGCATTTTTGTAAATTGTGTTAAGTAAATCCACGATAGCAACAGCGGATAAACCTGAACCGTGTCCAAGGACAGCGATTTAGCTGTTCTATTTGTATTCGAGTCAAAATTGAAATTCTTCTATATTCGAAGCACAAAATAAATAAATCTGCCAACAACGGGGAAGAAGTTACTAATATGTAAATACAAGGTTAAATGACAGAAACTATTATCCATGCTTAGTTTTTTTTTTTTTTTTTTTTTTTAAATATCTAAATGCATTTCTCATATTCACCCCTTTTAATCATTGCGTATATCTAATAAGAGCTCAATGAAAGTCTTTCTACTCTCTGACAATTACTTCAGCGCTTATTAGCAGGTCGGCGAAACTAAATTAATGAATAATTTCACTTTAGGGACTAGCAAAGCCGCTGAATTGACATACAATGCAGCCATATGGCAATGGCTTTTAAAACGAAAGACGGAGGAGAAAATCCCACCCTTCCACTCCTGGGTCAGAAAAAGAGTTGGTGCTCTTTGTCTTTTGAACTACCACCACCAAAGTGTCAAACATGAAGTGAAATATTGCAGAAATGAACTACGACTGGAAAGGTCCAAAGGGGCCACTTCGCCCTGCAGTCAGTGCTCGGATCACAATCAGCCGAGCTAGCGCCTCCTCTTTTTCTCCATTATTGTTCTGTGTGTGAGTGTGTGTGTGTTGTGTTTCTATGCCTTCAACTTCATTCAGAGAATGGGTGGGTGGAATGAAAATAGTCGTTGGCTACTCTCTAGGGGGCGTCGTCTCCTTTCCGACCGTAGGCAAACGAGTCACACCGGATCCGAGAAACTTTTCTCCCCTTAAGGTGTCGGGCTAATCTTGCCCCGAAATGCTCCCTGTATTTCATGCGGCCATAGATTTCATACAAATGCTATAAATGACTTCTACATTATACTTATTATAGCCCGCCTCTTTCGATAATGTCTGCTAATAAAATATTTATTGCGTTTTTTGAACTCCCTTCAAATAAATAATTAAAAGTAGTGGCGAACTCAAATGCAATCTTCTAACACACAAACAGAAAACTTAAAAAGGCTTTGTGGAGTGTAAAAAGAAATAATAGCTCTCTTCACATTTAACTAATCTAGATAAGCGTTATAAAGTACAATAAAGAAAAGACAAAGGGGAGCACAAAACAAAACATTCCCTCGTTAGGATTGCTATCTAGTGAGTGAGAAGACCACCAAGATTTCAATTCCCCCTTCTCATCCTTTCCTAGATCTTACCTCCTCCTCCGCTTTTTATTTTTTGCATTAAAAATAATGAAAACTTTTTAAGTCTGAGATTTGCTGTAATGTAAATCTTGGGGGGGTGTGATTTACGACACAATTGCTCAATTGCGGGATTTCTTTGGTCATTGATTATTTTACGTGCTTATCAATAACTGTTGGAGTCGTTAGTAGAACTTAAAGTTTCTCTGAAAATTTGAAAGCTGCAGTATCCCTCAACTGTTTTACGAACAACTTGTTTCTAGAAATATGTTTAAGGAAAGATGAGCTTCGGTCTTACTCTGGAGGTCCGGAATTATTTTTGGTTACAGTTCATTTAGAGATTCTTGTTTGATAACCGAAAAATTAACTCGAGGTGTAATTAATTATTCTGCTGTTTATCCCGAAACTGCATCCATTTTTTATTCTTTTTTTCTCCACAGAAAATTAATGAATGAATAAATAAAGCAAACCGTTTTCATTAAATCAAATAAATTAACGTTACAATAATTGCTCTTGACGTTAAAGAATGACTAGAAGAGAGCACCGATGACACGAAGTAGACCTTTTTTCCTTATTTATTTTGCATTTCTTTCGAATTTCCGAATTAAAAAAAAAATTCGACGCAGTCATTTCTTCCGTTTAATGAAAAATCACGGGGTGAGAAGGAACGGAGCAGAAAGAAAAAAAAATACAAACACGACAAAACTCGTCGTTTCAAAAGCGGGAAAAAAAAGCGAAGCTTAGAGATCACATTAAAACGCGGCTTTATTATCGAGTCACCTTTTAATTGTCCGTTAAACAGATTAGGCAAATTGGAAAATCAAGCAAAACGGGCTCCGCGTAGAAAGAAGGAAGAGGCAAAAAAAAAAAAAAAAAAAAAAAAGAAGAAAAGAAACAACATTATAGCGTGTCCTCAAAGTTGCAGTTTCATTAATATTAATAATAGAAAGGGAGAGACAGAAAGAAAGAGTTGAAGGAAAGAAGGAGAAAAGGGCCGAGACAAGGTCTCTTTTGCTAAGAAATTTACACGAAGGGAGTGCCAAGACTGGCGCCAGGTTGCTTCCTGAAATGAACGCGAGAGGGCACCAGGCAACTCATAAAAGAACAAGAAAAATAAACGAAGGAAAGAAGATTACCCAGAAGAACAGTCGTTAATGGAGTGCTTAAATAAACGGGGAATTCCTCCGCTGCCTAAGAAATGAGAAAGAGAATAAGTAAAGGCGGTCAACAAAAGAAGAAAACATTACATAACTCCTCCTTTATAACACCATCTTAAATCTTCATATTTTGGCAATAACGTTTTTAAGTCTGCGTTTTTTAAATTACTGCTTTTTTTTTTAAAGGTATGCACTGCTAAATTGAAAAATTAAAAAATAATTAATGCGGAACATGCTTAGAAATCAAAGAATAATTTTTCAACAGGATTATTTTTTTTTAATGTATGGCATAAAAAAAAAAGAGCTAGCAAGAAGAGATATTAATTGCAATTATTTATATCCATTGAAAAGAACATGTGCGTGACTTGAATTTTTAAATATAAAATTTATTTTATTCTTTTTTTCTCGTTTGCTTAAGAGGAAAAAATCGCGTAAGAATTGATACAGAATGAAAAAAATAATAATAAAGGGAAAAAGAGCGGGTGGAGGAGGCAAGATCGGCGGAGCAGAGGTTGGGTTCCCCTTCGCACTGTCTTCCTCAATAAAGGCGCTTCTTTCAGCAGCTGTTGCTTTCGCTCACAGGCGCCAGGCGGCATGACGAATGTTTCGTACTCTGCGCATGCGTGCGATCCCCAGTAAAAGTTTTTTTTTTTTTTTTTTTTTTTTTTTTCTAAGGACCAATCGAATTTCCAGTACAAATCACAGGATGACGAGAATTTTCCATGTGGAAGAACATTCGATTCCCGACAGGATCGCGTCAAGAATATAGGGGGAAAGAGGGAAGACAGAGAGGCAAGGGAGAAAAAAAAGGGGGGGGGGGATGTGGGTTGGAAGTTAGGTTGGGTTGGTGGCAGTCAGGGAACGGGAACCCCCTGGTGATAAAACCTGCAACCTTTTGATCATCATCCGCGGGATGCGCCGTGCCTAAGTTTGGACTTAGTCCCCGGTGCTGAATCTGAAATTGAATTTACTATGATTCGGTTTTCCACTCCAGATACTCTACGACGCTACGGATTTTTCTTTTTTTTACGCGGGAGGCATGGAACTTGAATTATTATTGAGGGGAATAAACACAAACGCGGAAATGAAATTAAATATAAATTCCGAAACAATCAATGAATATTTAAACATCTCTCAAAAGGTTGCAGAGAAAGCAAAACGCGTTTCCTTGGAAGTAATGCACCCCTTTCTCGTTCCAACATAAAAAATAACGAGGTCCGTGATTGCATCCATATAAAGGTTCGAGATTATGACAAAAAGAAAAATCGTTTTTATATCACCTAGCTTTCTTACCTGGACTTGTTGAACCTATGAATAAGTAACTGAAAAAGGACTGCTGCAAGAAATTACTTTCATTTGAAGCTTCAAATTCGACCCTTTAGCAAAAATTTAACAACTGTTTTTTTCATTTCTTGAGGATGACTTCTGACCGAAACATGTCGAATAAAAGTGATTAAAAAAACATTGCTAGCAAATCCATCCATTCAAATGAAAACGTAGAAATTAAATAATCATAGCAAGAAAGTTACTCATTCCAAACAAATATTTAATAATAATTTAAACGAATGATATTCGAATGCAAGATTTTTTATTACAGGTTAGAAAGGGGTCGGTAACCTGCGGCTCTCTAAAATTCAAATCGAATGCTCACATCAGTGCTAATGATTACATAAATGGCTAGTCTTTTTTTGCAATACTTGATTTTATTGTAAGAATTGATGATCGTTTCAAAGTCAACGTTTTAACACCAAAGTCAAGTTTCTAACAGTATGATATCACAATGGTGTTATAATGGGTTCATAACAATCTAAATTATCTCCCGTATTATACATGTTGATTACTCAAAAACTATTACAGATTTTAACGTGATTTTTTTCTATTCACAAAGAAAAAGTCAAAACGTTTCTTAGCATGCCTTAATAAACTTCAATGTGCACCCCCCCCCCCTCCGTGAAGGACGTCAAAGCGAAACTCGATTTCCTCCCATGTTCGGGCTAGCATTTCGGAGGTGATTTCAGCGATTGTTTCAATTACTCTGTTCTTGACAGTTTCAATGTCATCAACGTTAGTCTTGTACAGTCTGTCTTTCACATATCCCCAGAAGAAAAAATCCAGAGGGTTCGCATCGGTTGAGCGAGGAGGCCAAAGAATTGGCCCATCCCTTCCAATCCATCGTCCTGGAAAGTTCGTATCAAGGCACTGCCTAACTTGCAGGCCCCAGTGAGGAGTTGCTCCATCTTGTTGGTAGACAATGTTGGGCTGCAGTTCTTCCACCTACGGAATCAGATAGTTCTCCAGCATATCTAGATAGGTTGCAGCGGTAATGGTGTCTTCAGCGAAAAAGAAAGGTCCGATTACTCGATCATGCATTAAACCGTATCATATATTAACCTTTGGGTTGTCGCGTATATGCTCCCTTAGAACGTGGGGGGTTTTGTGAGCCCCAAATGCGGCAGTTATGTCGGTTTACTGCTCCGGAAGTATGGGATGTTGCCTCATCAGAAAACAAAATGTCCTCAAGAAAAGTGGTATCATTGTCGAATTTTTGGAGCATATCCTCAGCAAACTTCTTGCGCTTCGGTCGGTCATCTGGCTTCAGTTCATGCATCATCTGGATTTTATAGAGTGTAAGACGAAGGCGGTGCTTCACTATTTTATGTACGGATGTCATTGGCATATCCAGTTGACGAGCCGCTTGGCGAAGTGATTTAGGGGGACTACGATCGAACGCCTCCCTGACCTTTTCTGCTCTCTGTGGTGTTGCTGAAGGTCTACCAGCACCCTTTTTGTGTAACAGTTGCTTGTGTTTAAAAATTTTTCATGCCATAGCTTAATTGACTTATGATTTGGAGGATCCTTTTTAAACTTTGTTTTGAACATTCTCTGAACTGTAATCATTGACTTAAATTCCGCAAACCATAACACGCATTGAGCTTTTTCTTGAACACTCGCCATTGTTTACTGCGTCTCGCGAAAAGTGGAACAACGCGCCAACAATGGTACCACGCGCCAACCGTATGTTTCATTATCAACTCATGCGAGGCAAAGAAACGTTTTGAGTTTTTCTTTGTGAATAAAAAAATTTCACATTAAAATCTGTAATAGTTTTTCAGTAATAAACGTGTATAATACGGGAGATAATTTAGAAACAACCTGTATATTAAGGCAGGAATTTTAAAGTATTTGGATAATAATTCAGCGTCAGATTGTAATTGCATTCATTCAAGATTGCTTTATTTTATGATTTTTGTGTATTTTACGTTTAATAAACATTGAATTAATTATGATTTGTTATCAAATTATTAATTGTCAGTCATCATATCTAAAAAAAATTTTTTATGGCTCCCAAAGAGCTATATGTATTTTTGGCTCTTTTGTCTCTAAAGGTTGCCGACCCCCTAGGTTTAGAAGAATATTTACGACACATAACCAATAAATATTTCTGAATAAAAATCTATCCAACGAAGAGTACTTGTTTGTTTGTTTCTTAAACAAATCTACAGTTTTATTCCGATCTGATAAAACTTTGCACACTTGATCTTCAAAACAAGAGGAAGGTCACTGTCTACCTGAGATTTTGAAAAAAATAAAGGCAATACTATACTCTGTCCAACAAAAGTTGAAGTGGGCGTGTCCAGTTAACCTTCCTATTTCAATTGTTAGACATTGTTGATTCTACTTTGGCAACAATGTCTAACAATTGAAATAGGAAGTTTAACTGGACACGCCCACTCCAACTTTCGTTGGATAGAGTATAATAGGAAGTATCTCATCAATATATTTCTAATGACTAACAATCAAGGCAATGTTTGTGCAATATACAGGGTGAGTCAAAAGTCTGTTTACCCCCCACACAATTTTAAAACAAGTGGACATACAACAAATCTGTTGCAGGCAACATATAGGAAGATAGGTAGCGATAAACAATGGCGGTGTAAAATTTGCACTTTTGTAACCGTTACAACAGGTAAAGAAAAATTTCCAATTGCAGAGCTGTAGAGCTCAAAACGCTGATTTTAACAAAAAAGATTAAAAATAAGTGTAAAAAATTAAACCCACTACAACAAAATAAAATTTCAGTGCTCAAGCTACATTTGTTAATGAATGAAGTGCTCAATGTGGTGTCCTTGTGCAGCAATGCATAACTGTTTTAATATATTTTTTCTTAAAATCAGCGTTTTGAGCTCTACAATTGTACAATTGAAAGTTTTTCTCTACCTGCAACCGTTACAAAGTTACAAATTGCAAGGTGCAAAATTCGAGGTCGAAGGTCAAATTTGACACCACCAATGTTTAGCCCCTCCTTAACTTCCTATATGTTGCCTGCAGCAGATTTGTTGTATCTCCACTCGTTTTGAAATTGTATGGGGGGTAACAGACTTTTGACTCACCCTGTATGTAACAGTACCGCATATTCATATTCAGATATTGCAAAATTTCATCAAAACAGAGCCCGAGAAACGCCAGGGATATCAGCTAGACTTATTATAAAATTCCAATTAAATATCGGAAGTTTCATCTTCAGAGATGTTACGATAAACATTATTGATATTTCCTATAGTTGAAATGCTTGCGAGCTTTGTCGGTTATTACGATGGAAGTCCTTCAAATACTTTCCAAGTGAATGACGTCAATTGAAGGGAGATCTGGCGATTGTAGTGAACAAAAGCACAGCTGAATATATTGCAGAGAAATACTCTTGTATAATTAGTATATAGATTTCCCTTATAGGAATAATGCACAGTTCTCTATGTTTGGAAGCCCTATATTTTGTTGGAAATCCACATATAGTGGCTGCTATACTAGCTCATTTCAGCGGGAGTCCCATACAATGTTTTCGGGGAAACCACCAGGATTCAATTCCCTCTAGTCCATTCTTTCTAAGTCTTACCTCCTCTTCCACTTCTTCTTAGTCTACCTCCGCTCAGAAATAAGGAAAGTTCTATAGGAACAATGCGTAAATCTGTATGTTTGGAAGTCCTAATATTGTGTGGATCCTCTTCCGTCCGCAACGATTTTTGTGCCTAGGATAACTTGTTTTTTTAACCTAACACTCCTTGATTTCCTGAATAAAAATCCGTGAATATCGAAGATCATTTCACAATAAGTACTTCAGTTTTAAAAATATCCAGACGATATAAGTACTGGAAAAATTAGAAAATTGTATATAGGCCTATTAGAATTTTTTTTTTAATATTATAGGCCTAGTATAATATTTTTTGTTCTTTTTTGTGAAAGCGGACGAAGCTATTTCTAGATAGAGCATAACAGAGAGCTAACTTCTGGAATCCATTGAATACATGTGACAACAACCAGTGCTGTTTTACTTCATTGTTGATTCTTTTACCTCAGCTTTTCTATCTTTTCCCTTTTGAATGCAAGCAAAAGTCTTCTTCTAGTTGTCACTTTCCCCTCCCTCGGCTGACGTTCACCATCGCCGATGAGGAAGAGGGGGAAACAGGGGAAAACGGAGAACGAATGGCCCCGCTGAAGAACTAGATGAATGGAAGTGTAAATTCGCCGCTTTGCGCATCATTACGTTTAGTTTGCGACCTCTTTTCAACAACTTCACTTTTAACGTTGCTTTTTTAAGGACTTCCAAACGATCATTGTTCACTCTGAAGCCTCTTCGCAATCAACACATCTATTCACTCTTCATAGTATTTCCCTCTCCACCATTCCTAATCTTTCTCCTTAATTGAAATTTACAAGATGTTCGAGGAGAAGAATTCCAATACGTACGTAAAATAAAAGTATATATATGACTGATCTACAAAGTCTATTTAGGATGAATTTTTAAAAAATTTCAACTAAACACCTAACACTCAAGTGATTTTTCTAAATAGCAATGTTGTATACAGTAATTCAATTACAACTTCCCCCGTTTTTTAAACATGAAGTTGCAGATCCAAAACTACTGCATTTTTTAGAATCTTTGGAAATTTCGGCCCGGTGGCCGAGAGGGCTTGGGCGCAGGCTTCAGTGATCCTCGGGTCGCGGGTTCGACTCCCGCTGTGGCATGGATGTTGTGTTTGTCCCTTACTAAACATGCGGAAGGCAACGGAAAACCACCGCATTAATATTCCTTGTATGCCATTAACAATTTGGTCGCCAACCTCCGGTAGGAGACGGCATATTAAGAAGAAGAAGGAAATTTCTAGATAGGTGTCCAGTCTCTACAGAACGCTGGCAAAGTTCCCATGAACCTTTTTCAATACCTGATTGGTTCTGGTTTCCTTGGCTACATTTGAAACTTATTCACTGCTTCAATTTCCATCATGAATAGATAAATTTGTGCTTCTATTGGCTCTGTATGCAAACAATTTTATTGCCCAGAGTGACACAAAAAACGAGAGCTTTTGAACCCCCCCCCCCAAAAAAAAAGCAAAAACAAAAAAACATTGTCTTGTTTTTGTAAAACATTTTTATGGCGAAAGCCTTCCCACTGATCCAAATGGAGAGGATGTCTGTAGTTCAAAGTCATTGTTCTGCAATGCTGCCATTACACATTTTAAAAGTTCCCGTTTTTTTTTTGTGTCACCTTGTATTAATGTGATTGGTTATAGTCAGCAGTTCCTGATTGTTTTTTTTTTATTTGTGAATTTTCTCGTGGCTCTGTATTTATTGATTTAAGCGCTCCACTGTATCATTTTGTACCATGCTGATGAAAGCAACTTTGTAGTAGTGTTAATTTAAAAACGACTTGTTTTTCTCTTAAGTCTTCCTCCACAGTTTCCTTGCAGTTTTTTCTCTATGAAGTTAAAATGTAGCAAGATTGAAAACAGCCTCATTTCAGGACCAAAATTATTATACAACTTCTCATATTAAAATTGTTAAACATTAAATATACTTTAGATCTCAGATGCCATTTTGTTTAATAAGGCCACTTAATTTACTGAAGTACATATATATTATCATTTTTTTCTACAAACTGCGGAGGAAGAAAAGGTAAAAGCTCGCAGCTTGAAGCCTTGGGTGAAAATCTTGTTTTTCTTCGCACATTTCTGGAAAACTTTGAAGATGTCGTCGGGGTCAAGCGATGTCTGAAACCCTTAAACCCCTAAGTGAGAGGGTGAAGAGTCCGATGAGCGAAACAGGGCTCTTCCATCGACGAGAGAGCGCCGTGTAATGGGGCGAGGCGGGGGGACAACTGGACTCGACCACCGTCACTTCCTCTCCACCCGCAAGAAAACCTCTTAAGGGGCGACACGATTTCTCTCTTTTCTTCCACCCCCGCAAAACTGGCTTCGCTTTGCTCAACAATTTCACTTCCTCTCCCGGGAATGACGGCAGCAGAAGGAGGAGGGAAAAAACGAAAAGAAAAGAGAAGTAACAGGTTGCGACAGACCGTAGAGCGAAGGCGACATCACCAACTCCGGAGGCTCTTTCGCGGGGGAGAAGAAAAAGGAACCCCTCACTCTCTCTTTCTGTTTTTCTTTTTCCTTATCATTTTTTTTGTATTCCTTCTCCTCCTTATTTTCCAACTTGGAATTTCGCAGATGGCGCTAACAGCTCTGCAATAAAAAAATCTGTCCTGGTAAATAAGGACGGTTCGTCATCGCTAAGACACAAAAATAAAGAAATGGAAGGGGAAGATATAAATATGAAGAGAGCAATCGTGGATTAATAACATATTGCCCAACTGATGCAGCTCCATTATCACAGAATTCAACGAGCAATGAAAAGTCATTATTAAGGAGTGATACGAAAGACGTTAGAAAAGTTCTGTTAGATGAATATTCATTTAATTCGCCTTGGGAATTCTTTGCAATTTTTAAATCACATTCAATATTCAGAAGAACAGCGCCAGATGTCATTTATCAGCAACTCCAACGAACTCACCGTCATTGTTTTCGATATTTAAGCCAAAATATATTTCGCGTCAGTGCTATTTGTTGAAGTAAATATAATTTAGCTCAAATTAAAGGGTCTTGATAATGACGTTTTTTCTTTTACAGTTTTCAATATCTTTTCCGAATTAAGTAGATCTTTTAAAAAGGAAAGAAAATAAACAAAAATGAAATTCGTCAATGTCCACTATACGGTTCATACTTGTCGTTAACGTTAATAGTATTTATATCTTCTTGTATCTTCCCCTCCATCCAATTTCGCAATATCTGGATAAGCTTTAAAACTTATATAACATGGGCCATGTTTTTTTCTTTTTTTTACCAACTTCAAATTGGAATTCGCTGCTATAAGCTGAATTCTATGGAGCAAGAAGGCTTTCATTGCAACTGTGTAAACAGCTCATTAATATAAACCTGTTTTTTTTTTATTTAATAGCTTATTAAACCAAGTGAGGAGAAAGAATTGGGTAGGTACAGGTATTGGACATTGAAACTGAAACACCTGGTAGAAATCCAAAATCTTTATTTAATAAGGTGTTGGGGCACCGTGGGCAGCCAGCACAGCAGCAACACGTCTTGGGAAGGATCGGTAGAGGTCCTGCACAGTTTGCACCCCAAACCATTACTGATCCACCCATTACTGATCCACCTCCGTGTTTGACTGTGGCTGCCAAGCAGTCTGGGTTGTAGGCATCAGAGGGGCTCCTCCAGACGAATACCCTCCCTGTTGTTTGGAAGACAGTGTAGCTGGACTCATCCGAGAATATGACGCGTTTGAGGTCATCCAACGTCCAGGTTTTATGCGTCCGGTACCACTGAACCCGCTTGGAGGCATTTGTACTATTGATGAAAGGCTTCGGTATAGCAACCCTGCCATGGATGTTGGATTTATGCAGGTAACGACGGATTGTCTTCGTGCACACAGGTTCCTGGAGGTGTATATTCATTTCTGCGGTGATTTCTGCTGCGGTGGCTTTCCGCTTTCGTGCAACAATCCTGGTCAATGTCCTGACGTCTCTTTCCGACAACTTCCGTTTTCTCCTGCAGTTGCTCCTCCTGGACGTAGTTCGTCCTTCCTGTTCATATGCACACATCACCCTGGATACTGTAGCACGTGAGACATCACAAAGTGTGGCAGTTTTGGACACAGATGCACCTGCTAGACGCGCGCCAACAATCTGCCCTCTTTTGAAGTCGGATATGTCTCCCATTATAGCGCTCTGCACAGACAATTTGAAGCTTACTATCGAACTTTTCTACTGGAGTGACTACCAAGAACTCTGACACATAATTCATTGATATGCATACGATTAATTACCTAGCAGAAGGTTCTATTCAGCCCTGGGGGTATCCAGTGCTATTTGCGAAGGTGTTTCAGTTTCAATGTCCAATACCTGTAAGTTTAAATTAAAGAAAGAAAATATTTCCAATGTCGACTTCATACTGAACTAGCGATTACTCTTATTTCTACCTTAAATATTCCGCCTTAAGTTATTCTAAATGTTTTCTAAAACCTAAATATGATTTTCTTAATATACATTTTCCAAAACCTAAAATTTAATGTTAAATAGTTGTATGATAAGACTGTTTTTACAAACTCTAAAGATAGAAGCATAAATGCAGTGCAGTGAAGCAAACCTAAATATAATTTTTTTTTTTATTGCTATCAGCAAAATATTATCGAAACATTCCTTTTTTCGAATTAAAAGAGTATAAGTTTTCTTTTGATAGGTACACACATTACACATCCCGAACAGGATTGTACATCAGAATGGGTGACAGCAGGTCTCGCTCTACGACGCTGAAGATATACATTCGGAATTTGAACAGATTTAATATGCCCTAATAAAGATATTATAATCGGGCTTTGAGATCACATTAACAAGAGATTCTACAATTCCCTCCTGCCATGCGTTGTTACCAAGAAACTTTTATTAGGCGACCTTTATATCGTGCGCAAATTATTAGAATAAACAGATTTTATGGGTTTTTTTTTTTACTTTTTCGTAGCTTTCTTATCTTACTGGCCACAAAATAAGACTGAAAACTGGCACGAAGCAATAAAAGTTTTTATTTATGTGGAAATTTTGTTTTTAAATTTCCCTTAAAGAAGCCAGCCAATACATCTTACCACGGCCTTCTAGACTAGAAACTACCAGGCCTGTTCATGTAGTCAGTGAAACGCATGAATATAAAGGGACCAGTTCCACTAGTTTTTTTTATTTTTATTTTTTATTTGTTATTTTGGTTAATTTTAACTATCCGCACAAATCGCGCGATGACTAATTCCGCAAACTGAATTGTCGCGATTCCTGTAACCGGCCGGGGGGAAACCAACTGCCCCCTGTATACCTTGACATCACAGAACTTTGTGTTGATACGGCATGCTGGACCCATTGCTTCATGGCCTTCCCGCCAGACTCTTCTTCCAGTTTTCACATGTCCAGTTACGATGTTCCAAATATCGAAATAAAGGAGATTCGTACAGGAATCTGCTTCAATTTCCGAATGTTTTACAGATATGGGTCGGAAACAGCCCTGGTTAAAATCATTTGTTAATTGTTGCACTGTTGATGTGCTCTTGGGTAAGATCACGGCCTTCTAGAAATTAACAGGCCTGAACATGGAAAAGATAAACCACTGTTACGTTGTTCTGGTGGTGCTATTACAGAAGTAAGTTCAACGTAACTATCTTAGTGCTTTAACAATATCATGCTGCATTTTTTCCTACATGTTCATTGCTCACAGTTGTTTTAACGATATTCAGCGGGCGATGTTGATTTTCATCATTTACACTGACCGCCCCAGAACCAAGATCTCATTCCCATAAAGAATGTTTGGGACATTTTGGCACAGCCTTTACCGACAGCAAGATCCTCTTCCAACAAATCTGAGAGACGTAAGGGAATATCTGGTGAACGCCTGGTCTTCCATTGACTTGCAAGTGCTTCAGCAGCTTATTGATCCTATGCTAAATCGCATGCATGCTATAATGCCAGCCAAAGGAGGTCCAATATAATATTAAACAGATCAGTTTCTAATTGATTGGCCAGTGTGGTAGATTTCAGCTGTTCTTGTCTAGGAGTCTCCTGTCGGAAACTTGTCAATGTTTATAACTTTTGCAAACCTTACACGCGAAACTTCTAGAGCTACTTTACATTTATTTTGCTACACGTAACAACCGTAATAAATGGAGGAACTCGCTCGAACTTTACAAATTTGGTAATGCCAACATCTTTCAATGGGATATACGAGATGCTACCGAAAATATCCGAGAATTTGAATATTTCTCCCAAACCAACAACAGTAAGAGGTTCTGCCGCTAGATGCCTCTTGATGCACCTGTCAGCTGCTGGTTTCGTAATCCTAGGCACTTTTTTTGTAAGTTATTGTTGTTTGTGTTTCAACGTGTTCTTGTGCTTCTGCGAATATCCAAATTATTCGACCTGGTCAGACTGTCAACAGGAATTTTTACTGCGAGGTTTTGAAGAGACTGAGGGAAAATTTCGCGCAAACGGCCCGAGTCGTGGAAGAACAACGACCACATGGAGGGTTGCTTCACCATGACAACGCGTCCGCACACACATCGCTCGTTGTGAAGGAATTCCTGGCAAAAGACAACATGGCAACGGTCCCTCACCCTCCTTATTCTTCTGACCTAGCCTTCGACTTCTATCTCTTCCCTAAAATGAAAGGGCGACGTTTTGACTCCATTGAAAAAATCCCAGTGGAATCGCATCTGGTCTTGAACTCCCTACAGCCTTCGGACTTCCAGGAGTGCTTCCCAAGATGGAAAAATGGCTAGGATCGTTGCATACGTGACGGAGTTGACAACTTTGAAGGTGACAGCGGGAATTAGAATGTAAGGTATGTTTTCTGCTTTTTACAAGAAAATTCTCGGAAATTTTGGGCAGCACCTCATAAATTGTATATAACAATTAATAATAAAGCAATAATAATGGAAACATATCCAGCTACTGGAAGTTTTTTTTCATATTTGGTTCGATCACTTTAATGTTATAGTGTATATTTTTTTATTTATTTTTTTGTCCAAACGAATGTTCGTCTTAAGAGAGATGTTATAACAGGAAGTAACTGGGAAGGATGATAGAAGAATGCTTAAATAATAAAGGACCGAGGCTGAGCATTTTACGAAGAAATAAATAATAAAAGATAGGCTTATGAAGAGAATGAAGGAGAGTTGTAGAAAGAATGAACATCGAAAAAAGAAAAAAAAGTGAAGATGGGAAGAAATTTTTGCATTTTAAATTAGAGTGGAATTAAAGTGGAGCCATAAGCGCGGAGCCGAAATTTGCTAGTTATAAGAAATACTGTAATAAGCAATGAAAGGAAATCATTTCACTTAATAATTTTCTGATTGTTATTTATTTCTGCATATATACAAGATAAACTTATCCTTTAATTTAATTTCGCTAAAAATAATTAAACTGAATTAAAACTACTGAAGAAACTTGTATAAATTAGAAGTACATTAAGCATGTACACCGAATGATCATTTAAAACGTTTGGTGAACACGTTCTTTATATACAGTCTGTCTAATATGCTCTCCGCCACTGCTGGACAACAGGATGTCGGTATGCTCTCTCACTCCTTTTACAAAGCTTCGACCTCTTCACGGCGTGATTCTGAATGCATCTCCTACATGCTCACGTTTAGTGTTCAATTCATAACCAGTACATGTACATTCACGTCTTCAAACAGACGGTGCAGCTTTGTGTCAAGGCGCTTTATCATGGTTAAACGACTCTTCAATATAGGAGGCGTATAATTGTCCAGAATGTCCAGATAGTCTCGGATGTTCATGAAATTGTCAACCTCGGCTAGTAAACTAAAACAAACCTGAAAAATAAGATCGGGTCATCAATACTACCACCGAAAAATTTCGCTGCTGAGACAAGATACTTTAGTAGATGTTCTTCTATCTTATGCCATAAACAATTCGACTATCTGACAGGAAAAGAGTGTAGTGTGTCTCGTAGCTTCACATCACCATTGTCATAATCTTTCCTTGCACTAAGCAAGATGATGTTTTGTATTTTAACAGAGCGTGGAGTTCTAACAAACTGTTTTAATTCTAACAACAGTGGACACCGCCTTTTGCTGGAGGTCCTCCCGTCGTTGACTACTGTGGTAGCCGATTTTGAACGGACCAATCTGGTATAAATCAATAGATTGTGCCACTTGCTGAAGATCCTCTCCCTCAGTTGATCTGCTGTTATGCCACTGTATACAAAATCTGGTTAAAACATGTCAATCTCTGCGATCAGAACTGTGTATCACCGCCATGATATCATGTTTTCGCTCTTGTAGCTAACAACTTTCTGATATTATCCACTGTTGATTTGGGCAAATTCAAATTTCATCCGACGGCAGATATGCTCAAACCGTTTATATGACGGCCTATATTTCTTGTCGTCTAGTTGCTTGGACGGCAGCATGTTCATTTGTTATGACAAATAACAGCTTCCATAAGTGGTATAAGCGTTTTAATTAGCGCTCGTAACATGCGATTTTTATGCAAAATATGAATAAACACACTTAAGGCTGTCCGGTTTCAAAATATCATTCTGTGTACTTGAAAAGACATTAGAAATATAAGTTTGTAGATTTGTGAACCGTAACTCTAATAAGTCGTATGGAAATGAGGCAGGAACAGTCATCAATTTTGATTTTGTTTTTTTTTGATTTTAGAGGAATTTAATTCCCCTAATTCTAAAAAAAAAAATTCAAAACTGTTCAGTTTCAAATTGAACATGATTTATCAAGTAGTCTAATTATACGTGTCAGATTTAATTGGCGCGTTGGTGTGTTTAATTTTAAATGCAGTTCACCTTAATAGACAAATAGTCCGTCAAAAAATTGATGGAAAGAATATATTTTGCTGAGAACAACTTGCAGCCAAATTGAAAGCTATTAAGTATTATTAAATAAATTAGTCTATAAAAGTCCGGCCATTTTTATTTTACTCTCGCTGCAATTTTGCAGGGATTTTCCTTGTTTCAACCTGTTATGAAATTTTAACACAATTGAAATCTCAGTAGATTATGCTTTAAATTTGCTACTGCCTTAATTGTAAAATTTTCCATTTTCTAATGTCTTCTTTATAAACATGAAAATCAATTACGTTCCCCAGTAATATTTACTAATCTTATGTCTAAGGCATTAGATTGCTTTTGGTTACATTTCAAAATAAAATCATCAAAACGAAATTAGTTACAGTAACACAAGAGTCACTGTCCGATTTTATCGCCTGGACCAAGCGATATTTTATGATGAACTTTTGTAATTTCTAATATTGTTTCCCCCCCCCCCCCACAGGAGATTCCTCCTAAGATTTAATGTCCTTTTATTATATTCAAATTTTCTTATGTCTTCGTAAGCATCACATGGAAATCAGAAAGCAACCCTGAGCTCTTTCATTTCCTGCCATGTTTTCGGGCATTGTTTTGTCTGTTTTCCTTCAAGAATTCATTTTCCAGACGTAATTTTTCTTCTGAGGAGAAGTGATCAGTCAAAACACTCCCGGTGGCAAGAGAAAGAGAAGCGTTTGAGTGACAAGATACCTCCGCCACAGATATCCGCCTCCCCATTCCCATCCCCTCCATTCTTGCATTATTAATAGCGACGCAGAAAAAGAGAGTGAGAGATACATCAAGTATACGTTAAGGTTCAAAGGCATGGAGCGCCTCCTGTCTGGTGTCTAAGTGACATGTGGTCTTCCGAATAAAATAAATTATCTAAGATGCCAGAGACGAAAATGTATCTCTTCATACGTGCTGTAGATCTGCCATTAGTGGCTTCTTCGTGTTGTCAATATCTTGAAACATTCATAGGGCAAACAGAACTGATGATTGGTGAGACAAACAGCCTAGCGAATACACAGAAACTAATTAATTCTGACTTATTCACACGACGCGAAGGTCTTGTCAAGGCTTGCTCAATCAATTATAAGAAGCATTCTGAATATAAAATGAGCTTCGATAACCGTTGAGAAACGGTTCTATGCTTGTATAAAGCTTTACTCGGAGCAACGAGAATCTGCTGAGTTACTCTAGATCATGGCTCCTCCCCCTTCTGGATTACAATTTTACGATTAAAAGATACTCGTCATGAAATGATGTTATTACATCCTCCCCTCCCCCACCGCCACAAGTTTTTTCGCCGCTCTTAGTTCAGGCATTCCTTACCGTGATACTCTATAGATCCCGATAGGAAATCGCTAATGCTAAGTCGGTACCACTCACAAATTCTCCAAGATGCAGTTCAAAGAATGTAATGCATGATCAATTTATATAAGTATCGAGTGCATCTAAAATTTTCGCAAAATTCAATTGGTATTTCCGCAAAAATGCATGGATAAGCTCATCTGCTAAGAGTAGTTTTCGTAAATCAACTCAAAAAATGATAAATTTTAGAATGCCAAAAGATTTTTTCTCGTTTATAAATATACATTCTTTAATACAAGAATTGTTTCTAGATTTAGAAGTTGACAAATATAAAATGCAAAAGAATTCTCTTCACATATTGAATTTTGTTACTGGTATATTCTCTCAAACCTTAAACTGTGTGTAAAAGGGCCATAGAAAAATTTTTCCTTAAAACTGACTGTACACAGCTGACATTAAAACAGCATCACCAGGAAGGAAGCATTCAATCGATTCGAAATTTTCTGACATACCCCAAACAGACATTCAAAGTAACTTTCCAACCAGCCAGCTCGTGGAGCAACAGTAATTTCTGCCCGTGGTTGCTACACGAACATACTGATTTCTTTCTATATTTGTAATCATTTCAGGGTTGTATTATAAATATCTGTATAATAAATAAGAGAAAGGGAGACAGTATATAAAAATCTGGTAAAAAGGCACAAATATACACTAACAAACTACAAGTAAAAAAGATAGTAAAATGTTGTATAGAAATGTGACAAGAAACCAAAATTAAAAACAAATAGGTATGTGGATAATAGTAATAAAATAAAAAGAAAAACTGTTTAGCCGAACTCAATATTTTTCTGTTAATTTTGTTGTGGCTAAAGAGTTTTTCTTCTTTTTATTTAAATAAGGCTTTGATAGTTCTTGTCCCTCCTGGCAATGCAATTTCAAATAGTGTCAGGTTGGATCAAAAGTTCGTTTGTATTTTAACAGCTTATATTTGGCAACTTATATCTCAAAGTTACATCATTCAATTCCTGTTGCATTTTACTTATTTTCTAAAGAATCTACGCTTCTTCATTTTCATATATTCACTTGCATTGATTTCGTCAATTGTTTTTTTGTTTGTTTTTTGATTCCGTGAAAGATCTCCGGCGAAAATGAAATCCGTGAAAGATTTCTGGCGAAAAACACGTAATTTGGGCCATTTTACTTTACCTTTGGAAAAAAAAGCTCACGTATAAGGGCGAAAGAAATCAACGAAAGCCCAGGGACTGTCAACGAATGCACGGCACAAAGATGGTTCACGCGCTTCATCTGTTGCCGAAGAGGAAGCCCTGCGCAAAGTATGGATATCAGCAGATTATCAGTAGAACTTTGCCCTTCTCAAAGCACCATCAATTTTGTACAGGCGCTGCCGAGAAGTTTTCCATGAATTGACTGCTACCCAGGGCAACGACGAAAGGATCTTAGCAACTTTAGTTGGTTAATCCCTGGGTTAACCGTTTCTGCTGCCGGATTGTAACAGGGGATGAAAAATGGATTTATTACAGAAATCCGAACAAAGCAAATCCGTGGCTTTATATCGGATTTGTTAGACGCGGGCAGTTCGAACGCAACAACGAAAAGGAAATTGAAGTTCCACCTCACCCTACATACTGCTTAGAATTTACTTCATCGGACTACCGCCTCTTCCAATCCATGCACCATTTTCTGCACGGACGGCGATCACGTATGTGGAGTGGTCGAGAATGGGTGCCGACAGTTTTTTTTGCCTCCAACCGGCACAGTAGATAAGCGATCTTAGTGTATAGCAGGTTCAATATGCAACCTGGAGGTCAAACATTTTGTATACCATTTCCAGACCTCTTCTGAATTTCCTGTTGTAGTACCAGCGGAACAAACAAGATTTGAACTTTAGGCGGAAAGATGGCAACAAACAATAGATCACGATGGAATTTACTTCGATGAACAAACTCTGCTTTGTTTGTGAAGTTTTCATTATGGGCAAAAAAATATGAACGAACGTTTGACTCAACCTGATAAAAGAATTTATGAACATTTCAAAAACACTGCTACGCAAATCCTCGATTATTAGAGAAAGAGTGAAAACCGCTTTACTGCAGTTCCAGGAATGCAAGCTTTCCATAGCTTAATATCTACTAGATTTTCTTGTTTTGCAACTTATTAAATGAAGTGTTATTTATAATGAGAAATGCCATATAAACGAAATCCGATTGCAAATTTTAAAAAATTTAAAATATGCTGAAACTCAAACGAAATTATACATTTTAAACGGACAGAAAGATAGTAGAGATAAACTACAGCAAGAAAAATCCTATCTACTAAAAATAATATTTATCTGGTAACCAATAACCTTGGTCTTGATATGGTTTAGTTTAGTTTTCAATCTTTCCTTTTTTCAATAAATCATCTACTTATTTATTAAGTATTGTTTTAAACATACAATTGCGCTTTTATTAAAAAATAAGGACTGGGCTACACATGAAAAGGACCCTTACACATTCAACCAAGTGACCATTTCTAATAAGAAAGTTTCTGGCATTAAAGTCACAATAGGAGCACCACATCATTATAGTTAATTTTAATCAAGGCACCGCTAATTCTGAAGGAAGCCACCGCCATTGAAATCGTGACGTGTGATTAAAGGAGGCTCTTCAGAATTCCTGTAACACAAAGGTCACACACGTGTCTTAATCTCACTTAATGAAAACGGTACCGACATTGCGCCTTCGTAGCCACTGCCTCCAAAGAACATCCAGCAACATCGTTTTGAGTCTTCCGTCTTGGTCACGTTCCTTCAATGGTTTCTAATTCCCACGAGTCGCCCTTCCAGAAGTAACGTCTCAGTCAAGCCCACGATATTATCCCGTTCCTCCTCAGCTCTCCCTAGGCAGCCGCCGCACATGTCGAGCGAGGCAGAATTAACCCACGGAACCAGAGCCGCAGTTAGGCCACTTCTTCGGTGGCATGATTAATGAGGAGCAGTTGGCGGAACCTTCTCTCGACCATTTCCCTTTCCTCACGGCGCCGAGACGTTCAATGGCAGTACTTAGCCCACCATTCATTTCGGGTGTGCACGTTGGATGCGTCCGATGACCATTCTGGTGATTTCAAGTTCACCTCTCGAGAAGGGAGACAAGCATCACCAGCTGCAGCTGTCGCAATCGAACTTAAAAGTAGTTTGTTCCTCAGTTTAAGAACTAGTAGTGCTCTAAATGGTGATATTGTGCGCTGAATAGTTACTCTTATTTCCGCTGTTTATGGATATGAACGTAACTGTATTTTGCTGTTCACAATTAAATGGTGCGCTGTTTACATTGAAAGTTTAATCTTAAGCAAAACATCTGGATGTGTCATTACTCAATAGAATGAGTAGCAAAATTTTATTTCCGATACAAGCTCCAGGAAAGTCAGCATCATCTTAGGAATTGTAAGGGATCTCTGTAACATCGGCTAACTAAAATAAAGAACAGAGAATAATGTTTATAATATCGTGCACATATTTTTTCTTTTTCCCGAGAAATTAACTAGAATTGTGACAAGAGATATTATCTGTTTGTGATGCTAAGCATCTGCTTAATAAAAATTAGGATGAATGCTTACTACTTCCATTACGTTGTTATGGCATTTCCTCAATAAAGTAGAAAGTTCTTCAATGCTGAAATTAAAGGAGTTAAAGAAAATGAATGCGAAGCAATTTACAGGGCGTACATAGTCCTTCACATATTTGAAACATTAATATCACGAAAACTTTATAAGGTAGGAACAACTCAAAAGTTCTTTCGGTCAGAGTTTATTTCAACATGTACACCATTCTTCAAGCGGAGAATTCGAATATCGTCTTCTTGCCAAGCTTTTGTCAGCTACTGCTAATGGTCACTGATTGATATTTTAAGTTCATTAATGTCATTTGTATCCTGTGTCCTTTCTGGTGTATCGACTGCATTTAGGATGGATTTACTATAGCTGCACTGAAATGCGTTCCCATTTCATCGCTTATGCTTGGGAAACTAGATCGTCGTACGCCAAGCTCGTTGCCAGTGTCTAAAACATTTTCCACTATTCATGGATGCTGTTTCTGGCCAGAGCATATCCCTGATATTCTGCCCAAAAAAGTCTCTGTGTTTGTTTATTCATAGTGAAGCTGCAGGGATGTCATCTACCGGGTACAAGTTTTTTAAAATTGCTGATTCAGTTTGTTTTTTTAAAACTTGGTTTCCATCTTGTATAGTATTCATCATATATTAATGTTTGAAACGTGTCAGGGATATTATGTACACCCTATGTATTTAGCGTACTGGTATTTAAAAAAAGTTAATGTCCTCAAATGAAATATAGTGATGTTTTCTATTCGAGAAGTCTAATTTTGAACTTGTTGATGTTACAATTACAAAATATTAAGAAAAAAACAAAAAAAAAAACCCAGAAAAGTTTGATGACTTAACATACATGTATTTATAATATGGCTGAGCTGACCAAAAAGTTATTACATGTCTTTAAATGTGGGTAAATTTTTTTCTAAATTGCGAATTGAATATGTAAATTTATAGCTGATAGTTCAAGCTTCTGTAAAGGCCGGTTCCCACTATCCGCCGCGGAAAGCGGAACGGTTAAAACCGCCATGGTTAAGCACAGCGGTAATTCCGCCGATCAGTTCCCACTATCGCGGCACGTAGCTGCAGCCCAAGGGTCTCTTCGATCGCTTAGCGTTTTCTCTTAATGAACGCATAAAAAAAAATTGACAAAGTGTTTTAAGTCTTTACAAATATACAAAAATGGACGAAGATACAAGCAAGCGTGTTGCTGTTTATTTGATGTTGTTCGCTAAGATTGCTGCGCACCAAAACGATACTATTCAAACGCGTCGCCATCTTGGAGATTGTCAACGTCACACAAAAGCACTGATTTCATGGACCGTCGCGGTAAAGTTGAATCCATCTCAACTCTGGACGGTAGCGGTTTTTACGCCGCGGAATGACGTCAAATCCGCTCTGCTTACGTCACGCGCGGTATTTTCCGCCGCGGTTCCGCGCTAGTGGGAACCGGCCTTTAGAAAGCAAAAGTGCGCAATTTCATTAACAATTGTATTTTTTTTTGTTTTATGTTTTTGTTTTGGCATCGATTTCAAAATGAAAAAACAAAAGGAAATTATTCGTCATATTTTGCTTTATTACTTCCGAAAAGGGAAAAAACGCCGTGAAAGCTCATAAAAACTTACGAGTACGACTATGAGATGTTATAAAACTATGGTAACAACTATAAGTTATGGTTACCATTTTATTCTGGACATTTTGATGTCAAACACGCATCATGCTGCAGGAAGGATAATGGAAATTGATTACTAATGAGACGAGAGATAAGAATCGAGCGTTGAAAATCATTTAAAACAACTTTATACGTTAAGTAAGTCCACATGTACTTAAAGAAATTCAGTTGGCCGAATTGGAAAGAAATTCTGTATTTTGAGAGTACTAAATGATTAATTCGGTTGTGTATTGTCATCAACTGCATAAATTAAATAATGGAATCAACGGCCCAGAATTTGTGAATCGCAAAGGTCCCGTCCTTTATTATGATTATTATTATTAGAAATTTTTGTCGTCGACTACTAAGGTCATTTTGCGCCGTTTATACAAGTTATAACAGTACGCAGCCCAGGACAAACACAAACATCCATGCCCACGGCGAGATTCGAACCCACGACCATGCGGCCTCAAGTACTAGAAAGCCTACGCCCTAGCCCTATCGGCCACCTGGCCGGCCCTGCATTATCACCACATGCAAGTTTCTAGGTTTGGAGAGGATGTGCTAACACATTCAAGATTTGGCTAAGTTAGTATAATAGCCAAATCTCGAATTTCAGATTGCCGTTTATTCCGTTTTTGGTTAAACATCTTGAATGGTAGAACGTTCACTTCTGGATATCAAATCATTCTTATTAGTTTTTTGCATGAAAAAATAATAAATGAAGTGGCTTCAAAGCGGTAAAAGGTAAATAACAAAATGGATAATACATTGTTGAATAAAGCTTCTATTTTCCATGAAAAAAAAATTCGTCTTTCATTTAGGTATGAAAGAGACCAATTACTTTTGGCCAAAAGTCAATATACTACTATTAAAATCGATATGATTTAATTGAATTTTCAAATTTTGCCTAAACTCGCTTTCGACAGCATAGAGATCTATGTTGGGAGAAAACAAACTGGGTTTCATTTCAGACTGCATTTCCTAATTATACAATTCTTTATTTTAACTAATAAAAGTTTTCCTTCCTTATAAAATAAATAAGCAAATTGAATGTCTGTGCAGATTTCATAATATTTTATAGCAAAATTTTTTCATTCTTTTGCACTTCGTATAAAACAAACAAACGGCGATCATTTATATTCCACCCTTAGAATCCAACACGAGAGGCCACCGCAACAAAACGTTCAATCTGCCTTGTGAACATCAGCCAATGAATGTTAATGAGCCTGTTTTGCTATTTTGCTGGTCAAACCAAAACAATAAAAAAGGCATACATATACATATCCGAAAACGCAAAGGAAATGGAATGTTTTTTAATGTCGACTCTCTTCTGTTTGTGCTGGCCACATTCAAGTACGTTTCCGTGGCAACGACACAACGCCGATCTCATCGTCGATAACCGAGCGCCATGAAACGCTAGAATCCCATTTGGAAAATTAAAACGGAAATCAATTTGAAGCCATGAAAATAACGACAGAAAAGAAGATGACAATGCTGACGACGCAGGACGAGAGCCTTTCTTTAAAGCCTTTCCCCACCTCCAACCCCATCATTCATCGCCCTTCCCTTCCAGCTAGCACATTCCTTATGAAATATGAAAACGTAAAACCAAACACATGAGGGGAAGAGTAAATAGTTAATTTATTGGTGTATTTGTTTAATCGAGCTAATACGGTCTCTGGCATTCATTCCGGCATCGTTTTTACTCGGATGACCTAGGTTTGTGATAACTGTAACCGATATTTAGACAATTAGAATAAACGGGCTTAATAAAAATTATAGTCTGTGCCTATTTTCCTCATTTTAAATTCTGAATGGCAACTTTGAGGCAGTTACTGCTAAAAGCAAATTTACAAAATTTAATTTTTAACCGAATTAATTTTTTTTAATATGGTAACTTTGGCCAAATTTCACAAGACACAATTAAAAAAAAATACTATTTGTGGAGGAAAAAAACTCACCGGAGTTACGTTGAAAGGATTTTCTAATATTTCTGTTCTTTTTCTACCACTGCTAAGTGCAATAAGGAGAGCAGATGTTTTGTAATTTCCCCTTAATAATCGTCATCAACTGAATGAACTTGTTTTCACTCAGTCGATACGACATTCGTATTAATTATACATGTACGGGTCGGCGTTTCTTCCAGTCTTCAGAGAGAGGATAGGAAAAAAAAAAACACTGCTATACCGCTTTCATCGATTTTATAATTTTTCAGATTTCATTCTCTCTCTCTCTCTATCTATCTATCTATCTCTCCTTTTTTTATTCTTGTAAGGTTTCGCTGAGAATATTTATAAATTCCAAGCGCATTTATTTTTTAGTCGTCTTTTAAGTGAAACCATTAATTTTTTTTCTTCAATGGCTTTATTCTTTCTCTATAATCTAACAATTTACCCAATTTCATTTAAATCCTTATTCCATTTGTATTCGTAATAAAATAGTGAAATAATGGCTTTGACTTTCATGATATTCAAACGAAGCAAAATAACCTCCCCTCCTCTTTTTGTAGGCTTTTCTTTCCATCACTCTCTCCTTCGTGCTTGCAATTTTCCATTTCAAGTAAGATCGAGATCTTTGAGTCCTTATACTCATCGATCGATTCACGATGCGAGGTCTGCGCGCGTCTAGATAGATAGATAGATAGAGAGAGAGAGAGAGAGAGAGAGAGAGAGAGAGAGAGAGAGAGAGAGAGAGCAAAGCCTTTGAAGAAGATCGTAAAATATTCAGCTTCGATGAATCTTGCATTTCTCAAACGGATGCAGCCCCCGTTTACCTATCTACCCACCTACCTGCCTAACCTTCCAGTCGCCTAACTTTCCCTCTATCCAAGCTGGCTACTTGCTAGTTGTCATCTTCTCTTCCTTGACACAATGTTTCTTAAAGTCACTATCCTCCTCACCCTCCTTCTTTTGATTTCACTTTAAAAATTGAAAACTTACACGGGGTGATTTTCGAAAAATTGGAGTAGAAGAATTATGAATTATTGCCAAGATAGAAAATTCATAAGACACTTCTGCAAAGATATTAAGAATGTTCCGTGTTGAAAAAGAAAATCGAAGGAATAATAAAG
This sequence comes from Rhysida immarginata, assembly GCA_023313115.1. Taxonomy (NCBI): domain Eukaryota; kingdom Metazoa; phylum Arthropoda; class Chilopoda; order Scolopendromorpha; family Scolopendridae; genus Rhysida; species Rhysida immarginata. The sequence goes on from JAHWFO010001074.1 coordinate 6,798,065, forward strand.
CAAGCAAAATGATGGCCCTCACGCTAAGTTAGCTAAAAGGTTAAGACTTTTTTAAGCCTTAGAACCGTTTTCTACTAAGCACATTTTCTATCTAGATTATGATAACGAAGGAATAAAATATTAGAAAATTTGAAGTACATTATTATTATTAGTATTATTATTTATTTATTTTAATAAGGGGAGGTACTTATTTTACTTGATGATTAAATCTGCTTCCAATTCTCAGATTTAGAATTAAAAATGATATTTCTTAAAAAATCAGATAAGCTGTTCAAAAATGATTGGTCCTAATTTTTTTTTCTTCACATTATTTATTTATTAGGGCAAAGTGTTTGCATGTTACATTATAGGTACTCCTCGCCTATGATTATAGACGTTTGCCATTGCTCAGTTTCCGTATTGTCGTAGCAAACCATTCTCTGTCACCACGTCTGGATAGCCGCCTGAAGCTCGTCTTTGGAGAACAAGTCACCGCGCACTGTCTCTTTCATTGCGTCGTACAGATAATAGGCGCAAGATCATGCGGATATGGAGCACTAGACAGCACAGTGTATCTTGGAGCCTCCAATAACTGGGTGTAATGACTGATTTCCAGCGAAATACTATTCTTCGACTTGGTGCTGCATTCCCACATACGGCTACTAACCTTGTGTGAGTATTCGAAGCAACCACTTCTTCTGCACGTCGGTTGCTCAGATCCCAATAGTCAACCGACTTCGGAGTGCCCAAGCCTGTCTTTCTCGTAGGCCTCGATAACTGAACAACTAAAGCACTACACTGAACGACCAATTTATTAGAGACACCTTTTACGGGAAATGCATCGGCCACCCAAAGAATGGAACAGGCCGAAGCGATGTATAAAAGGGATGCATTGGATCACAAGTTGCAGTCAGCAGCAGAAGTGGACTGAATATGGGTAAATCCAAGGATTTGACCAACTTTGAACGAGGCATGATCGTTGGAGCTCGACGGGCGCAGTTGAGCATTTCGCAAACCGCGAACCTCCTCGGGTTTTCCCGTGCAACAGCGTCAAGGGTATTCCGTGAATGGCAGTTATGCCAAAAAACAATCTCCAACAAACACAACTCCGGACGAAACAGGGCCGTGGATGAACGAGGCCAACGGCGACTGGCACGAATCATCCATAGCAACAGAGCGGGAGCATCCCAACCCATTTCGGAGCACACGGTGCGGCGCACTTTGTACCGAGCTGGGTTTAACAACAGGCGGCCATTAGGGGTACCGTCGCTGTCATCGCAAAATAGGAAAGCGCGCTTGCTATGGGCACACAAGCATCGCCACTGGACACCTGGAAGAAGGACGCCTGGTCCGACGAATCGCGGCTCCTACTTCATCATGCGGACGGCATCTGGATCATGCGGACCCATCCTGTCAGCAGACAACCGTACAGGCGGGTGGAGGAGGAGTGCTCTAGGGACACACTGGGTCCTCTGATATCCGTAGATACATTCCTGAATGCGACACACTACCTGAACATTGTTGCCGATCAGGTGCACCCGTTCATGATGACTGTGTTCCCTAGTGGTGACGGACAGTTTCAGCAGGACAATGCTCCCTGTCACCGTGCTCCAATGGTCTTGGACTGGTTCGAAGAACATGACGCGGACTTCCACCTGCTTCAGTGGCCAGTTCGGTCGCCCGATCTCAACCCGATCGAGCATTTATGGGATGAAGTGGAGAGAACCATCCGACACCTTCCCACACTACCGTCCAACCAATTACGGGACGCTGTGATGTCAGTCTGGGCTGCTATTCCTCCGCAACGGTTTCAACATCTTGTTGAATCCATGCCAGCACGTATTCAGGCAGTTCTCGCCGCTAAAAGTGGCCCAACACGCTATTAGCGGGGTGTCTCTAATAAATTGGTCGTTCAGTGTATATAAAGAAAGTATGGACAATTCATCTGGTAGCAATATGGACACTATAACCTATTTTCACAAGCACATCGGGCGCATTTTACTTTTCGAGATGTATAGGGAAGGGGAGAGCCAATCATTTTTGAATCTCCCAAGTACATGCGACTATTGCCGTATGCATAAATGTCTCGATAAATATAAATAAATTTTTAAGCAAAATTTCAAAATTGGGAGTATGATAGTCATAGGAAGTTTTAAGCTTTTTCAGAACATAGGACGTTGGGTACCAAGGAGAACGACTGATACTCACTACTAACACTTTCAACAATCCAATAAAAGCTATCATGTTTAAGTAGGTAGATTTTAAGTATAATGACGATAAATTTTGTTTTCAATTCCAATATAGCTCCAATATAATTAAGATCTTACGGATTTAATGGATTTCTTATGGATTTCTTCAATATTACAGAGTAGTTATCGGTCGATGAGGAACTTGTCCAGTTGACGAAGACTTGTCCAAGTTTTCGATGAAATTCGCAGAAATTCACAAATTTTGATCTGTCCTCTTTACCTCAACTCCCCATTTTGACCGTAAAAACCCACAAAAAATCCTTATTGTATTAAATTTGAAATTACTAAAACTGCAATTAAGGCTAAAAAATAACTGCGAATGGTATCTTCAAAAGATATAAACTGCACCAGACAATGGTGAAGTTTTTCCAATTTTCGAAAAAATCGTAAATTAATCTTAAATGGTATTTCAATTCCCTGAACATGAAAAGTAGAATGTCAATAATATTCGCTTACGCTGACTTTTTTTTAAACAAATGGGTCTTCTGAAAACACTGCGATTCATCTCTATCGCAATTTTTTATCTTTTCCACAAGTCGTTCCAGTTCCTTTAATTTTCCATCTTACTGAGATGAGTCATTATAGAATTTCCATTATTTCTTCCCCTTCTAAAAGAAATGGTTCCGACTCCTTGTGTTCTTCCAAGATTTTTTTTTTCCGGGGTGGATATCCTCTTGATCGATCCCTTAATGGAGGAGGTAATATGAATGCCATTCGTATGCACTAAGGCTTCAGTTCCCTCTGCTTATCGCACAGGTAACACAGTCAGGGACCGGGAAATAGGAATTTATGATCTCCTCTGGGTACAGAAAGCGACAAAAATTAATAGCAAAACGACCAAGCGTGACATTGCTGATAATGCTCAGCCTCTGTCATTTCCCTTTTCCTTCCCCTCCTCCTCTACCACCAACGCCTCCCTTTCAATTTTTTTCTCTTTTCCGCTAATAGATTCGTTCACTTTTATCTCCACCTCCCATTTTTTTTTATAAACATTCTTCATGGAAAAAAAATGAGCGAAATTGAGCATTCAGCACGAGTAGGAAAACCAATCTGTTCAATTCGATGTTTGTTATTACTAAACAGAGATATTTACTGATATGAACTTGGTTGGGCGACACCTCTTAGTTTTGTCCTTGAATGCCAATGGAATAAAAGTTTGAATTCAAAGCGATAAATAAATATTAATTAAAGACTCCTGGAAACAGCAAGTTTACCTTCAACCATTAGAGATTGTATCCTGTTTGATGTGCTGGCTTTTCAAGAAAATTACACCTCCGAGTAATGTCCACGACCAGATTCGTTTAATTTCGCGTTAAAACAGCGTGCGCTTAAAAGAAATTTCCATTTTTTAAAATAATAGCCTGAAAGTTTAAAAGATCACGCTAACACTTGACAGACAGGCGAGCTCTGTGTTTTGATTGCGCTCACGTTCTGTTTATTTTTAATAAAACAGCTGAGGGTTGTTGTGCATTGTGTTGACATTCGTTTCCAATCGTGTTAGCGGTTGCCTATTCGGAACCAAAATGCCCTCAATCAAAAATCTCTCATTTCCACACAATGCAATTCATTAAAGATATTAAACGTTACTGTTGCTCAAGTCCAGTCTAATTATATGCCGACGACTGCATTGTACAGTCGTCGTGACATCATGTACGAACAGCCCATTGAACGAACAATCATTTCTTGATAATGGCGGCGGGCAAGCGGAGGGAGAAGATTTCATTGGCTCGTCGATAGGTTGGCAGCTTCCTCTTTCCCCCTTTTCCATCATCCTCAGACGGCCGGAGCCTTTTCTCCAACACTGCGGTCTCCGCTCTATAATTGCTCCGCTCTCCGATAATGGACTCGCTCGGTAAGCGACTCACCTTTGAACCCGGAGCGCAAATTTATTGGGCGCGCAGCGTGATTGTGGACTCGTTTACATGCACGTGCAACGGAGTTATTTGCGCTCCAGGCCATCGGATCGAATGTACAAACACTGTAAAGTTAACGCGAGCCATCACGACGTGATGAGGCATTTACCTGAACGACAAATAGAAAGCCTATTGGAACACCATGAACACGAGGGGAAAATTTTTTGGGGGGAAACCAAACTCTATCACTGACATAATTTCTTATAGTGCCTCTCGCAGAACCAAGAATACGAATTTTTTTTTTTTAAAGTTTTGTTAACTTAAAAAAAGTATTAGACACTTATTTTTTTTCTATAATGGAACTGTTGTTTTGAGTTTACACTCCATTTTGTAAATGACTCATTGAACGATAAGAGACTGGCATGATGATTAACGAATAACCAACTAAGTTTTCTGAAAGGTTGAAAGTGCAAATTGAAGGTGCCGGTTGGTTGCTTCCTAAAGACTCGGCTACCTTAAATAGCGTTTAACGAGTTAAGTGTAACTTGCTTACGGCGAATTACAAAGGCATGCTTTTGAAGTATTGACAAGTTGAAAATTAACGTAACAAAAAAGGTTCATTCACGCTCTGGTACGTAATTCCGTATTAAGCTGAGCTCTCCTTTCTTGTGACAAATGATGTCAAGATTTCCATCATATTTAATCTCTTATTTTCCTTTGGAGGGTCTTTTCATACAAACTATTTACTAAATTCATTAAGTGCCACATTTCTGGGGGGTTATTTTCATTGTAGGGCTTAAATAAATTAAATGGATTATTGTCTTGTAAATACGAGGAACCTATGGATTTTTACCTCTCCAGGCCTACTGGAACATTTTTTTTTGGAGAATGATTGGATAAACGACTGCAGTTCTTCGAAGTCTGCGAAATGATATCCGCGTAGATTAAGTCGTGTAATTCAAAAGAAACGGCCAGGGAAACGCGACAACGCGCGTCCTCATACAAAATAAGTTCCAGGTAAGCCTGGTTATCACTTGTTCGGGCCCTTGAAGAAATTCCTTTGCAAACATCATTTCGCAAACTTCGAAGATCAGCTAATAGATGAGATCCGCTATGAAAAAGTAGTTCATTTTTAAAAGTTGGAAAGTTACAATTGAATAATCCTAAAAAAAAAATAAATAAATAAATCAGTCTTCTACAAAACAAGTTTTGGATTATGATGAAAGAAGATGTGGATATAAGTACTCAAGAAATTATGTAGGACCTTTAATACGAATCTTTAAAAGCATTGATCATTTTCGGACGGTTACAAGGATAAAGGCAAAATTTTAACTTATAAATGATGAACAAAAATCTTAAGTGTAAAAATGCTAGAACTGAGAAGCACGGGAAGAAACTTAAAATTGAAGTGGCATTAAAGAAGACAACTCGTTAAATGAAACGAAGGCGTTATTAAAGGACAAAGCTGTAATTAAAACCGAAATTGATTTTGATTCACTTAAACATTTAAGAAATGCGCCCTGAATAATAAAATTCAGTAAATTTTTCTATCTAAATTTATCTTTTAAGTTTATTTTTTTATATATTCAGTTTAAAGGGGAATTTTAAAAAGTAAATTGAGAATCTAGAGTGGAAAAGGCCTTTTTCGTTTTTTTTTTTATTATATATGCATATTAATTTTTAATTATCATTGTCTTCTGAAGAAGAGTTTATCTTGTGTTAGCTTAATGAGTTTAATAGAAAATAATTAATCAAAGAGAACTTTAAATATTTAAAGTGATTGAAATAGCATGGACAGCTGTAAACTCATCCGGGATCAATTTGGTAGCCTTATCCGGTTTATTATTATTTTTTAAATTTTTCATGATAGATATTAAATTTATGCTATATATTCTTTAATTTGAACAATGTTGGAATATCCCCTCCTTCTCATAAACTAGGAACAATATTGGAATCAGCTACAAATAAGTGCAAGAAAATATCTTCATCCACTTCAAGTGAAAAAAACGAACGGTAATGAGGTTAAGGTGGCAACTTTCCTATTTAAATATACACCCAATGGAAAAAATTATTCGGGCGCATGCTTGATATTATGGGGCCACCATTTGCTTTCCTTCGTGGCATACTTTCTACTAAATTCTGGAAAACTGCTTACGGAATTCTTTTCCACTCCTGTTAAGCAAATTCTAAAGCAGGGAGCGACGAAGGTCTATCTTCCAACTTTCTAATTTTAGGCTCCAATCCGTCCCATAGAAATATCGGGTTCAGGTCTGGGCTTTGGACTGGGCCGGTCAAAAAGTTCAACATCATTCCGATCAAACCAAAGCCAACTAGAAAGACACACCCTGAAACTCAAAAGTCATCTGACCATCTTAGTCCAAGCAACAATGTAACCGTCATTGTTTCCAACAAACGAAAAAAATGTTGATTATTAAAATCAGCATTTTCGATGGAAACAATGAAGGATACATTGTTACTTGGACTAAGATGGTCAGGTGACTTTTGAGTTTCAGGGCCTGTCTCTCTCTTAGGCCTCGGGTCAAACCATTCTGTTAAATCGTTGTCCTGCTGGAATTGCCACAGAGTAGGGAGCATGGAATTGTCCAGAATGTCGACGTAGTTCTTAGACTTCATATTTTCACTCAATACAACCAATGGCCCAAATCCACATCGCGAAATACAGCTCCAAATCATTACAGACCCCCCCCCCTCTCCAAACTTCATCGCTGGGACGATAGGACGATACAGTCTGCATGGAATCGTTCTCCAAGTAATCGCCACACTCACAAAGTGTAAATTGCGATTCCTCGCTTCACAAAACGGCCTTTTACTGTTCTAAAATCCAGGAACGGCGAGCTAAACACCAGTTCAAACATCGTTTAGCGTTTACTCGAATGACGTAAGGCTTGTGTGCAGCTGTCTACAATGAATGCTTATTTCAGAGAGTTTTAGTGCAAACACGATGTCAGGTGGCGTTTTCAATTTCAGATACTGATCAGCTGCAGAGGACTGGCGTGATTTTCCGACCATCCGTCTCAAAGTTCTGTGAGCCCGATCCGTCAGTTTACGAGACCTGCCAGTGCGCGATTTTGCAGTAGTTGCGCCACTTTTCTTCCATCTTCGAATCAAATCGGTTACTGTCAATTTTGGAATCTCTAGGCTACTCGCAATTCCTCGAACTGAAACACTGCTGATATGGTACCCAATCACAATACATAATTTATATTTATCCAGAAGACAATCGCAATCTCGCGGCAACAAGACTTAGGTTTATATAGATTGTCGTGATATTCCATCTCGTTCATTCTTTGCTGGAATATTTTTATAATAAAATTTAGGCCGTATCAACATTGCATTTTCTCTTTATTGTACTATAATTTCGGACATGTAGACCGATTTTCAGATTTCTCAGACGAAAATTATCTACTGGTATTTCCCGACCACACTTTGGTCTTTGTCGTCTTTGTTACGTCAAGTTCTCTTAAGCTTTAAGAATTTTTTATTTGAAACAATCTCTAAAAAAGGTTTAATGATTATTAAAGGAAATGATATTAACGTCCCCTATAAATTAATAATGTTATCGGTAAGGACTTACAATGTTAGCAGTAAGAAGTTGAATCAAGCAACTTCACTGTAGAATTCCAAACTTAAATCCTGCACTCTATAGTGTATTATAATAAATACAGTATCACTAAATCCCAGAAATATTTTCAACTACTGATTGAAAATAGCAAAAATTTAATACCTACTAGTTGGCAAGAATGTTTCGTTCAGAGTCTGTTGAGAGATTCGAACATATTCAAGAAAACATTCCCCAGACCATGACAAACACGTGTAATGTTTAAGCTACACAGTGTAATCCATTTCGGTACTCTGTCAACAACGTGGTGAAAGAGGAAGCGTGACTCATCGGACCATATCGCAGTTTTTTCAATCGAAGATATCCAGTGTAAATGATTGCGAGCTCATTGCCACAGAGTATACGTCATAGGCTATTGCATTCCTAAATGTCTTCTGCAGACCGCTGTGCGATTGAATATTTCACTCGCCTGCCGTTTGTTGAGGAGGTTGTTGTCGGCTAAAGGACTTTTTGGTTCGACGTTTTTTGGCTCTGCACCAGAAAAATGTACAGCAATTATTAGCGGTCTCTGCTAAATGATTCTTTGTGGAAATGCAAAATACGGAGATTTAAATATCCGGAATATGAGGGATATTCACGTAACCTCGAGAATAATGGAAAAAATATTCTTAGAGAATGCTTTTTAACATAGCATTTTGAATTGAATGCGAGTGGTTAGCTTCGAAATGTGCAGTTGTTCAGCAGAGGTGTATTTCGGTCAAAGCAATCGATAATCACAGTAGCAGAACTTGTTTCTTTCTGCACTACCAATGTCCTGGGATGCGATATGTCTGAGGCAAAAGCTTTATGTGGAACATGCCTAATATCTACTGACAAGAAGAGCAAACAATATTAAAATAAATTAAGATAAAAATGGTATAATTAATATTTTGCGAAAATCCTGATAGAAGCTGTAGAATCCGTAAGCAGAGATGTATTTTGCTGTAAAATACTGGAAGGAACCAGTAATAGCGAATGGCTAGAGGTAATCCGTGTCAATGAGGTGCCGAGTGGCTGAGTGCGGCCCTCGTTGCAACGCCGTTTCAATTTTCTCTCTCATGCATCCTGCGGAATAATGAGTGGGAACTCAAATCGATTCAATTTCCGCGCGCGGCTTTGTGAAGTGCTGTTTAGTCGTCGGCTCGATCCCACCTGTGAACCTCCTCCTCCTTCTGTGTCCGTGAAAGCGGAAGGCTCTCACTCTCCTCGAGTAATCAGCTTGGGCTTCTCACTCACTTCCACCACCATCATTTGATTTGAACAACAGGCAAAAGGAACGCCGTTGGTTCGAAAGCATCGTCGCCATCCAAACTTAATTTCTTATGAGTCATCGTTTCCAATTAATTTCGCATATGAAGCGATTAACATTTTATTTCATTTTTCCTGCTGCCTTTTAAGTCAGAAATCTCATTTAATTATAGAAATGGAAAAACTCAAGAATGATGAAAGCAAATTTATAAAATTAATGCAATTCCCTTCATAAATATCTTAACAATCCGCATTTGTTTATATGCATTGCCAAAAACGAATGTAACGACGAACGAACAAAGGCGAGAGCTGAACTCTCAGTTTTGCAAAAGGAAAAGTCGCGCAGAAATCAATATTCTTATTTTGAAACATCAAAGAAAACTCCACAATAAAAGCGTTAAGGATACGGAATTCGCGAAGATGAGAAAGAAGAATGGACTGTCATTTCATGTGATGTCGTATAGCACATTTTGCAGGAATTATTTTTCTTGTTTAAGTTAAGCCTAACTGAAAACTTAACAAGAAGAGACCTTTCATATTTTGCAATTATTTAAAGCAAATAACAATTTGTAATTTAAAAGCATATATTTGGCAACTTTTACATGATCGCTACACCACGCATTTCCTGTTAAATTTCTCCTTTTCACTTTCATTTATAGTGATTTCTTCAATTGTTTTCTTTTTCATAGTTAAAGATGGCTGGCAAAAAATACGTAATTCGGACCATTTTGCGTTGCCTTTGGAAAAAAGGCAGCAACGAAAGAAATCAACTATATGGAAAGCCCAGGTACTGTAACGAACAAAAAATGGTTCAAGTGCTTCAAGGAGGGTGGCACAAAATCGCATCTATTGTCGAAGATAAAGCCTTACGTGAATTGGTCAACAGCAGCACCCGTGGATTAACGGCAGAACTTGCTCCTTCCCAAAGCACCATCAATCGGCACAGCAACCAACCTGGGTTTGCGAACATGCACTGCCGAGAAGTTCCCGATGAGTTGACTTCTGCCCAGACAACGGGGAGTGGATTTTTGCGAACAACTGCTAACTAACCGCTGGGATGTACGTTTCTGTTGGACGAAAAATAGTTATATTTCAGAAATCTGATCATAGTGATCTTATGCCTAACTACACGGCGAATTTATGACGTCCTGAAAGCTTGTTACCCAGCACTGGTCAATCGAAGACATTCACTCCTGTAGCATGACAACGCAATTATCAAGGCGTGAATGTCTTCGATTGACCAGTGATGGGTAACAAGCTTTCAGGACGTGATAAATTCGCCGTTGTAGTTGGGCATAAGATCACTATGGTCAGATTTCTGAAATAGAATACAAGCTACAGGAACATGAGGGATTTGAAGCGCTACGCCACCTCGCACCCAAGATACTCTATCGAAATGCATATTTAATAATGAATTATTATTAAGTAGCGGAAGAATGGAACTACTTATTGTTTTCACAATGTCCGTCCGTCTGTCTGTCTGTCTGTCCGTCCGTCCGTCACCTTCATAATTTCCGCAGTTTTTGAGGTAGAAAGTTGAAATTCGGAAAGTAGCTTACTACCGGCATGTGCACCTTCACTATTTAGTTTGGTTTTGATTGGCCCACTGGGGTCGGAGTTTCGGGGGCGGAAATCAGAGGGGACCAAAAGGTCTACGCGTATTTATGCATATAAAGAAATGAAATTTGGTATGCAGGTTCCTCTAAGCAAGATCAACATCACTGTAAAGCTTGGGCCAAATTGTCCCAAAAGGGTCAGAGTTGTGGGGGTGGCAGTCACTTGGTCATTAGAACTATGGCAACATATGGTATGTGATATATCATTCGATCGGAAATGATGAGAAACGAAAGAAGATAGAACTCTTTTTCATTTTCTAAATACTACGTTCGAGAAAATAATTTTTCGATTAAAGGGGGAGGGGGGTTAAAAAGTGCAGATAAAAGGGTAAAAATAGATGCTTCCGCTATTTTCCTATACCTTCCTCGGGAGGATTAATTTCTTGTTATCAAAAGTAGGGAAGCTCTTTCGTTAAGACCGAGGATTAATTATCCGGGAATTTTTAAGGACCCGTGAACCTCGGCCGCCATGATTCCAGATTAACACTAAACTGCTAAAATATTTATTGCTTTCTCTGCCAATTTGGAAGTACTCTTGAGTCCCAGGCTGTTCACATGCTGAGTCAGAAAACTTAGCGGATCTAAGGAACTTTATAACTCTCTTGAATTCAGGCTTCAAAGACTTAAAATATTACATAATAACGCATTGTTCTTTAACTTCATTTTATATGAATCAAAATGGATAATAAACGAAGGGATCTGTCCGAAATGCTTCAATATTTTTGAGTTTCTCTTCACAACCAAAATTCCCTTATTTTCCATTAAAACTTTTCCTTGCTTAACAGCACGGTTTTCACAAATGTTGATTTCAATTGCAGACTGGATTTGATTTCAGTGTTTAGAATTTTTTTCCTCTGTTGGTTGGTCGTTCTTTGAAATCTTGCACTCTTCTCTCCTTCCCCTTCCATCCTTTCTTCATTCACAGAGACTTCTCTAGAAAATTGACTTTTGATTTTTATCTTTTCAATTCTCCATCTGTATCAAGTTCTTTTTCTCTCCTCCTCTTCCGTTACTTTTCTCTCTATTCCTTTTATTCCATTCTCTTTTTTCTCCATTTCTCTCTCTTTCCCTTTTATCTCTCTTCTTTGTGCCTCTGTGTTCGCCATTTCCACTTTGGCTCTGTTTTCTTCATCCCTCCCCCTCATCTTCAAGCCATCCCCCATCTCTTCTCTTCTCCACGTCATTTTTTTCCCTCTTTTCACTCTCCGTCTGTGCAAAGCGATCAGTAAAAGCCTTGTTTTCTCCATTTCGGCCAACATTTCAACATTTCAATTTCCCTTTCGATTCGAACGGGGAGTGTCTTTCCTCTCGCTCGCGAGCTCTGTAATGGAGGCACGTTCTGGTTAATGAGAAGCGTTGCCAAATGCTGTTTCAGAGAGACTCACACACACACATATACACACGCACACACTTCCTACGACTTAAAAAAAAAGATGAACAACAGCGACACAGGCGGCAAACCGCCGAAACGTGCCTGCTACCTTCTTTCATCAAAGCCTGTTGCCTGTAAAAGCAAGTCCAATCGCTCCCGTTTACGAGCAGCTCGCCCACTTTACACGTTCCTCTCTAAAATTGCCTGAATATTTAAAACTTTTTTTGTCAGAAAAAAAGCCAAGAGAAGAAGGGAGAGAAAAGAAAAATAACAATAGATAAGCATCTCATGGAAACAAAAGACGCTACAAGGGAATGAGGGTAAGGATAGGGGGGACGGAAATTAACCCTGCTCGGTAAATGATGTTCTTCTGCCTTTTAGTATCATCATATAAAGAGGGAGGAAACTTCTCCCAAAACGAGAATGATGTGATCGCTACGGTATTTAAATTATCTCTTATAATGTCTGCGAAGAAGATACGGCAATTCCCGTCTTCCTTTCTCTCCATCATTTCCAATCTTCTCCTAAGTAAGAGTCTAAGAATAATCATCGTTAATGCCGATTCTATATGTAAGTGTATGGAAGTAATTGTACTTCTTTTGACCATAAAAAGAGCAACATTTAAAACTTTAAAAAAAAGTCAATACATAAAGAAGAAAACTTCAAAGATGATGACTTTGAGCTAAATGTAAACGAGGAAAAACAGGATTACAAATAATTTCATCATTGGACGAAATTTTCTTTAAACTTTACCAACAGCGTAACACTGTTGTGTATAAATTTCGCTACTATATACAGGCGGCTTGCAGTTAATTTTACTTTTAAGATTAAAAATATCATATTTGGTACTCCTATAAGGAAGATCCCCAACCATGATGACAATTATAGTAACAGGAATAGATGAGGAATTTATGAAGTAATATATTTCACAAATTTTATCTATACACACACACAAAAAAAATTATAAGCTCCGTGTTAGCATTTTTATTATAGCAAAATCGCTTGTTTGATTCGATTAAAAGAAAAGACTAGATTTTACCTCAAGATATTCAACTTGGCAATGCTGCAGTGATGGAAAATGTGAACGAACTATTTTTAAGTCTGGACAGACAATTTCATCTGTTTAAAAAGACCTAAAGTAAAATTTTCTATCATTTAAGTGCAAAGAGTATATGAAATATCAAACGTTTTTGCCTATCAAGTATTAAAAATTAATGTAACTGATAAAAAACATCTTTTATTGGTTATTGCGTAATCTTTCTTTGTAAATTAGCTAAAAATTGAAAAAGACAACTCTAAATCTTTGTGTCGAACCAGATTAACGCCCTAATACTCTACCACTGAACTCTACTTTTCAATCTTCCAACTAATCATCTTTCAACAGACAAATGATAAAATGTGCGTTAAAATATTATTCATTCACATATTAATAAATGGATAATTAACTAATGAAAAGCGTTATAATTTAAAATTAGAAACACAAAAACAAAACGCGATCTTATATTGATATATTTTTTATTTTAGGATTTCGTTCAAAAATATTGCGAGCGAATGTTAACTCAATAGAAAATTACAGAAATTCCTTTAATCATGTTGTAATCGATTATAATAGCCTGATATGACATAAGCTTAATTGAGTTTTAGAGCTTCTTCCTAATGCGATGACCTTCTCATTTAAACCTAGCTTGAAGGACGGCAGTTCCCCCCCTTTTTTTTCAGTTCTAAACTATGACTCGGCTTTATATGATATTTTGCTTTTATTTAAACTATCTTTATGATTTTTTTTCCTTAAATTTTTTTTTCAATTTTTTTTAAAGTTATTCCCCAACCAAACACAAACGAACTCAACATCCCAGAACGGTGTCATTGACCTCAATCAATTAATTATTAAAAAAAAATTAATTAAAAAGATAATTTTTTTGGTGACCTGTGACTAAGAGACTGATTGATTGAACTAATATTAAATGTTTTTTGAAGAAAATTAATTCTGTTTATAAAGGAAAAAATACACGAGAACATTAAGAAAAATTTAATGAATTGCAGTCAGAAGTTTATTTTTTAACAGACGATAACTACTCAAACTGGAATTCAAGAGAGTACCCAGTGACATTGTTAATGGGTTATCCTACCTCCAAGAAGCGGAACTTTCTACAGAAATCCTTACTTCTACCACTAAAAAACTCACCCTCCTTTTAAATTGCCAATCTCGGAAAAACAATAAAATTCACCTCTTCCTAAGGAAAAAACAACTTGCGCGCGAATCTGCTCAACTGTTCCCTCAAGAGCAGTTTTTTTTATCATTCAATAACGAGACTTCTTCGGTTTTAAAATAACCATTAGATAATAATACACAATCTAGTAATGTAAATCTTGTTTGTATGTCATAGAAAGGAGAATAAATATTTCAATCACTACTTGAAATGAGTGCACATGTTTTCGACATCCAGATTCTTCCGAATACGATCCTTAAAATGGGAAAGGGCACGGAGGGGGTGGGTGAATGAGAGTGTAAGGTCGAATATGGCTCGACAGGGGCACAGTGAATTTCGTTGTCCTCTGTGGAAAAAAGAAAGATACTTTTAGTCCAACATTTGCCACCATTGCACAATGGTCAACATTCATATGCGTGGCAAAAGGAGGTTGAAATGGTCGGTAAGAGGTCTGCTTTTGTCGATACCCAATGACCAATAGAGAGAGGGAGACAAACGGAGAGGATTTACGCTGGTCTAGGCACCATCAGTCGACGGGAACAAGAAAAAGCATTCACATGCACACGCCATCATGTGAGAGCCAAACTTCGCTCTTCCCAGAACGTTCACCATTCGACGTGGTCACGTGGTGTCGGTACAAGAGTCCGGTTGTGACACGAAATGCGACAGCTGTTTCGGGTGTTGAGATGAATGTCGTTGGACAATCCGTCTATCATCGGGTGGTGCTCTTTCTCCACCCATCCACCCTTCTCAACACACTCCCTCCCTCTTTTCACCCTCCGTTTTTACTCCTCTCTCCCACGTTGGAGGGTGATGTCATTCTCAGTCGCAGTTTCCACGACTTTATCTGGAGGAAAAGGTCTCCGGGGCAAACTGAGCGATGACACAAACCGACCAAAAAGTGGGGCAAAAAGAGAACGGGAAATAAAGAAACGCTGAAACGGATAGTCAAAGCAATGCCAAGAAAAACAACCCGAGACAACGGCCATCGATCGTCGGCAACACTTGTCGGCAAACATCTCTATCCAGAAAACAAAAACAAAACGAATCGTCATCTTTCGCCTTAGGAAGACATGCACACAACCGACAGGGTGGAATGCAAGTTCGATTGAATCGAAATTTCAAATCTAATCTTTATTTCAGCAGATTAGATATTTTTTCATGAAAGCATTTTAATTTTATTTATTCTAGTGAGTGGGCTCGGTCCTAGTTTATTTTATTTTATGATGAGGATGACAAGGAAATAGTGAGCGAGAAGGGTTCGAAATTCCTTCTGTTGAAATTAAAAAAAAAGTTAAATATTAGTCCTCTTTAGCCATTAGTCACAGTAGCCAGTGGAAAATTTTTTAACCTAATTTTTATTTTTTACCAATTACTACTGCTACCAATTTAAATTTTAAATTAAAGCTGATTCTCCTTACTTCTTGTTTAATAAGCAGTGCTATAAGCAACACTTTTTTTAAATAACAATCCCCACATAAATATATAACAAAGACTCATTACATATCGTGTTGGGGCACATTTCATTTGTAAAATAGCCCGAACACATCGAGCCTACACATGCATGCTCTATGGGACTACTGTCTGCAGAAAAATTGGAGGCGTTGTAAGTCTGATGAAATCTTTCTTTATCATTTCCTAAATCATTTATCATTTTACTTTATCTCCTTAGCTCGATAGTAAGATTCCTTATCAAGTTAATAATTTAGGTCTACAGATGATAAACCAGGAGGATGCGTAAAGATAAGAAGAGATCCTAAACATTCCAAGAAATAAATTTCATACCGTAACCCCAATCTAACCGGCTTGTCGAGCAGCCTAGAAGTGCATTGTAACTCAGCTGAACATAACTCGTCCATTCAGACAAATTTTTTTCTGCATTAGCCCAGTGGTTATCCGCACGCAGGTGGAATGCGTCGTCCACCTATCCGTTTTCGCATAGTCATTAATTCTATCTCGCATTACATATACAGAAGAAGTTGGTCATGTTTGGCTGTAATTGTTGGCATCAAACGAACAAGAGCTTACACAGTAAAGAGCGCGATGAGGCTTATGATATCTGTCGGGGCACTCCAACATTATACGGAGTATTAATTTGGGAAAAGTGGAACACATCGTTATTGCTATCTAGAGACGAAACACCCTTTACCATCAAAATCATATTAATTCTTAGATCGTTCAAATTCGATTACTTCTCAAAGATTTACGCATTGGAAACCTTCATAACAATGAAAAAATAGCTCACATTTTCCTATAACGAATGGGCCGTTATGGAACGACGCGGAAGTTGAATAGGGCAACCCAGGCCAGAACATAATATGTGAAAAGGGATATTTTTTATTTTTTTGATAATTCAGTGAATGATATTAATACATTACGATATCTAAAAGCGAGATAACATAATCTATTAAGGTCACACTCTCAAATAACGAATATTTAAACTTGATCATCTGCAGTTTTCCAAAGAAGATGACCAACTTCAGTTAGCAAGAAAATTTGTTTTAAATTTTTACCATTTTTTCCTCTACACTTTTTCTTCTCAAAAAACATAGTCAAATCCGATGAGCAACCAAGATTTTTGAAAAAATTATAACGGTTACAGTGGAACATTAAGTATCTAAAATAAATGGAATGATTAAGTTACAGATAACCTGAAGAAAACAAAAAAAAAATGAGATCAATGAGGGATTAGGTAGAGGGGAAATACTGAAAAAAGACCATCGTTCCTCAATAAAGATTAAACAAATTGGGAACATTATCAACAATGCGTAGTATCTACAATAAACAGCTAAAATGATTGCTAAAAATCTTCAAGGAAAGCGAGACTCCCTATGTTGAATAGTGTTAAAGTATTGATTTTGAAAATTTGTGAAGAACGAGTTTTTGAGGGGATACAGAAAATCATTGATAGCACCATAGATTTTTCAGTTTTTCTCAAAATCTGCAAATAATTATAGCAAGTCACTTGATGGTTTTTATATGAAAATTAAAGAAGATCACCATTAACGAAAACACAAGACCGTTTTTATCTTCTGCCTTCTGTCTGTTATTGGCAAGGCAAACAAATATGTTTGACTCCAGAGAGAAAGAGCGAGGAAATCGTCGGCCAACATGCTGCCTCGTTAACTTGACGCCCGGTTATCCGGAAGGAAAAGACAGTGATGGATTGATTGTTTTCGTCATTTGGCTGCGAATTTTCCACACTGATTCTTAAGGAATGAAATTCTTTTTAAAAGAGAAATTAATTGTTGGAAGAACAATTCTTTCAAACGCTTATGTATTTCAAATAGACAATTAAGTTACTATGAAAAAAAAATCACTTCTTAATTGAATTATGTTATTACATTGAATCTCGTATTCCTAGCTGTGGCAATGACGTTGGTAAAGTAATGCAAAAAAAAAAATTTTTTAAAAAGCCTGAAATTTTCGGGTGTTCCCTCAAACCTTCTTCAGATCTTCAGCAGAAGTGACTACCATAATCAGCATCATTTGATAATTCTTGACAATGGGAAATGAATGATTTCAGAAACTTTGATGAATAATCATACCCTTCTATTGTCTCAGGTTTTTCGTTTGTAACTGTTCCAAAAACTTAACTGAGGCGAAAAATATTAAACAGTAAATGAGTGATAATCCTACGCGATTATTTCGATAGCAAGATTGCAAAGGGTCCGATTTTTACACCCATTATCTCTGTTATTATCATTATACTGTTAGCAGATTAAGTGAAAAGATCGTTAGCGTTTTACTAGGTAACCACAAAAGGTTCTTGCCGTTTTTATGTTGTAATTAAAGGAAGTGATAGAAGATATGCAAATGAGTGTATAGTATGGTCCAAAATCTGTCAGGGGGAAGCAGGAAGGTTACCCTGTATAAATATATGGCTGCTGGGCATTCACATCAATCACATCTCGTGCAGAACTGAAGACAAAATGGAGGTATCGAAGGAGATGGTTAGGTGTTGTTTGCTTTATGACTTCAAGGTGGGCTTGTCAGCAGCAGTATAAGTCGCCGAATGTGTCTTGCGTTTGGGGATGATGCTGTGAATGAACGCACCGCAAGGCATTGGTTCCAGAAATTCAGGTCGGGAGAATTTACCATTTCTGATGGACCCCGTAGTCTAGTGTGTCTGGTGGACTAGACGCCAAATGGTTCACTATGAGCTGCTATCAACTGGCCAAACCGTCACTGGGGACCTTTACTCCCAGCAGTTGGAACGTGTGCAATAGACATTGCAACAGACGGAGCCAGCATTGGTGAATCGCAAAGGGGTACTCTTCCTTCATGACAATGCCTGACCACATGTGGCGCAGGTGGGCAGGGAAACCATAGAGCGGTTTGGCTGGGAAACTTTGTGTCATCCATCTTACTCACCAGATCTTGCTCCAACGGATTATCACATTTTCCATTCTCTGAACAATCATCTCCGTGGAAAATCCTACACCAATGATACAGACCTGCGAAAGGCACTCACGGACTTCTTTGAGTCTAAGACCGGCAAGTTTTACAGCCAGGGGATTGATCAACTGGAGACATGTTGGCAGAAGGTGCTAGATGCCAATGGGGATTACTTTGAGGACTAGCGATACACTATTTTTTCTGTATATCATTTTGTTTTCTGGAATTAAAAACGGCAAGAACTTTTGTGGTTACCTAGTAATTTGTATCTCATGCTATATCATACATTTCCTATTATAATTGTAATTATTTCATAAAGAATTTTCTCCTATTCATTTTCATTTACGAGGATTTAGTTCAAATGTTTTTTTTTTCGTAGATAAATATGTCTGGCGAAAAATACGCCATTCCGGTTATTTAGCATTATCCTTGGAACAGGGACGAAAGAAAGAAAGAAATCAACTAAGTGAAAGGCCCAGGGACTGTCAACGAGGAAAAATGTTTCAAGAGCTTCAAGGAATGTGCTTCGAAGAGAAACCAAGACCCGGATGGCCATCTATTGTCGAAGAATTGCCCGAACAGCAGCAAAGCACAGCTTATCGGTAGAACTTGGCTCTTCCTAAGTTACATCAATCGGCAGATACTACAACTCGGACTTGTGAACTGGCTTCTGCCCAGGCAGACTGACAAGTGGATCTTTGCCACCAACTGCTGGCTGACCCTGAGATGTCCGTTTCTGGCTCCTGTTAATCTGTCACTAAGGGTGAGAAATGGATCTAGTTTAGATCTCCGGATTAAGGGATTCAATAGTTACATCCCGGAAAGGCTTTGGAACCCGATGTCAAACCCGGGCGGTTCGAACAGAAAGGCTACGTTCTTTATTTGTTGCACTTTGAACTTGTTCCAGATGGCCCTATTGTAAATAGAGACCTCTAATCTGAACAACTTTATGACGTCCTGAAGGCTTGCTCCCAGCACTCCTGCAGCATCACAACGTCCCAGCACAAGAATTAAAACTGTCAATAGGACCAAGACCAAACTCCAGGAGGGAAATGAAGAGCTATCCCACTCTATACACAGCCCAGACCTTGCGTCATCAACTACGAGGCGTGCTTTTTAAGCAAGTACAGTTTTAATATTAAAAATACAAGGACAGTTTTTTATCATGTTAATTTTTATATGAAAGCATGGACCTTAATCTACTTTTCAACATAATTTCCACTTCTGATTAAGGTCCAGGCTTTCATATAAAAATTAAGGTGTTAAAAAATTGTGCTTGTTTTATTTTTTATATCGAAACGGTACTTACTTAAAAAACACGCCTCGTACCAGATTTTCCGGCTCAGAGCCTACTTTCCTGGACATTTCAACAATGTGGTTTTGAACGGGAGCAGAGTTTCCATCTTCAAACCGGCCGAATCATATTAGCGCGGAATTGAGCTTTATGTGCAAAGATGGCGACAAACTGTTGATCACGATGGAATTTATTTTGATGAAATAAACTCTGTTTTGTTTATAATTTGTTTGAACTTTTCATTATGAGTAAAAATATAGAAAAATTACTAATCCATCATTGATTATAAGGACGATCACGATTCTGGTTGTGCAGAATCATGCCTGAATTCTATGTAGTGGATTGGAGCGAATTACTTTTTGTCTCGTGAAATAGCGCTACCACAAGATTCCAGAGCATAGGATTTTTTATTTTAGTACAGAATCTTCCAACAGATGTTGATCATAATTCCATAGATTCCAACTTGACTACGTGAAATTTACTACTGGATTGCTCAACAAAATTTTGATATATGTTTGGAATAAATACATGACTGTACTTTTTATTTTCCTTTTTTATTATCTCTAATCGCAATCGTTCAGTAAAAAATTTAAAATAGTTAAGATAGAACTCCTATTCGAGTTTAAATTTTCACGATGCTTCTAGTCATGCAGCAAAAATTTTATCGCTTTTGAAGTACAGGTAAAAAGTCATAACTAATCAAAGGGACCAAGAATTCAATTTGTTATAAAGAGAATTCGTAATAAAAAGGTAGAATCATTTCGCATCGAGTGTATGTGTGGCCAACAAAACTTAAAAAAAAAATCGTTCTACAGAAAATTTCGTTATAAAGAGGTTCGTTATAAGGAGTTTTTACTTGAATATGTGTGAGATCTTGGAACAGGTTTCGGGACTGATCACATTGTTTAATCAGTTTTTGTCACCCTTGTTGTTGAGGAGAGTCCCTTTTACCAGAAGTTATACCATAAGTGAGTATATCTGAACATCCCTAAGCACGATTTGGACATATCACTAGACGCTATGTGACATTCAACGTCATGCTTTTCGATGAATTTCTACAGAATTTATTAAAGCCATTTATAATTTCAATAAATTTACTTTTTCTCGGAATGGCATTTGTCGATCTTTTGATCTCAGTGGTAGGCTGTTTAGGCATTCCAGATTTTATGTCATTCGCCTTTCATTTCAGAGATCGAATGATGTTGTGTCACTGTTTTTTACCAGATCGTCTTGTTTCTTGGGAACGACTTTAAATCACTGTCGCTTTCGTGACTACTCATTGGACACGCACGAAATAAAACAAAGCAAAACAACTCTAACAATAGCAATGAACGGCAAGTTATAATCAGTTTTATCACGAGTTCGTAAGGTCATGGAGGCAGCGACATTCATTTGGTATTGAACGCTGAAACCCCATAAAGAAATGAGTTATGTCGTTTCTGCAACCAACGCATTTCTATAGGCTCCTATATTTCCGAAACTAAGTTCGGAAATTTGGTGGTTTCTTCACACAATATGAATCTACCTCAGGCAGACCCATTGAACGCAAAAACACATTTTTTGTGAGTTTTGTAGTTTCTGCACTCACCGATTACATTATAGTCAGCTTTTCTTTAAAATCTTTTGGTATACATACTTAGGAATAAACTTTATACTTACATAAAATTGTAAATGGGAAAAAGAGTAATAAACTTTAGCTGTCGGTTATTTTAGTTATTACAAATGACTAAATGAATAAATACGTGATTTTCTTTTAATTTTGTTCATTTCAGAGAAAGAAAAAAGTGACTGAAAGCTAAATCAAAGCAAAGCAATACAATTTTTCACTCATAAGGTTGGAATTTTTAAGAACAAAATACCTGGTTTCATAATAATAACTGCGATCGCAATTCTTCATCCCATGCTTTTTCTTGAAATTTAAAAATCTAAGATTCAAACCAAACCCATAAAATATCCACGTTGTATATTTATATTTATATTAGGCTTAGGCTCTAAAG
This sequence comes from Rhysida immarginata, assembly GCA_023313115.1. Taxonomy (NCBI): domain Eukaryota; kingdom Metazoa; phylum Arthropoda; class Chilopoda; order Scolopendromorpha; family Scolopendridae; genus Rhysida; species Rhysida immarginata. Next base: position 6,819,900 of record JAHWFO010001074.1, read on the forward strand.
TTTTGGTTACAAATTCTAAACTGTTTACCACTTTAATGCAGAACTTTAGTTTGCATTTAACTTTAAACTCTAATGCCTTTATCATGTTTTCTGTTTTCATTGATCTACCCTACATTTAACTTTTAACTCATCCTTTCTGTTCCTATCCATGTCACAGTTTCTATGCAGGTTTCAAGGAAGGGTTTATCAGGTAATATGTGCGGGGGACGGGGGGATAACCATAAATCACATGGATACAAGAAATTCTTGACAACGGCATCCATGCTTTCTATGTGAATGTAAAATATAAAACGTTACAAATAAATGTCAAGAGCTAACTTAAGGGAGGAAATATAAATTTGTAGGTTAACTTGGTTTTAAAACGATACGTTCCCATTGGTGAAGACAGTGAACAAAACGTTCTAGGTCGGTTTAAAAAAAAATGAAATCTGTATAAATTTTGATGTTAAGTTTAAATTTAGTACTTTACCATCTAAGGGATTGAAGCCTTACTAGCACAAAGATAATTTAAAGGTGCTGTGAATCTAAATTCGAAATTCTAAATGCATTTGTGCAATTGGGTTTATATGAATGAATAACTTTTTGGATTTACTAGATAATGGAAGTCGTACATACAGACCCAGTTTTATGAATTTTCGTTTTTTTAAACCATCGACCAGCACGTAGCCCTCAAAACACTTTTCATCGAGAAAGAAAATGAGGAAAGGGGGGGGGGGGAAGTAGAAGATCCACACGAATGCTGATCAATGCAATTAAAATTTATTATTTCCTTCATGAGATCCGGACAAAAAAATGTTAATATCGGTTAATGTTCACGAAGGTAACGGGGGATCGATAGTCGGGGACGGAGTCAGCACAGGCGGCACGAACAGCCGTTGCACCCGGCCAAAAGCAAAGTGCATTGACTCGGGGCATTTTTCTCAAGAACCCCCACCTCATCCCACCCCCACCCTTATGCACAGCCTTACTTTCTTATTTTCTCGTCTTTCGATTTCAATCATAAAATTTTTCAACAATATTGATCCACCTCCGATACTTCCTCCTCCCTTTTTATCATTATTTCATTCTTCCCCTTCTCTTATGAGAAAGTACATATAATGCTTCCATTTTTGGCAAAAAGGGAAAAATGCAGGTAAATTAAAATTGAATATCACTTAGGATCAACTTAGGTTCTTAGTTGACGAAATATTAAAAACTTAACATCAACTTTTCATTAATACTGTATATAAATACTACAACTTACATTTAATAGATATTTTATTAGCAATTTAAGTAAGCAAGCAATAAGTTATACTTAATTTCAATAACTTCATATTTTAGTTTTTATTTATTCAAAAATTGTTATTATTTATAGCAAGAAATATTTTCTGTTAACATGTCAAAACCATATTGTAAAAAATGTAACTTGCAAACTTATATTTTTCACTGGACAATTATCCCATCTTGTACTTAATAATGTTTACATTATGACATTTTTATATAACATTGTTCTGGATTGACATCTCTGTAACTAAGTAAACCCTTTATTAGAAATACCACCATTCTAACTTGGACGCGTTCTTATGAAAACTTTGGTGAAGTAATAGCGATCTGTTGCGCATAAAAAGCATATATGCTGTCTGCACAACTATTTGGCATCACAAGTAATAAAAAAAAAGATTAAACGATTTCGAACGCGGCATGATCGTAAGTACAAGAACAGCCAGTTCGAGTGTTTCGGAACAAGCTTTCACGTGCTGTTGAAAGAATGACAGTTCTGCAAACAAATTTCAAGCGCAAAGAACAACTGTGGTTGGACAAGGCTTATGGTTGAAAGAGGTAACAGGCACCTGGCACCTACCTACGGCAGCAACAGAAGGGCAACGGCACAGCAGTTACAGCTCAATACAACAGGTGCATAAAAACATTATATCCAAAAGCACAACAAGACGAACCTCTTCGTTGCCTTTGCTGCCACAGAAAAATTGTAGTTCGGTCCGAGGAAGCCTGATTTCCTTCTACGCCATAAACTTTATTGGCATAGCAAGGGGAGAATATGGCGCAGAGCAGTACGAATGTATGGACTTGTCTTAACTCGTAACAACTCTACAAGGACCCCCAACAAGAAGGGGGGTGAAACAATCCTGAGGAAGTTTCTCCTGGGCCACATTAGTAATACTGGAAATATCTCTTTAATGCCACACTCTACTTCAACATTGTTGCAAACCAGTTTCATCCGTTTTATGACTGCACAGTTCCACGAAGTAAATGAGCACTTTCAACATGACAAGGCAACCCCTCATCGTGTTCGGTTGGTCTCAGATTAGTACGTACAGTGAAAATCTCTAATAAATTGGAACATGACATATAGAGCAACATTTTTTAAAGTATTGAAAAAAATAAGACGGAACTGTGGTGAGGAACTGCCTGTATATGAAGAAAAAATATCTTACCACAAAAAATCCAAGATGTGAAATACCGGATACGTACTTCGAAGGTCATGCCTTAACATAGTTTAAATTTTGGGTTTTTTATATAGGGTGTTCCAAAAGTCTCAGGGAATATTGAAATGCTACAGATGTAGAATAGACATTGTTGAATAAGTTTAAGATAGCTACATTCCTGCCTTTGTTTCAGGTAGGAATGTTGGAATAACTGAACAAGCGAACGAATTTTGTGTTGTGCATATAATTCATCTATGTGTATTCTAAATTTGCAACATTTCAGTACACGTATTCCCTACGAGGCCGGACTTTTGGAATACCCTGTATACCATTTTATATACTAATACTGATTATATTTTACATCTTTTTCTTTTCAGCTTTTAAATTTTTACTGTATTCTGAGGACGATCACAATCGAAAGGCGTCAATAAGAGACATCTTTATAAAAAACCTATTTATTACTATACAGGGTGATTCTGAAAAAGTGTGTATAACTGTAAGCAATGACAGAGGTGACCAGAATGAACATTTTCTTTTAATACAATGTGGGTCCGAATTTGAGCGCTAAGATATGTACAGAAATAAAAATGCCGCCACCAAGATCAACAAGTTAATAACTCAAGTTCTGCAAAGCCTACTAATAATGAATTTTGGAGGAATAATAGGGAACATAAAACTATGTATACCGTTAAAATTTGATCGTATTCCAACGAGTATTTTCCGGGTTACGCACTCAAAATCGTAACAGTGTTCACAAGCGAGTACTATCCAAACAATAGTACAGAGTTTTAACGATATACAGAATTTTATGTATCCTATTATTCCTGCAAAATTCATTATTCTAGGCGTTGCAGAACCTGAGTTATTAACTTGTTGATCTTGGTTGCGGCATTTTTATTTCTGTTCATATCTCAGTTAGCGTTCAAATTCGGACCCACATTGTATAAAAGAAAATGTGCATTCTGGTCACGTCTGTCATTGCTTACAGTTATACATACTTTTTCAGAATCACCCCTGTATAGAGCAATTTTTGTTGAATAAATAATATATTAACAACAAGAGAAACATGCAATACCAGTTGTTATTTAATTCCTTTTCATTCGAACATTTTTTAATATTCGCATGGAAACTCAGGAACATTTTATTAAGAATTAACACGTGTTTCCTTATGCTGTAGAAAATTACCGGTTTAATTCACTCGTAGCTAATTTTATAATGCCATTAATGTCAGCAGACAGGTATAAAGTCATTATAGCTTTAAGGTGAACCCTTTTCAAGAATTTCCGGCAAATTAAGGCCTATAAAATGTTTTGAACTTGGTTTATGGCATTTTATTATAATGTCTTTCTTCCGTCTTTCATCTAGCCATTTCAGATTCAAAAAATTACAAAATGAACCAATATGCTAGCGTACAATAATGAATACGCTTGCTTCAACCTATTATCCACCTGTTTTTTTTCTTTTATTGACTCGGTATTTCAAATGAGTGAACTTTTTGAGATTTGAGATCTTCATCGATGCACGAGTTCAAACTAAATAAGAAACAAGTAAAAAAAATCTTCTCTTTTTGTTTATAGTAGATTTTTTATAAAAATACATGTAGAACCTCTTTATAACAAACTTCAAGGGTTCGAAGTTTTTGTTCGCCATATCCGGAGGTTCGCGATATCCCACCCAATAATAAAAATGGCTGAACAGAACAATGTATTACTCATTATAATTGATGGTTCAGACCCTTCTCTTGAAATACATATTTCTCTCTAAAATAAAGATTTATAATTATGAATGCGCATTTATGCATAAATGACTAACGTTTCTTCGCATACAAAAAAGTCATCATCACTTGTTGAAAAATGTAGAAATGCCATATTTTTCCACCCATTTCGCTATAGGTAAATCTTCGTTTTCTTTTCAATACTCTTTGCTATGCTAGCGTGCCGAAATCAATTTCGAATGGTGGATTCTGTAATAAGTCGCAAGACTTTTCCAGCCAGTTTCCAGCATTAGCATTCCATAAAGAAGAGAACCATTTCATTATGAAAATTTGATAAAATAACTTTATTGGAAATTCGACGGGACTAAAAATTTCGTTCGTTATATCCCGAGGTTGTTGTAACGAGAGCTTGCTATAGCGAGGCTCGACTGTATCTAGAATCTGTAGTTCTCGAGGTAAGCTGATCACGGAAGATTAACCAAGATTAATTATTCATTTCTTCCATTAATCAATGGCATAAAGTGATAATACTGTATTAAAGTAGTTTATGAATTGACCATTGATATTTTTTTTTTAAATTTTACTCCAGGTCTTGCATTACTTTCTCTAAAAGAAGTCGCTCGCATCCTGAAATAATCGAGCGTAAAATTTCAGTCTTGTCTGAAGCAGCTGAAATTGCACTTAATATTTAAAGAAAATAATTCATTACAGAATTTATTGATTATCGATATGGTTTGCAATTATCATTTAATTTATGTGCTTATTTGTGGTTCGATAAATTTAAAGACTGGAGATGCATTCATGAGAATGAAAACAAAAATGCAAGAAAGTTTGTATGAAAGCTGCAGAATTTTCAAGTACATTCTTTCAATTGTGGAAAATTGCACCGCAATGTTGTGTAGTCGTTACGGAAGCTAATGAAAACATGGCATTTTAATTAGCGCTGAATGGTAATATAGTGAAGTCAATAAACGCTCGGAGAGGACTAGCTTATTTTAAGAGAGGCAGAACATAAATTTAATGATGCATGCAAAAGCAGGCGATCTGAATGAAGAATCAACGATGGCTGAATATTTAAGTCAAGTACCATTATTTTTATTCTAGAAGCATGTTTCCTATACATAAATGGATGAGTACCTGCTTAATTCAAAGAAGAACAACTGATTTTTTCCCACGCAGACATTCGCATCATGTTTGCATTTTCCAAAGAAGGGAGAGACATAATTTCGCCATTTTTAGGTTAGACTTGACCAACGTTAATTGAGGTTTAAATAGGCCATTATGAATTCGATAACAGACTGGTGATTTTAATATTTGTCGTACATTTGTTTCAAGTTATATATTATGTAAATTAGGTGTCACGAACCTTTTGAGATGAACGGACTACACAGAAAAATTCTAAATTTATACACAGCCACTGTGGATCTGGCGGGTAACATTGCCGTATACATTTGCAACGAACTCAGAATTATGATTCAAAATATAAACTTTCACGAATTAAAGAATGTTTGTATTGATGCAGTAGATGGTCTAACACATTCAATAAACACCTAACATTTGCAAGAGCCCTATTTTTTTCTTCCTATGCACCATTTATTTACTGTAAACATATCATTCTTCAAATATTTTCTCTAGTCATTCTTAACTCTTTGTTTCGAATACAAGCTAAACAGCTGACGTGACAGGAAGAAACGGAAACCAATAAAACGGAAAAGCGAAGACAAGGAGGAAAAAAGCTCATACCATCCTTCGTTCACACACAAACAAAGACAAGCAGACAGAGGGTGACATTTAAAGAAGAAAGAAAAAAACAGTCGAGTGTTTTCGTCGCTGTCCAGTATGAATCATCAACCACAACGGGCGTTGAAAACGTTGCCAATGCAGATGAAGATGGAATAAGCATAGGGAGGGAAAAAATGGTTAGTGTAGCCATATATAAAGAGAGTGAAAGAGAATGGAAGGGAGGAAGAGCAGAGTGGAAAAAAATTATATAGCCCCACCCCTTACCCCCAGACGATGGTCTACCCCCAGCAATTGCGAATCGCTTTGAAGAATGAAATGCTCTTTTTAACCTTCCATCTCTACCCTTTTCACATCGCATGTGAAATGTGTTCATCGGCACACTGCGTCACTCAGTTAAATATGATTTACGACGACCTGTCCTTTACAATCTGACAAAGGAAAAAGACCCCCAGAAAGGTTACAGAGGGAAAAAAAGCGAGAGAAAACCAAAGATGGACGACAAAAACGTTGTTTATAGTCCCAGCGAGAGATCTCGAATGAAAGAACTCGCTTCCAACATTAGCATTTTGAATGCGGCGCCCTCAAACGGAAGAACGGGGAAGAAGCTAAAATTGACCCCCCAGAGCAGTAATAGACGAGAATGAAATTAAGCGACCTGGCAAAACAAACGGCCCTAGACAACAGCAGGTGGGTCTCTCAACCGTGTCGACCGTTCGAAAAAATGGAAGTGATAAGTTTTCTATTAAATATCACCGGCTGAAAGGACTTAACAAAAGAACAGTATTCTTTGAAATGATTATTTTTGAACGCCGTCCCCGGCCTCTTCCCGATGAATGATCGCTCTGGTACCTCGGGGAATGAAAACTTCGACTCCCCAACAGAAATTGGCCGTCCAATTTTAACAACTTGTTTCGTAATAAATCAACTTGAATTTATTCATAAATAACACTGAACAGGTCAAACACTGATGCCATTGAAAAGGCTTTAAAAGTCCTTTGCTCCTTAATTTACGACAACAGCTAATAAATAATGAATTACCAGATCTTCTGTTAAAGATTGGAATACGCCTGTACTGGCTTGCACGTAAGATGACAAAAAAAAACAAAGAATTTTCTGTTTTCTATGCTGAGTGATTTACAACCAATGCTGACAGCTAAACTGTCAAAAGTGACCAACATGTCATAAGGAAGCCCAAAGTATTTTAGGAATATTTTTTTAAAATTTCAACATTTTCCCGTAATGTCGCAAACTCTTTAAATATATACTGCATAGTCGATTCAAGTGAAGACATTGAAATTTGAAAACTTCGCATCGGATCAAAAAATATTTAGAATGAAATTGCTTCGTCTCGAAGGAGCCTATCAAATAATACCAAAATTGACCTGGGACTAGGTGAAGGGTAACAAAGAAATCTTAAATGGGAACCCCCATTTTTTATTGCAGATTTGGATTCTCCAGGGAAAAATACATTCATTTGACCTACGATTGATACCAATTTTTTTTTTCCACAGATGGCAGTATAATCGACAAAAATCGAAGAGGGGTACACGAACGTTAAAATGTCTCGAGAAATACAGGTCAAAAATAAAAAATACGTGTTCAATACTATCCAATGACACCAAAATCGAACCCCCATCCCTCCCTCCAGGGCAGCGGGGCGGGGAGGGGGCTACATTGAATTCTTAAATCAGCATCCCCAATTTTTAATGCAGATTCAGATTCTTCGACAAAACCTATGAAAGTGCGCCAAAAAGAAACTGCTCTTCCATCAAGATAATGCGCCTGCACACACACGTCTCCGGTTGTTGCTACGTAGTGCTTCCCCATCCTTCGTATTCGGAAAGGAATTGTAAGGTAACTACATTGAAAAAAAAATTCTAAAAAAATCTTGTGATTTGGCTCTCAGCGATCACTTCCTTTCTCCAAACTTGAATAAATGGTTTGCTGGACGAAGATTCACTTCAAATGACGAAGCCAAAGCTGAGACAATCGCTTACTTTGCAGAGTTGGACAAATCGTATTATTACTGAGACTATAAAAAAGTTGGAAAGTCGTTGGTTTAAATGTATTGAATTGTAAGGTAACTACGAGGGGTGATCAACAAGTAAAGTCGCGTATTTTCCCCCCTCTAAAATCGTGACCGGGAAAAAATAAACACATGTGCATTCGATAGAAAAATTCAACTTTTATTTTTCCACATAATCTCCAAGCCGATTGAGGCAACGATCCCAGCGGTGGACAAGTTTTTCCACGCCCTGTCTATAAACTCGTCCGGTTGAGTGTGGAACGGTGAAATCGGCAGTTCGCCTCCTCGTCTTCACGGAAATGTTGACTGGCCAGTGACTTCTTCAACGGTCCGAAGATATGGTAGTCACTGGGAGCAAGATCCGGGCTGTATGGAGGATGAAGCATTGTTTTCAAGTTCCATCCCTACAACAGGTCAGTGAGTTGTTGTGGTGCAGCACGATGACCTCCATTGCCAAATCAGGTCTTTTCCTAGGTATAGCCGCTCGAAGATTCCTCAATGTGCCTCTGTAGCGTTCGGAATTGACAGTGGTATGCGGTGGAAGAAACTTAAGCAGTATCGAACCACGTAAATCCCAAAAACATGTCAACATGACCTTGCGGTTGATGGCACAGTTTTGAAGTTTTTCGTTGTGGGAGATGAGGTTGTTTCCAAACCGCTGATTGCATCTTGGTTTCGGGCGTGAAATGGTGGACCCATGATTCATCGCCTGTGATGATTCGATCCAAAAAATCCTGACCTCCTCCTGGTATCGGGTGAGATGCAGCAAACAAGCATCGAAACGACCACCTTGATGTTCGGCCGTTAATTGTCGTAGCACCCATCTGCACGGCACTTTGCGAAAGCCGAGCTACTAGTGAAAATGTCGTACGCCGTCCCATATGAAATGTCTAACGTTGCAGCAATTTCTCTCACGGTAATCCGCCGGTACTCCCGCATCTGGGCTTCCACAGCGGCAATGTTGCTGTCAGTCATGGATTCCCGCGGAGAGCGATGTTCGTCCAGCAGGTCCTCTCGTTCTTCTTTAAAAAACTTGCACCAACGTTGTACTGTTCGGAGCTGCACGATATCATCTCCCTACACGGAGACAATTTCCTTATGGATATCGACTGGTTTCAGTCCTTTTGCACATAACACTCCGCCGCTCAAAAGAACCGCCATCTTGTTTGGACTGTCACGTCGCCAGTGCTTGGCGGATGCAGACGACAATAACAGGAAACTTTAACAATGAACCAAACTAACTTTTATACAGTATATCGCAATTTCCTCATATATGCCGTTATTTTCGAGAAAAAAAATACGCGACATTACTTTTTGATCACCCCTCGTACATTGAAAAAAAAAATCTAAAAAATCTTGTGTTTTTTGTTAGGCCGAGAACTTTTCGAGCAAACTCGTATTTAAGAAACTACAATCAATTTTGAAACAACCAAATCTACAAACGCCACAACCATAAACATTAGAAAACACGGAAATGTGTTTGACAAAACCGTAAAAATCTTAACGTTAAATCAAATTTGTTAACATAAAAATTGTGGGTTTCGATTTATGATTTCAATGTAGCTCCCCGTCTCATCTGCCCCCCCCCCCCCATTTTGGTGTCGTTGGGTAACTTTTTTAAGCATATTTAACATGCTTTTTAAAATTTTTTATCCGACATATATTTCTCGAGATATTCCAGTTTTTTTTCACGTCCGTGAACCCATCTTCGATTTTTATCGATTACAGCGCCATTTGTGTAAAAAATGAAATCATTTGTAGGTCAAGTTAATGTATTTTTTCCTGGAGAATCCAAATCTGCAGTAAAAAGTGGGTGTACCCATTTAAGATTCCTTTGTTATCCCTCACCCACCCCCAGGGATAGTTTTCGAGATATTTCAATGTCTTCACTTAAATCGACCACTCTGTATATAAACATAAAAACACTTAGATTATCATTGGGGAAATTATTACAGGAGAACATGTTTAAAATATGGCAACAACCGAGCGAAAACTTCCAATTAAGTTAATTGCACATTTACAAAAAAAAATTACGCCCTTTAAACAGCAATTGCACATTTACAAAAGAAAAAAAAAAAAAAATTAAAGATTTTTCAGCCACATACTGATGCATAAAACATAAGTTCGCGGCAGAAATCTTAGTGAGCAGGAAGACAACTTTGATTATCGCCTGTAATCGCCATAATACTCTGATCTGAAATCGTTCGCAAAATTTATCGAACGAACTAGAAAAGCCATTCGACATCTAAGATACTATGGTGCAAACTGATGCAGAAATTTCTACAAAAATTGCTATTTTTGGACCATAAGAATTTCATCGATATTATTTTCTTCATATGCTACCTAGATATGAATAAAATTATATAGAAAAAAATTTTGGTGGCTAATAAAACTACAGAGAATTGTTCACAAATTTTGGTCTTGTCTGAAGAAATACATCAAATGATCGCTGTCGTTTTATCTATTAGCGGTTTATAATAGACAATTTTCTCAATTATCGCTTAAGAATGAATACATGCGCATTATCAATTGCTTTACTGACGATTCAGATATGGACTATTTTTGAACGTATCAGATGATAATTTCGTTTTCTTTAGAATATCTTTAATTTGATCGCTTGTATCTTTGCCGCAGTTTTTTTTTATGCCGAAGAGCAACGAATTAATTTCGATAAGAAAGTCGAATTCGTTCGCCATAGACAACACTGTTTCAGTTTTAAAGCATACGAAAGAGATTCATAAGAATCGTACTGATATGAATGTGACACTCTTAAAAGTTACAGCATTTTCATTCAATTTGTTGAAACGTATACAACTACTTCTGCGAGAGCATTTTAAAATTGTGTTACCATGTTGAAGAAGTGACGTGTAGCGTGTTTGCCATCGTCAAGGCGCTGTTTCCAAGAGAAATTTTTATGAACGATTTATATGGTTTGTTTATATGGCTGGAAATGAAAGTAACAATTTGCCAATATTGCTTGGTTGAAAATAAATCATAACTTACAAAGAAGCCTATTTCTTAGAAATGCATCATTATTAAAAGCGTAAATAAATTTTAAAATAAAAAACATTATGAACCTAAACTTTGACATAACTGTAGTTCATACTATGACGAAGAAGAACTTAATATTCAACGAGGCTTAGAGCAGTCAAAATTCGATGGAAAAAAATTATATAAGCGAGATAAAAAAAAAAATCTCCAAAACTTCAACCACAGTCTTCGTTATAAATCAACTAATGTCCGTCAATATTCCTAATACAGGAAAAAAGAGGAAAAAATCGACCACAAATTTGGAACAGATGGTTGATCATAAACGCTCCCTTCTCTCCACCCAAAGGAATCGAAGTTGCTAACGAGCACAATTAACAAAGGGGGAGAAAAAAGCGATATAACCAAACATAAAAATGCAAGAGATGAGGGTTAAGACAACTTTTCCATCTATTCTGTGCTCAGGGACCTCTTATCCTTCATCTGGCATTTCTCCTCCCTTCTGAAATGTCAATAATCCCAATATTAATCGCCATATGCACAGCACTTATAATGGCATTACAATAATAATTACAACTTCTAGTTGGTATTTAAGAATAGTCATGTTCTATTTTTATAACACGAATAGACTTTTTCAAACCAAACTAAATACGAGACAAGAATAATGTCTTCTCTGGTGAATCGCTAAAGAATCTATAGCTTTTACAATCAAAAAAACTTCTTTTGGATACATTTACGAGGGATCAATCTGTTTTTTTCTTATAAGATGAAAGATTTTTTTCTCTATTTTTTTATTTTTATTATAAAGACCGGGAGGGTGTCTCTAGATTTTCTGACAGTTTTATAGATGACTGTCGCATCGCAAAGCGTTTAAGAAAATTGCATTGTTATGAAAATTATTGCAATATATAGAACATTCCATTTAAACATCCTATATTTTTCTTATTTATCGCACATTCTGATAAATTCTAGATTGTAATTAACACCAGAAAAAAAGAAACACCAAAGAATTTTACTTCAGGATCTTGAAGTAGACTTATAACTCCACATCTATATATAAAAACGGCAACACTTTTTTGTTATGCGCTTTTTACCTGTGTTAACGTGGACGAATACGCATGAAACTTTTATGGTTGGAAAGTTCCTGTGCTCTAGATGTGCACAATATATTTTGTTTGCGTATTTGTTCACGTTAACACAGGTAAAAAGCGTTTCAAAAAGGTAGCATTAAGGAACAGGTTGTGCACCATATTTGTCAACACTTGTAGCATTGCCTTTTTTATTTATTTTTTTTAAGTAATAAATATCAAATTAACTCAAACCATTGTTGATGTTCATTTGAAAGAATTTTAATTGTTGTGTTGTTGATGTTCATTTGAAAGCATTAGAAAACCGTGTAACAAATACTTTGCAGCTTTTGAAAGTCATCGAACTGATTTCAGAACCTGAAGGTCCCCAAGTACATGTATAATATAGTACCTTTAATGTACCTATACATTATTCCATAGAAACCGTTGGCCTTAAAAATTGTTATTAACCAACTATTCAAAATATTTCTATAATTAGTAGGTAAGCATTTTATGTATTTTTCGTCGTTTTCTAAGCTATTTTAAGGTTTTTTCATACATTTTGAAAGTAATATTTGTAGTTAAAAATAAAATAAATACCAATTTTGAAGTTTTTGATTGTTTTTATTTTTTAAAAATTTTGTTAACACACTTTCTTTAGTAACAAAACAGTTATCGATTTTTGGTCCGAAACAAACCTTAATTTTCCACATTGGGACGTGAGGAGAGATGCAGAGATAGGGAGGGACAATTTAGCTTAAATGTAAATATTATATTTAGATAATAATTCGATAGTTATATTAAAAAATACCTTTAGATTTTCAACGTTATCATTGCGGTGAAATGAATCGGGAGTGTCAAAAATGTCATGCAAAGCATTTTGGATATTTATTGTGTTATCTATTTTTCATTCCTCAAAGTTTATTAATAAGCTAGATTAAGGCTAGAACAATTACATATATTTTTTTTTCTCAGAAATGTGATTGAATTTCGATCATTGGGGGATCCTAGTTTGTATAAACGGCTCTTTCATAGCAGCATACTATAGTGCGGTATCAAAAAAAAAATCAATGAATCACTGAAAAGAAATTATGGAGCTGATGTACCTGATGGGAAAACAATTAAGGTATGGTTCGAGAAGTTTCTGACGCCTGGAAGTGATCTGGGGGAGCTCATCGTAATGTTTCTTAAGAGAAAGTGGAAGGTATTCGAGCAGTGGAGTTTCACAGAAGCCAGAGAAAATCAATTCGACAAGCATTAAGACAATCCAATGTGACCTAACAACAGCGTATCGAGTGTTGCTTAAATGGCTTCATTTGTAACCTTACAAAATGCAACAAAGTGAACAGAAATTGGATATTGTCCGTGCCATCTCTACACATGTAGATATTTGTCAGTGTATCATATAAAAAAAAAGTTTGAGTTTCATTTCCTGTAGATTTGTTTTCCTACCATTCTTTCTTTCTAATTAAGATCTAATAAAGGGCAGGAGGATTGAACTATGTATCTTGCCCAATTACAAACAGAAAGTATATATAGGCCACACCTAATGGCCATATTCTTCACGGAACAGACAGTAGACATCTTGAACAAATAAGGTGTCAAATAAGCTGCCTTTAATAGCTATTAATTAATATTATTACTATAATTATTAGCATATTTATTACTATTAATTACGCTTCCATTACAGAAGGAGTCTAAATTATATAATTTAAAATCTTACTGGGGTATTTATCCTCATTAATCCTCTTATTTCGATTAACCCATACTGAAGCTGCCCGTTTTCCAGATGCCAGAACCAACCTCTTCTAAGCTGACCCTTTGGGATAAGTTAAGTTCGGAAAACAATAGGGCTCTGATTATGGAAAGGAAATCACTCTTTGGAAGGAACGCAATGAAAATTGTTCTCATTATCTATTTGTTACGCTCGTCAATTAAACACCCTTCGGTATCGTCATGTTGCAGACGTCGCTCCAATGAACCCCCAAATTAAAAGGGCAGCGAAAAGGGGAGGGGAAGGAAACCAAGCATTTTGGGGGTGTTGCTGTTCATGACCAACCAATTAATCTATCAGGCGACAACGAGAGAGAGAGAGAACGAGAGATGTGGAACAATGAGATTCAAACGAATTCTTGACACGGACGTGAAATATGATTTAAGAGATACATTGCACAGGAGATGCATTAAGCGTGATTGCAGGTGAAATTTGTTTCAATCCCTGGTTGGGGTTTCTTTTTATTTCGCTAATTCAGTTAAAAAATGAAGACAAGAGCAAAAAATACAACCATTCTTTGGGCCTTTCTAATCTTTTTGAAAACAACCATTGCGAAAGAGGAAAAATAAAGAAAAAGAAATTGATTACTAATCTATTGAAATAATTCAGAGTTCTCCAGCAGAAGTAGGAAATAATTAGCGCTCGGTCAATTGCGAAAGAGTCAATTGGATCCAATTAAAATTAATAAAGGCAAGCGTGAAGAAATACGTCTCCTTTTCACGTCACTAATTATGACAGCTGAAAAGTATGGGTGAGGAAAAATTACTCCCCAGGGGAAGACAAGAAGTGAAATTAAAAAGAAATCAGAAGAAAGAAAGCTTATTTATTACTTTTTGTAGAGGTTGTGCTGTAAAAACAAGCGTTTCTAATGTCGCATGCAATGAAGCGATATAATCTTGCCTCCCTGCTTAGCTCAAAATACTTCTCAAGAGCACGGATGGGTGAATTTTAGCGATTTGTATTCATTCATTCATTCGTTCCTTTATTTTTATTCATAGATTGATTCATCGCTCAACTATTGATCAAAACATTTGACCTTCATGAATTGGCAAACTCACTCAAGCAAGGACTTATTTATTATAATCAAATGTCTTTGAACTTGACAATCTGTTCATAAAGAACGAAGCTATCTAATGCTATTTTAGTAAACTTTGTAATTATGAAAGTGTTTGAATAATTTCTAGTATAATATTTTAATGATTTCCATGTAGGTAAAAAAGTGAAAATTAACATTACATGTAAAAGATGGGAAGCACATTATAATTAGAATGAGTCACTTGTTGAAGCCAAAAGATGATGTGGTCCAATGTTGCCGATGATTACCGAGATCACTTTTTTTTCTTTACTTTTCGAATTTTTATGTAATGCTTTAGAACATGCTAAAACGGGTCAGATAGAATCTAAGTGACCAGTTCATTATAACCACCCAAAGGTACATCGTCGGCCAAAATTTACCGCAGTTTTAAATTTAAATGAAGTCTTTAGAAGGATTTATTTTAGAATGACTTCAAATTTAGTACAAAAATATACTTGAAACAATGGTATTTTTGGCGAAGTTTAAAAGTTGAATTTTTTTCCAAAATTTGATGGTAAGGGATCAAATGGAGCAATATTACAGCAATACAATAAATGAAGAACGACTACCAGTTAGGCAATAGATATTCAATATGCTAACCTATGTTTTATGCCAAGAGAAACACTCGCGCTACAATTTCTTGCTCGGATGGAAGCCGACAACGAGTGGAATATTTTGTGGACTGATGAACCGATTTCCATCTTCGCGCTGTTAATACGCAAATATGAAGAAGCTAGGCGACCGAAAATCCAATTGGACTACGGAAGACGCGCCTCTTCGTGCCGCCCCCCCCCGACGGGGGGGGGTGGGGGGGGGACTTCACAGGGTGTTGCAATGCAGGTAAGGTAATCGCAGACCAGAGATGGACTTCAGAGAGACCTTCAGGTCCTGCAGAGTAGACGGAAGCGGATGCCTTCGACGAATGTCTCTTTCCAACAGTCCCAAACATTCTCGATCGGATTCAAATTCGGACTTTGCGCTGGCTACGGCAAATGTTGCAACTCGGTATCATGTTCAAAAAACCACTCCTGAACAATTCTTGCTCGATGGACAGTAGCATTGTCGTCCATGAAGAACCCGTCACCATTTGGGTACAAATGCACCATTGCAGGATGGACTTGATCTGCAACAATATTCAGGTAGTCTTTGGCTTTCACCCGACTGTCAAGGAATATCAGGGGACCCTTTCCATACCAATAAAACATGGCCCATACCATGACACATCCTCCTGCAGCTTGAACTGTGTTCACAACACATGAGGGGTCCATCGCTTCATGGGACTGCCGCTAAATTCTCTGCCGGCCATCGGTACAAAACAATGTGTAACGTGACTCGTCCGACCACATCACCTTTTTCCAGTTGTCTACTGTCCAGTCACACCGTTCTTTACACCACTGCAGGTGAACTTTGTTGCTGACACCAGGGGCTTCCTCACTGGCATGCGACTTCCCATCCCTATTCGCTTCAACTCTCGGCGCATTACTCTGGAGGAGATAAGTTGCGATAATCCTTCATTGAAGTCTGCCGTCAGTAGACCTTCGGTTTTGCCGCACAATCCGTCTCAGACGACTTCGGTCCCTGTCTGTGTTGATTGTTTTTGATCCACAATTCTGCCGTTTCGACAACTCTTGTGGATTCCGTTTCCACGCATTGAACACCTTGGAAACCTGACCTTTTGAGATAGCGGTCAGTTGTACTGTCCTGGAAATCGTAGCTCCAGCTAGACGGGCTCCCACAATATATCCTTTTTGGAACTCAGACAGGTCTGTTGTTTTCCCCATATTGCTCAACTTGAGCAGCTGCAGCTTGTTCTTACCCTGTACCTGCAGCTTGGAATGAGCATGTACCTCACATGATTGCATTCATTTGCATATCACAATCGTTTCTGACCTGTGACCCCGCTTTATATATCAGTACAGCAATTCATCACGGGTTTCTAATTCATCGGCCAGTGTGTGTGTATCGAACAAGTTGTCCTGATGTTCTCGTTACTTGTTCTGTCAATAGCCAGCTGTATATAGATCTTTTGTAAATACTAATTCCAACGCTTCAAAGGCATTAGAGTCTGGATCCGCAATTTTTGACGATATTTGAGAGTAATAAGGATTCCCAATTTTCAAATCAGGGCGTGCTCTGCCATTTAGGCTATCAAGTGACTCCATAGCTGGATTGGTTAGAGCAGCGACAGCGATAGTCTTGGTCCTGGTTCGAGTCCAGGTCGCAGAATTTTTCCTTCCCTTTACTACACTATAATTAGCAAACACGCGGCCAGCAGGTGATCTCCCGGGAGCTTTGGCTTTGGGAACATCTAATTAATGTTGTGTTTAGTAGACAGTACAAAACTGAAAGCACGCTTCCGGCGTCGAATCATTCACATCTAGTGTTGAACAAGCTATGAGGTATCAAAAAACTTCGGACTAACTCTGTTTACCTTCTTAGAACAACGTCATCTTCGAAATAGACCTCCTTACACAGCATCGAACCGATCCCAACGTTCCTGCCACTTTTGGAATGCGGCCTCGAAGTCATTTTTTGTAAGCGAGTAGAGAATCTTCTGCGATTCGTGTTGGATCTCGGCAAATGTTAAAACCTTTCAGTAGGATCTTCAACTTCGGGAAAAGAAAGAACTCCGCAGGAGCTAGATCTAGCTAGTAGGGAGCGGAAGCGATAACATTTTGTTCTTGGCGAGAACCTACGAACGAGAAGTGCTCGTTGACCAAGTGCATTGTCATCGTGGAGCATCCAATTCTTTTTGCGCCACAGATGCGCTTGCTTTCGCCGAGTGTTCTCCCTCAAACGCCTCAGAATGTCGCGGTAAAACTCTCTGATGATAGTCTGGCTCTTTGTTCCAACTTGATGTCCATCACGTAATCGCAGACTAGCACATTCACGTGATTACAAAAAGTACCAATTTAACAATCACCGATGTAAAGACAGCGATGTCACTTGGTACAACCATTGGGCGTATCCAGGATTTATGTTGGGGGGGGGGGGGGGGGAGACACTTCTGTTGGCGCGTTACAGAGCTAGTCCGGGAACGTTTTGATACCATCTCGTATTTTGCGATTTTAGCACCTAGAACAAAGAAAGGACAGCATAATGAACATCTCTTGCGTAACTGACAGGTGTTATTGATTTATCGGTCTTATGTTATACTAGAAGCGAACCCACCCAATTGTATAATCGGGAAATAACCCATTGTTAGATTTTTTCTTTGTTGTGACAACGTCCACCGTCGCCGATTTTATATAAATGATTGCTCTTCACTGTAATAAAACACAATTTCTTCTCCCAGCGGCAGATTTTTGAACAATTTTTTTTCATTCACCAAAACAAATTCAATTGCTTCAAGATATTCATGCCTTATTAATCCTCCTATCAAACTTGATGCCATTCCGGTTGGTAGATTGTACTACAGACGGCACTGATTTGTCAGTTTAATTACAAACACCCGAAATATCGGGCGAATGCTATTTTGAGGATGATCATCACGTATGTAATAAGGCTCTTTCATGTGACGTCATTTCTGCCACAAAGTCGTTCACCAGCCACGTTGAGTGGCAGCTAGCTTCAGCTGTTCGGATCTAATGCGAGTAGGGTCATTTGCGTTGCGAAAAACCCAGTTATGGTCGTTTTTGCTGCTTTATTAAATGTGGAAACCGAAATGAACGCGGAAGGGATAAAGGGTTCTTCAGCATTCCCAAAATTATTACTCATCACAAAGGTGCAAAACAAAGTTGCTTAGCGAAAAGCACCGTAATGCTTGGATCGCGAGCATCAACAGGAAGAACTGGACACCAACTAAGAAATCGTATGTATGTACGAGTAGCGGTCATAAAGTCATTACAATCAACATGAAAGAACAATTGCTTGTGAAAATGAGTGATGCCACTGGGAAGCAACATCCGTCGAATGTTGGAGGATACAAAGCGGCATTTGAGGCAGTACCGCTACACGCCGCCAGAGCGTCGACAGCAACATGGCGCAGCCCGTCAGAAAATTGGAGGTGCGAGCCGTGACAATGTTCCTGCAGCTTCCGAGTTTTTGAACCTGGACCTTTTTTTGAGGCTGACCGGGACGAATTTTTGAGCGTCTAAGAGGACCCTCTAATAAAAACTAAACTATTAATATCCAAAGGAATAATTTACAGAAATAATTAAAAGAAATGCAACCAAATTCAATTAAGTATGTATGATGGTCAAAGCATGTGACAAGCTTATGTAATGCTTGGAGAAAACTTTAAAATATTTACGCCTTATTATTTCATAAGGAAGGATATCTAAGATAATAAACGATAAAAGTTACCAATAATGGTTTAACGGGATCACTAAAAAAAAAGTTTTATTTTGTACATGTAACTATGATTCATTTCGTATTCTTTATTAATAATACCCAAGATGAACATTCAATATTCCACTTAGGATTAGAGAATACTTTTTTGAAGAGTAAAACACAAATTCTGCCCGACATCTAATTTTCAGTGAAGAACTCGTGCTCGTTTATTTTTATCCAAGTCATTCCTATTATCCCCAACTATAATTGCTCTCAAGAATTTTCTCTCTGTTTGCTTTAGCCCCTCATTGTTGCCAAGTACTGAAGCGAATAACGGAGGATGAATATGCGAAAGCCCCTCTCTTTTTTTCTTTTTTTTTAAATTGAACCAAAGGGTGTTTGAGGGTAAAAACGGATCTAGAAAAGTAGAAAGAAATGATATGAACAGGAGGGGTGATCGCATAAGGACCCTTGGGCTCTGTTGGGGGCTTAGCAGATGGCGCAAGGGGCCGTTGAGTAGTAGGTGCTTCGTTGAGCTCATTGAACGGATATGCAAATATAACTCTATCGAGTATCACGTGTATATTATAAAAGGGTATTTGGCTGCTTTTCTCTCACGTTACAACCCCACTTCCCTAGTCCAACTTTTCCCCAACCCCCTACTACCCTTCGCCTTCTCATTACACCAACGTTCTCCAGGAGAATGGTTGTCTACTTATAAAACCCTGGTCGCGTGGAAAGCCTAGCGTTGACAAGGCCGGGTCTCCGGTGTTTCCCCCCACCTCCCTCCTTCCCTCCTTCTGCTCCAACTGCTTGTGGGGACCGAAAAGAGACGGTGGCGAGCGGCCGCTGGGCAGTTGTCAACCATGCGGATTAGACGGCATTCCAGCGACAATGGGAGACCGAGACAACGGATTACAAGGCGCGAGCAAGACCGCTAACAGACACTCTGTCGTGCAAATGAAGTCGAGCTGACGACCAACATACTGAGAGCAGAGAGAGAGAGAGAGAGAGAGAGAGGTGAAAGTAATACAATGATATAAAGAACTTATTACGGGATTAGGAGCAGTGTAAACAAAGAGCGCATGAGATGGAATAAAAGAAAGACCGAATTAAGAGCAGCATCGATAATATTTATCAAGATGATTTCGTTCGGGCAGTATCTCCCACGGAATAGCAAAGCCTACAAAATTAACCAATATTGCGTAAGATGAAGATAAAGGCTTAAAACGAATTCAAACATAGTTTAACTATAGCAGATTTTCATTCTAAATTTTAACACGATATCGACAACCTGTAATTTTATGAGGATATGAAATTTATTAATATTTCGATTCTTCTTTCTCAAGTCAAAAGGCATTCTATAAATCATATTTTTCAAACAGTTATTTTTTAATCTACCATAGTTTTTGAATTATGTTCCTCGTAACAAAGCGTTTTTTTTAACGGATTGTTTGTTAGGCATTAACATTGGGCATATCGAAATAACACGCTGGAGATAGTAGCACCTCAATTAGAAGAGTATAGCCATAGATGGTGCGCCGTCACACTGGTCATTATCTGTTTAGTACATTCCTGAATTCAACGTTTTCTAACCGATGGTTTGGAAGGGATGGTCTACAGCAGGGGTAGTCAACCTTTTTAACCTACCACCCTTTGTATCTCTGTTAGCAGTAAAATTTTCTAACCGCCCACCGGTTCAACAGTAATGGTGATTTATAAAGTAGGGAAGTAATTTTACTTTATAAAATTTATAAAGCAGAGTTCAGACAAAACCCCTACCGCCCACGATGAAAGCTCTATTGCCCACTAGTGGGCGGCAGGGAGCAGATTGACTACCCCTGGTCTACACCATAGCCTCCATCTTCTCCGAACATTACTCCTTTAGGCTGTTTCCTCTGAGGATATCTTAAAAATAATGTGTTTTTTATACTGGCCCCCGATATATATACGTTGCGGGAGAGAACAACGGGTGCGATAATGACGGTAACAAGAGATATGCTGGTGAATACTTGTCGAGAAATTTTAAATCGTTTGGAAATTCTCCGAGCGACGAAGAAGCACATGTTTATTAAAGATATAAAAAAAACAACTATATGTATGTATCTAATATACTTTTTGTTTTATTAAATTTCTTTATCTGAGAATGATTTAGACGTGTTTTGATGTTTCTTTATTAAGAATATAAAATCTTGAGAGCGAAGTTTATACTTCTTTCCGCTTGACGGCAATTCTGAGGCATGTAAACAAAAGTATTCATCTATTGATCATAACTTAGGATCGTACTCGCTTAGTTTCAATTTCGGATTGGCATCTTTAACTGATACTTTCTCCATCTAATCTAATTACGGATTCTAAAGGGTCCGTATCATGAGGCGATTTCAGTTCCCATTAAAGTTTAAAGTCACACGGGTTAATTGAGAAACAATAAAGTAAATCAAAACTGATTATACGCATTTCACTTACAAAAATCTGTACGTGTCATATCATTCTTCATGTCATATGACATCATCCTATACTTCTTGTTTTGAAGTGTAGTATATTAAGTCTGCTTCATTAAAATCGATCCGTTCATTTCAGAACTGCTTACATCAGCATGATTGTTCACTGACAGTTATTCATGACAAGTATTACTTTACCATGCAAAGGGCCACTGACTATAAGAGTTATTGGAACTTTTTTATTCTGAAATTAATAAAACGTTAGTGATCGTTATAATAGTACAAGAATATCTGGAATTAAATAGGTTAACGGGGAACAGGACCAGTTTTAATGATTTCCTAAATTACGCTTCAGCCATCTCTGCCGGCAGAAAAAAACAAACAAACAA
This sequence comes from Rhysida immarginata, assembly GCA_023313115.1. Taxonomy (NCBI): domain Eukaryota; kingdom Metazoa; phylum Arthropoda; class Chilopoda; order Scolopendromorpha; family Scolopendridae; genus Rhysida; species Rhysida immarginata. The sequence goes on from JAHWFO010001074.1 coordinate 6,841,812, forward strand.
AAAACAACGCAATAAGACCAACGCGTATCTTACCCAAGTATCGTCTGCAATTTTCATGACGTAATAAGGATCAAAAGCTCATAAAACACTCGTAAAATATTTAGATTTCAATTCACATATAATGAGGTATATAATTAAAAATTAATGAGAATACAGTTTTCTTCTCAGATTACTTCTTTGGGAGTAGAAGAGTGGCACGTTATAAACATGTGCACCACAGGCTGCCTTTAAAAATTAACTTCAACTCATGAAAATTATTTTTGGTTAGTTTCTTTTTAACTGCTATGTTAGGTTTTGGCAGCTTTACTTAAAAGGATTCGGTGAAAAGGAACGGATGTTTGTAGATATAAAACACCAGGAAAAAGTTATTTCAGCAAACCAAATGATCGCGCCATGAAGAAAGGAAAAAAAGACCGGAGCCTATTGGCACGTTGAAGCTAATAGTCCAAACTATAGCAGATCACAGTTAGTGGGCATTACTGAAGACAGATGGCGCTGATACGAATTTGAAACTGTCCATTCATCTTCATGTGCAACAATCATTGGAGAAAAAAAAAAAAAAAAAAAAAAAAAAAGAGTTCCACGAAGCCCACGTAGAAATGTGGGAGAAACACGTGCTGTGGGCATAAAAGCGCCGCGACAATAGAGAGAAGGAGAGTGCAGGAAGAAAGAGGGTGGCTAGGTAAAAGGGGTCGGTCGCCCAATGTCCCCCTGGGGTGTATGTATTGTCACCAATGGTGGCAAAAGTAAGAGAGGGGGAAATGAAGGTGAGGTCCAAATCGGTGCAGTCCAACAATGGAGTCGCTACGGTGTGTCCGCTCCGGTCTCTCAAAGGCCTACTCCAATGGGAAAAACAGAGGCGTTGCAGTTTTTCAACGAATATTTATTTTTATCACCATCATCATCATAAATCAGAGGGAGTTAATTAAAATCAAATTTTATCGGAAAAGGCTAATTGCAGATAATTTTTTAAAAAATCTTTCTGATCTTCAGTGGACATGTTAATAACTTTTTATGACTTTTTTACTACATTATGTTAGCTAGAATCGACTGATCTGTAAGTAGAATAAAATTTATTATCCAGAAAACAAAATTCTACGCTGTTGTCGCTATAATACTGGACTTAGCGGCGAATGCAAAAGCTTAAGCGGGATTAAAAGCGAGTTCGACGTCAACGAGCATTTCGTGAGGAACCCTGTCGATAATTGGACGAAAAACAGCGTGTTAAACAAGCGCTTCACGTCAAAAGAGGCAAATAATTGCAATAATTCCAAGATAACATCCACGAACAAAGAATACTGGACACTGCAATATAGGGATTCATTGAATGAAGGTTTATTATTGATGATGAACTGAAGAGACGAAGTGGTTAAAGGTCAAGGTAGGAGAGAGGGTGGGTTGACGGAGGGGGAGCACTTGCACGACAGCATTTTGTTCAGAGGAGAGAAGAAATCTCGCATAGGAAAAACATTGTAAAGTGGTCTTGAATATGTAAAATCTGGACAACTGAACCGTCTGCTGAATTCGAAAAGTATCTGTAAAAAACTTTCTAACCGTATTAATAAGTTTCTTCCATGGGAGTAAACAATATTCTCAAAGATGAACTCATCCACCAAAGATGAACCTAAAGATTTTTTTCTGAAGCAACGCGAGATGGAAAAAGTTCTCCAGTCTTTCGTTTTATTCATTCAGCGGAGAAGAAGTCTAAAAGGAGATTTAGTGATAATGGAATACACACAAGACGTTAAAAACAAACGTTTTCAAATATTTACTCGTGGGATCAAGTTTTCATCACACGCCGTGTCACGTGATCACGTACGTGTGCGATGGAAGTGGTGGTGGTGGTGATAGTGATGTCTGTGTGTGTGTGTGTGTTTTGGAGAGAAAAGAGGGAGGAAAAACAGTTTCAAAAATGATGACGAAATGCAACCGTTACTCCTGGGAAAATATATGGAGCTCGATATCCCAGGCTATCAAATGTCCAAATAATATGTATTTCTGCATTCATGCAGTTATACGGAAACAATGTAAATACATAAATATTCAATTCACATTGGCTCCCCTTCTTTAGTATTTATTCTTCTCCGTTTTTTTTCTCCTTTCTCCTACCGGGGGAACATGCCCGTTTGGGAGCATTATCATTGGCAATTCAAACGTAGAGGCTACAAATTACTTCGCTTTCTCACGTCGTCCACGAGGATGGATACCCAATGTTATTAATGAAGAGTGAAAATGAAAATACTTTTTTAGTCGGATAATATTTCATTCAGTTTATATTTAAGCAGGCGGCATTTGCACTCAAATAAATTATTAAGAAACCTGAAGCTTTAAAACTCTCATCTAGAAAGCATTTTGATAAATGTAACTTTCAGAAATTCTTTGTAACACTTTTCAAACTATCCTAAAGAGCTCCCTTAAAATTATAGTGTTTTTTATATTATTTCCTTTTTAATTTCCCAGGTTCATTTTTCGGTGCCTTAATATGAAGTTGTTGTAAACAATGTTTTTCTTCTAATTGTAATTGCATTAATAAATTATTCTCAATTTAAATGAACAAAGGAGATCATATTACAGTGAAGAAGGTGATTTTATTTCAAAGTCTGCTTGTGGTTCCGAAATTTCTATGAACATTTTAAAATCTTACAGCGATAAATTTCGTTATCGATAGATCAGCCGAAATTTGTGGTAAAACTAATCGGAAATCATTCAATTTATGATTATTTTCTAATGTCAAATCTTGATTTTTTTATTTCGAGCTGTAAATATTGCCTTTTAGAGAAGAATGTTTTATAATCAATAAACTGGCAATTTTCTCTGGAAATTATAAACATACCCAAAGACCTTGTACGCGAATGGCTAACATCGTTGCTCTCCAACGGCCGCGAAAGTCCACGGAACAAACTTATACTGGGGATTTGTTTAAGCGCATGTTTACCGATCTTCTGAATTGCGATATGCTGACATGAGCGTGAGAAGAAATGGACTACCGAATGGATATGTGCCGTGTCATCAGGGTATTGCACATTGATAACTTGTAATTTAAGTTTCATAAATTTGTCATTTGTCCTCATATCCCATTGCTACGAGCAATATTGTTCAAATTGCGGTATTCTTTTGTGTACACCCTGTATATTTGATATCTAATTTGTTCCTTCAAAGCGTTGCATCTCATAAAATCTCATTTAATATAAAACTTGTACATGTTCTTCGTACGTTATCCTGGAAGAATAATTAAGCAAGAGCAAAATTGTTCCGGTCTTAGCATTGTACTTATAAATTATACGAGAGGTGATCAAAAAGTAAGGTTATAAAGCCTGCAGTGAAACGTGTCCATTTTATTTCATACAACCAATACAGCCAACTGATAGTACATACATTAGGTTATTTTTCGATATAGTCTCTATATCGGTTTAGGCACTTGTCGGTTCGTGGGATGAGTGAATATTCCCTCCTGGTAAAAATCCTGTCCTTGCCTGTTCACCCACATTGTCGCGAAGTGTTTCACCTCCTCATCTAAGCGAATCGTCGGTCTCCTAGGTGCTCCGTCAAGTGAGGAAAAAGGTGAAAGTCGCTTGGAGCGAGGTCCGGGCTGTAGGGAGGGTGTTCGATGATGTCCTAGTGAAACTGCTTCAACAGCGTGGTGGTCTTCTGGGGTGTAAGAGGTCGCGCGTTGTCGTGAAGGAAGATGACGTCTTCGGTGAGAAGTCCTGGCCGTTTCGCGACAACGTGGCTGAACACGCAAGGACAGGATTTTTCCCAGAAGGGAATATTCAAACGCATCCCACGAACCGAGAAGTGCCTAAACCAATATAGAGACTATGTCGAAAAATAACCTAATGTAAGTACTATCAGTTGACTGTTTTGTTTGTATGAAATAAAATTAAACGTTTCACTGCAGGCTTTGTAATCTTACTTTTTTGATCACCCCTCGTATATAAAGTTGCGTCTGAAATATTGTTTGATCTTAATTTTTATGCACATCATTCCGCCTTAGCTCACAGCCTACGTTCCAATTCATCCCATAAAAATGAGTAGGCTAGTTCAATTCCTCAACATTTCTATCATCAAACCAGCTCTGCAAAGCCTCAACTCAAGGTGGGTGCATGTACGATCGTGTTCAAACAAGAATGGACCCTCATTAAAATGTGGATAGCACCACCCTCTACAGCACTCTGTCAGTTGGCATGTCTACATTCATAACCCAAACTTCTTTCCACTTCATAATGATATCATTTACGCTGGAACGGGCATCTGTAATATTGCACAACGGCAAATCCAATCACTCCATCACGTTCAAAGTAATTTAGCTCAAGTTTTCTTTATATGTTAGTGTTTCAGCTTTGCAACGTTGTCTGGGAAGGCGCCTGCATCCTTTTTTTCGAAAACCTAGTCACCTTACAGGTAGTGTAGGTTATCAACTTCTGTTTTTCAAATTCAAGCAGTTTTCTCTCCTAACCAAAACAACATGGAAGAAAGGATGTAGCCTATGAACAAGTGAACAATTTCATAATGCAAGTGAACAATTTCATAAAGGATTTAGCAACAGCAGGCATGGCAAACTTAAATACTAACGGGGACTACTTTCCCATTTAGGAAAGGAACTCTGTGCACTAAATATTACTTAAATATGCATATTAATTAATACATAATGAAGCTGAAGAGAGACTTTTCAAAAAATTTGCTATTTTTTACTTCTTTATTTGAGCTGCATTGCTATGTGACACTGTGACACATCTGCTTAACAGTTAGTGTAATTTAATTGACAAGCGTTTTCAAATTTGAACGGATTACTATATAATGTCGCCCAACCAACCATTTCAAAATTGCATAATCTTGATGGTTTTCTTGACTAAAGAATGTTATTAGTTTTCATCAACATCATCGGAGAGAGAGAGAGAGAGAGAGAGAGAGAGAGAGAGAGAGAGACAGAGAGAGAGAGAAAGCGAGAGTCCTCCCCGTCATCTGTATGTCTGTCTGTCTGTCTCTTCTGCATAGGCTGACCTCTACCGGACCTTCTTTCGCCTATATCCTATTAGCTATGGCTAAATTTCAAAGCTGTTTAATTTTGACTGAAGGGGGATCACTTTTATTACATCGGATGTCACTCTCGGCCAAACATTTCCCAAGAATGGGCTTCGCATAACTGACAGACACGATGACAGTTGTCTTTACAAAGGGGACACACAACAAGCAAACAAAGGAGACAAAAGACTCCTTCTCACTCTATTTCTCTGTGTAAATGGCATAACCAATGGAAGAGGCAACAAAAAAAAGAAAAGAAAAAAGAAAACATCATCGACAACAGTCTGTGAATTGCGTCGCCTTCCTTTCATATAGTCGCTCTCCCATTTTGTTTATACACTAATATTCAAAAGAAACCCAACGAAAAAAAAATGTCACCTCATTTGCATTGAGAAATGCCGGACGAAGTCATAAATCAATCAATGTTTCAAATCAATAAAAAATATGACAAAGGGGAAAAGGTTAGACTGAATTTGAATGACAGATTCATTAAAATTGGGAGGGTTTTTTTTTTACACCCCCTCCCCTATCCAATATTTCGTTCCTCTCCTCGATTCTGTCTTCTTTTAACCGAAGAATTACAATCACTTTATAAAAAGAATTTTTAAAAAGAAAAGAAACGTTTAGTGTTTTTTTTTTAAATCCTTTGATCTTCGTTTACTTTAATGAAAATAAAATTTCTCAAGGGATTTAAATTAATATGCTTTTGTCTTCATATCTTCATTTTAAACATTCGAGCTTAAAAGAAGAGCAACGGTTAAAGAAGATTAAAGATTAACTTAAAGAACTTTGACTGTACTTTCGAAAGGTACAGTAATAATAATAACGAAAATAGTACAGTTTTTCTAATATAAAAATTACGGTATATGTACAATAATATTGAACAATATTTAATGACTGTTTATTATTTATTTAAATAACTCGGTGCATAAAAAAATTGAAATTCTTCAAATTTTTAACTTACTAATAAGCAAATGTCACTATTTATAATTACACAGATCTTATCAGCAGAGAACTAGCACTGAAAGCAGATAACTCTCTCGCTGACTCCATATTTTGAAACAACACAGTCCCCTTGAACGGAGCGAAATCTTGCGAATAATTTATCACCATTCCATTTGCATTTATTCCATTTTAAAATATCCGGTAATGCATAAATAATAATTCTGCGACTAATTACGGTTTATCGATTTTTATTAACTGATCGATACTCGCCACGTTCTAAATGCGCGACCATCTATCTAATAGCCAATTTACAGTTGTACAAATCCTCCAAACAAGGCATTACCGAGTAAAATATTTAGCAATTTTATTTCGGACACAGTAGTTAAAAAACGTAGCGATAACTTTTATAGAGGGGAAATGCGCGACTTCATTATGCGCACAATACTTTGTAAATTTCATGAAAATGTAATTATCTGCATAACAATATGCAATTTATTAATGTGATATTTTTCCTTCCGTATGTTTGGATTAAAGTGTTTATTAATACTCTGCTACTTTTAGCCTCCATAAATTATATTCACAAGAATCTAGCTATTTTTGTTGTTGTTGTTGTTTTTGTTTGTAGTGGTGGTGATGGTGGTGATGTACGTGAATGTATGTGCGTGCGTGCGTGTATTCAACCAGACTTGTAACATATTGGTTAAATCTAGCACTTTTGCCGGTAACAATCATAGTAGAATGCTATTTTCACATTAGCAGTTACTTTATCCGTTTAATTTACTATGAATATTCGTACCTTGGAAAATTTCATTAGTCATAAACATACGAGGCGTGTTTTTTTTTAAAGCACGTACCGTTTTGATATTAAAAAAAAAACAGGACAGTTATTAACACCTTAAATTTTATATAAAAATGAAAATCTGGACCTTAATCTACTTTTAAACACAATTCCTACCTATATTAAGGCACTTTTCGTATCGTACGACCAGCTCCTGAATTCCATCCTTCATAGAAATCAGCCGCCTGATTTACCCACAAGCAAAACATCCTGCCTATCCCAAAACACCGTGCACATGATTTTTCGGGCTGAAATAGTTGCATGAACTTCACTTTCGTGGGTGATGTTGAATACCTCCATTGTATGAACTGTTGTTTTGATTCTGGTGTCACGTGAGCGATCCAAGTTTCGCCACTAGTGACAATTTGGCTTAAAAACTTATCCCCTTCGATACGGTATGAAGAAAGTAAAGCACTGGCTAAACGATTGGTTTTGTGCAAATCCGTGCTGGAGTGGTTAGCTAATCAGGCAGTCGATTTCTATGAGGATGGAATACAGAAGTTGGTCGTGCGATACGATAAGGGCCTCAATATAGATGGAAATTATGTTTTAAAGTAGACTAAGATCCAGAATTTCATAGAAAAATTAAGATGCTAAAAATTGCCCTTTGTTTTTTTTTTATATATCATAACGGTAATTACTTAAAAAGACGCCTCGTAATATAACTAATAATCTAAAAGTTCTTGTAGCACATTCGGTTTATAAATCAAAACAAAGATAACTCGTGAAGTTGCCCATATATCAGGAAATATAGGGATGACGCTAAGTACTGCTATTGGTAGTCGGTGCTGAGACCATTTCAGTAGTTACATTATTTGGCACAGCGTTACAATGTTGGATATTTCGATCCATAAGTTATGCATGCTAACTGCTAAAGGCACAAAACCCATTACGAAATTCTAAGAAAATACATAGCATTGATAAAGCTCTTATTTAACCAGAAAATTTAACATAGCGTTTTATTAAGAGGATAAAGACTGATCAAATTATCGTTGATGGTTATGTCATGATTTTTTTTTCTTTTTTACGCGGCTTTTGATAAATCGTTCTTGGTATCTTTCATTCAATGGCATTCCGTTCTCGATATTTATCTCTCTTACGGTACATTTCTTTCCCTCCTTTTCACACAATTGATATGTCGATATGTTATGTCCACTCCTGACCCACAACGCAATTGAGTTTCTATTTTGTTTCCTATCGATGCTTTGTGTGACTCTTATGGCCACTATAGAATGGCCTCTTCCATTTTGTCGTGCAAGCCGGAGAGAGACAAGGTGGGATAGAAGGTTAAAGAAAGGACGGTGCCGCAAAACTCGATTTTCCTTCGTTCTCACTTGAGGGGAATGGAGAAATGTGGGAGGTTGGAAGTGAAGTAGGGTGGGATGAGGGTGATGGTGATGGTGGTGGTGGTGGTAGGGAAGAAACGTCAGCGACAGGCAAGGTTAGAGTGAAGTCAATGGCTTTGAAAACCATCTGAGTTTGACCATCGCCAAACAAATGGATACTTTGTTGTTAAGCGAAGAAACCTGTAAAATACAACCCAGGTTCACGTAAAAAAATTTTAAAAGGAAGAGGAGAGGGGGTGAAAAAGCCATCTCCTAACCTAATAACAACAACAACCACCACATGCCCGCAGAAAATGTTTTCAGCAGAAACTCTTAAAAATGGTTAGGTTTATGGCGCTTTTATTACATTGTTTGCATATGAGAAAAGAAAACAAGGAAAAAAAAAGTTTCAAATAAAGCTACGTCAATCTCGGACTTTAGAAAATTAGAATTTTAACATGCAGAAAAGAGTAATATCTTTTATATACAATAGTTATTTGTATAAATTAGGGAATTAGCACTATAATAATGAGAAATTGCCTTTTTAGTTTATTCTCGTTTCAATAATTAGAATGAAATTTGTTCAATTCGTTTATTATAAGTGTTTCAGTGCTTTTTATTAGAATAAAGTAAACTAAATAAAAAGATTGAATTACTTCACAAAAATTATTGCATGTTTTTTTACTTAAATATTAATCAGATCAGTAATTAGCATTTTCTCCAGATCTTCATCCCTATTAGGAACAAATGCTTTCTTTATTCGATAAAGAATGTTTGAATAAATTCTGAAAATCTATGGCGATGCAACAAATCAGCATTTACATGCATAGTATAGAAAAACAAATTTCTGAAGTGTCATGAAAAATTTCAATAATCAATATTTTATAAAATAGTTTATAAAATATTTATTATACAAATAACATTTTACAAATAAATAGTAGTTTTTATTATGGAAATTGGAACGTTTCAACGCTACTGGAAAAAAAAATTCCAACGCGACTCTCAGCTATAATTTTTTATAAATACAATATTCTCAGGTCAGGCTATTAGAATGTATTTTTAAAATGCGACTTCAGTTCATATGTTAATCTAACAGTTCCAAATCCATGCTACCGAATAACTAAGAGCATACGCAATTTAGTTTTTGCTTTTTTATAAAGCAAAAAATTTCAAAGAATTATTGTTTAATTTGCGTTTTATTACTGTAAATATGATACAGCTTCTTTTAATGCAATTGAATATTAATAAGGTGAAGCAGTTAAAATTTTTACTCTTAGCCCTCATGCAGTTTCATTAATATGCACACAATGCTGCTTAAATAGAGTGGGAAAGGCAAGTGATATTTAATAATTTTTATTTTGTTTTCCCTTCAAAAAAATATCCAATTAATATTTTAATCTTTAACTAGCTACTTGAAAAAACTCAACAAATTTTTTATGCAAAAAGAAATCGGAAAAAAATAACCAAAAGAGAAAAAAAAAGAGAATAACACCACATATGAAATGAAATGAACATTTCTTTGCAACACGAAATTAAAATTTATTCCCTTCTTATTTACCATTATTTTTCTTCCGTGAAAATTTCTTGCATCCTAAATCCTTTCCAAATTCCCGGCTAATGTCAACAAGACTACCGTTTAATGGAACAAAAAACGAACACACTTTCTTGCTTTTGCCTTCTTCTTTTTCTTGCTGTTTTATTTATTTACATACATATTCACCGGAAATAATGTCATAATATTTTCCTAGCCATCCGTCGGAGGGAGAGGGAGATGCTTAAAACCACTTTAAAGTGAAAATCACGTCTTTACTACTTCGGAGAATATTCCTGAGATTATGACAAGTGGAGCCTAATGAAGTTTCTCGTCGTGCTTGGCATAAAAACTGATGGCAAGATTGGAGAAGAGGGGTAATGGAAATAAGAACAAAAAAAATTGTCCCTCTCTCCCTTCCTCCCTCTTTCCCCTTAGGCTTCAACTCCCTCCCAGGCCTAGAGGAAGGTCAAGATTAAATAATGAGGATATTTCACAACATGAGTAACACAAGAGCCGATTTTATGAAAGTCATATTTTGGAGTTCATTATTATACTGTCGTCAAATAAAAAAAAAACAAAAAAAAATTGCAAAACAGTAAATAATAATGAAGGAACATTGGGTTTTCAATTAGTAAATAAATAATAAATTTGAAGTCTTTTGATTAAATGAGGCTTAACTGAATATAATGCAATTAATAATAGTTAGCTCAGTTATGTTGTTCAAAATTTAAGAAATTCGGTTTCGTGGTGTAATTCAATCGATGCATGGTACACATCTGCAAACCTTATACAACATACACGTGTATTTGAAATTCTTTAAAAGGAAATTCTAAATATTTAGTTTGATTCATTTACACTCAAAAGTAATAGAAATGAATCTACTAATGGTTTTCAAATATCGACAGTTTAGCATAAAATTTGGAATCTATCACGTAGGAATTGCATAGAAATACTGTGAAACGTATCTTCCTTGAAGTTCTCTGAAAGGTGAGAATTATAACTGACTAGACTATTGTTCATTCGATTTTATAAATTCAAATAATGACCTATCATTTTATGGATTTCTACATCCTGATGTCTTTGCTTTGAGATTCCGCCGATTTTCAATTTGCGTAGCAATCGTCGAAATATTAATACGCATAACTGACCCATCAGAACTTCCGTACAGAATTTTTCCGTTTACGTCAAATTTAGCTGAAAAAGTGATCGAATAGAAGGCGCATTCGGCGGTACTCGAGATCTGACTCAGATCTGTGAGAACTGTCACGTGGTATATCTGACCGCTTTTCTGAGCGTCTGAGTGACCGTTGCCGAACGCTCTTTTATCTCAGAAAGAAATGGCTTTACTGGCTTTTCAAATATTGAGAAAAACGGCGGATCTACTAATTTTAGTTTATATGAAATACAAATTAACATCAAATGAGCAACTGAGCATGATATTCGATCCCGATAAGAGTTTTCCATAAGGCCAGGACGGAAAGGGTACACTGGGCGTCGCCATGATGAAGCTCTCGCAGCTTATTTGATAGCTTCGCATCGCAGTGGGCGCCGCCATGTTCATTCTGAGCAGTCAGATAAAGAAAAGCTGAGCATCTGAGCATCTGAGCATCTGAGCTCAGAATCTGACAGATTCGTTGGTTGCCGAACGCTGTTCTCTCAGATCTGAGTCAGATCTGAGTGCCGCCGAATGCGCCTAGTATGAGGATACCTCTCCGATAGAAAACTCCGCAAATAATATAAATTTCTATAAAATTTATTTAGATTAAGTTTAAAAAAGTGATAGCTACCTGATAATGACAAATGAATTTTGCATAAGGCAAAGAATAATATGTTTTATGATGTCATGTTTAGCTTAAAGGTAAACTCCATGGAAAAAAATCGACTTTATTTTTTTGCATCATAACATTAATCCAGGTTAATAGAGTATATATCATTCAAAAGTTTTCGATTTTTCTTAATATTTTATTAAGAAAAATGCCTCGCAAAATTGAAAATTGGCGTCTGATCTTCCATCCGTTCTTCAGAGAACACGGCGGACAAGGCGTCATTTCCTGCCGCGAGAACCTCAGGGAATTTCGTCGCCGAGATTCTAGTCGCTTAGAACGATTCTACATATCGTAAGATTTTGCTAACCTGTTTATGTCAGTATGCCTCCAATTTGTTCTCTGTTTGGATGTGTAAATAGACAGTCTGATAGAAATTTCAGGTTTCATAGATTCCCACAATCAGAATCAATTAAAAAACAGTGGATTAGTTTTTGACAGCGAGGGAACTGGTATCCAACTCCAAACAGCATCGTGTGTTCAGCTCATTTTGAAGCGTCTTGCATTGTCCACGCATCCGCCGTTTGAAATTCAGTATCAATTCAAACAAGAAATTCCCTGAAACTAGAGCACGTATAAGGTGGAACTAGATGCTCTTCCAACTCTAAATGGGCCTGGCGTTCGTCAAGAATAACGACCGCAACAGCATGTGCTAAACGCCGAAACACAACGCCGAAGGAATGAGGTAGGCCTATCTGCTGTGTAGGGCACACGGCGCCCTAATGTGCACACGCCGACGCGGCAAGCAGAAGATTTCGTTTCACGGTTTAATGCATAGGGTCTGTATATCGCAGAAGTTGCAGTAGCATTTAATTCTGCTAACGGCCCTGATATATCGCTGTCACTGTTATCAAAATCGCATTCTTCACTATCGGTCTTTTTTCATATTCATAGTCCATTGCGATGACTAAATGACAACTAACCGATAGCCTCCAATTCGTGACGCCACGAATTCGAAACTCCTTCGCACTTCTCGGCAACTTGTGACGTAACAGTTGCCGAAACATGGCGCCAGTGTCGATCGCAGGGGGAGGGAAAAATGAATGTTTTTTTATATATTTTATCAATTTTGAATTCGAATTGAAAATTTTTATACATGCTAGATTGTTATTGAGACCTTCATCTTTCATTTTAAACAATCCCGTGCTTCGGAGGGCACGTTAAGCCGTCGGTCCCGGCTGCTACTGTTTCCTGTGGCAGTCGTTAATTGGGGATAGTACAATAGACTCAGAGAGTCGCAGTGCTCTGGTTTCTAGTATAACCACTTCGGTTTTCCTGTATAACCACTTCGGTTTTCCTGTATAACCACTTCGGTTTCTCGTTTAACCACTTCGGTTTTCTTGTATAACCACTTCGGTTTTCTTGTATAACCACTTTGGTTTCGTGTTAAACCACCCCTTACAGTTCATCATCATTCATTTTAAACAAAGTTGTTTTGGGTGTGGAGTTTACCTTTAAGATTTACTATTACATAATATTGATATTTAGATATTTAGATACGGTATATCTTGCCTAAAAATCCTTTTCAGTTACTATCTGACTTTCTACGGTTCTTTTATTTCTTGAGTTCAGCCGGGCTTTAAAATTGCAAATGGAGCAGTATCACCCGGTTATGCTTACTAATCAGCCACGCCACATAAACGGCATATATTATATTTATTAAGCCGCCACAATCATTTATACTTATTAAGCTGACATTATGGGTCAGGAAGAAGATTTAATTCCAATGTGCTATTTATAACATTAGTATTTCACTAATACAATACGAAAAGAAGACCTAAGCTGTGAGAGCACTTCGCCTCCATTTGTTTTTACCCAAGAAAGTACAAATCTAAACATCTTCAGAAAAACACGCTTCAAGCAGCTTCTTTTTAGATAGCCTAAAAATAGAACTTATGATGCAAGCACTTCTCTGAAAGACTTTAGCCGTAATTTTTATTGACTGTCAAAAAGCAACAATTCAAAATGCGTGTTCGCTCGAATAGTCCAAGTTTTCACACCAGCCGAGAAAAAGAGTGTACGTGAGTGTGTGTTAAGTAAAGAAGAGTGCCGTCACTTTTCACCCTTAACAAGAAGGGACAAAAGGGGCCGAGCCCTGTCGCCTCGCTGCTGTAATTTTAATGACAATCCAGTCACACGTGCAAGTGATTAATAACAGGAGGGACAGTTTTAAACCTCCCTAACCTCTCTCCCTTCACTTTATCCTCAGCCCCAAATGTCAGCGAGGGAATAAGGGCTATTAACTCACCTGGATCGGTAAGTGCCCAGGTAAAACGACAGGTTTGCCATCTGGCCACGAGCAGTGGGACGATCCCTTATGGCACGCGATACTTACCATATTCAGAAAGAAACACGAAGGCTTACGTATAAAAAAAAAAAAAAACTAAAAATAACTTTAATAAAAATCCATACAAGAAGCTTTCAGTTACACAAAACTAGAGCTAAAGCGTACACATGGGTAATTCCGTAAAATTATATCTTTTAGATCATCAGCATAACAATTCATTGCGCTATAATCAAATGTTCTTTTATGTCTGTTTTTATAATAAAAAAAGTAAACCTTCGTGGTATCTTTTGAGGTCTTTTGAGTCGTAATTCACCATCACCTAACATGTCACCAACATTGACGGTATTATTGGAAATAATTTTTAACCTTATATAATTCTTCTGTCACAGTTGCACGCAATCTTTCCGATAAGTATAACTAAGGCCGCATAGAAATATGTACCGGATTAAAATAAATTATAAAGTCTCTGTTCATTTTTTTTAATATTGCACTCAGGATAAGTTTTTATTTAATTTAATGACATGTTTAATTTTGCACACTGTTGCACGCATTTTTTTCCTTTACCTTTCTTGAGGTTTACTTAAATGGGAAACAGTCAACAACATTTAGAATCAATAGAGACTGTGCTTAAATAATTTAATGCTGTTCAGAATCGTTTAAGAAATATTTTAAATGTACATATATCGTTTATTTACTAGTACATACATTAAATTCTAAAAATCTGAATTTTAAATTATACATGTACTGAAAATGCTTCATGTGTAAGTAGAAAGACTCTAAGTAAGGAATAACATAATATATGGAGGACCAAATATTTTATAGTGTATATCGAACTTCTCACCACATGCTTATTCTATTGCGTGTTCAACTGCGTTAAGAAGGTTACCGCTCATCTAAAAGGTTGATCATGGAATCTTATTTGATATAAAACTAAAAGCAAAAGTTTAATGCGTCGCTGTTAGTTGTTACAAAATAAAATTACAATGTCTAACAATTATTAAATTTAATTGAACACGCCCAGTTTTTCTTTCATTCGACAAAGGGTAATAAAGATTTTGCATCTTTTATCTATGCAAAGATTAGTATCTTAAGTTGATTTTAATCTCATGCTTTAGATCGCCATTTCAATGAAAGTAATTTTTAAAGCATGTATTCGATTTTTTCTCTAGTTCGTAAGCGACTCATTTTTCTGAGATAGTTTTATTGACGATAACATGAAAGAGTTGGAAGATTTTAAAGTTAAGAATTAAATTAAAGATTAAAATAAAAATACGATTTTATCTCCACCTTAACAAGGGCATGCATTTTTTTTCTATTCAGTAAGCACAATCAAAGAAAACCGGGGACGATGAAATCGCCGTAAATCCAGGTTAACGCTTGAATTATTTCCATAATTCTTCCAAAATGCTGTTTTTTAACAAGGACATGGCTTGAGCGATGGTTACACTTTTTTTTCTTTTCACTCAACGACAAAATCTTGAATTTATTTCATTGTGTTAAAGACATTCTCTTTTTGTCCCCTACCACTAAAAAAGGAGGAGAAGGGAAGGGAGAAAAAAGCCTTCAACAATATGTAATGTGAAGTGCCACCCACGTCAACTCGTAATGGAAAACTTCTGTATCTTCAACGCAAAAGCGGAACTTTCAGCAAGTGGGAGAGAGAGAGAGAGAGACTCTGCGTGTTATGGACAATTTATGACTTTTTGGACTGGGGGTTCTCCGAACGTTCCACATGGTGGGACATAGGTTAATCCCCTATCTCCCCCCCCCCTCAAACCCCCACTCCTTTCCTCTTCTTTTTTTCCCGCCTTTAGAAGTCTGTCTGATATTTGGAGCCGTTTCCTAAAGCGGGGCGACGATTGCCATAAACGGGGAGCCCGCGCTACACGGGGAAAACTCAACAAGTCATACAAAATAAAGATGGTGGTGGCCGTGAGTAATTTCAAAGGGAGCACTCCTGAGAAACACTGCACAATGGAAGTAAAAGAAAGCACCAGTTGAGCCAATAAAAACAGGATATAAACTTGTAGAGATGGAGGAAACCCACAGAAGAAACGAGAAAAACTATTGGCTACAACCATAAATGTCACAAAGGAACAGAAAGAAATATCCCAAGAAATAACATTATTAAATGAAAAAGGTACTGAATCACTTCAGGTACTAAAACAAGACTCTCAATCAATTTTTCACACGCTCTTAACAGATAAAATTGATACTGCAAAGGAAAATTTAAAAAGAATTATGACATGAAAGGTAAAGAAATGTTTACAACGGCGAAGTTCGTATACTTTTTGGATTATTATGTTCAATAATTTATGTGTGTGCACATTTTATATTTTCAACGTGTATTATAATTATCAAATGTAATAATTAATTTTAAATGTTACTTTTGAGATATTTTCTATATTTTAATATTGTCCTAAATTATTTTTCTAAATAAACATGTAATTAAAAAATCCTTTCTTTATTAACATTTTCCCAAAATTTTCACTTAAACATTCAATTCATTTTCAAAATTTGAAAATTTTAATATTTCCAAGGCAAAATAAGTCGTAGAAACTTAAAATTATTATAATAAACTTAAAAAATCAAAGTTAAATTAACGCTGACTCATTTCTTATTTCACTTTATATAAACAGACAATAGCTATCTAGAATAGATAATATATGGCATATTAATTAGAAAATCAAATTTTATAAGATCAGATTTCACATACTTTAAATAAAGAAGCTATTAACTTCACAGGTATTTTCATATTTCAAATCTTTTAATTACTTAAAAAATTATTTTATTTGTTCCAAACATATCTTCGCCAAGTGTTTATCGCAAAGAAATACGTAATCGAAAACTACATAAAAACAAGCTTTATGGCAATTTACATAAAACAAATAAAACTGAGAGGAAAAACGATATCTAAAGCACAGTTTTTATATAGAAACACATTCAACAAACCCCTAATAAAAAATTTAAAAATAATTAGGTCAATTAAGAAACATTTGAACCGGCTCGGTGGCCGAGAGCGCTAAGGCGCAGAACTCAGGACCAGCGAATCGTGGATTCGAATCCCTCTGAGGGCATGGATGTTTTTGTTTGTCCCTTTACTAACAATCTTGGAAGACCAAAGCCTCAGTAGGCTGATTCCATGTTAGTTTAAATTTCAAATAGATCCACTACAAAAGTCTGATCATACTAGTCATTCAATGACTTTATACAGTTTTAGTATATGTTAAATTAAAAAATAAAAAATAAATAAATAACTTCGTGACTGACAATGACCGAAACACCCAAGAGGGTTCGAGTTAAAGTCCCTAAACAGAAAACAAGAAAAATACAACAAAAAAAAAGCAGAGCCAATCAAGAGACCCGAGCAGAATGGCGAGAGAACGTAAAGCGTAAAACTGAGAGTTGGGTTGGGGCTGCTGCAGGATGTAAACAGGGGACTGTTTGCCGTCACGATCATATCGATAAACTGCCTTTCGTCGCTCCCGTTTAGTCCATATACCGCAAACTCATCAGGCAACCAAGTAGATAAACATTTGTTTAATTAGAGATTTTGTAATTGATGCCGAACCAATTAATAAGCACCATTAAAAATAATTAGTTCATATTCAATTAGAAAAGCTAATTACGTTCAGCCCTGTATATATATAAAAAACATTTTTACATTTTTTTTTTACTGTTGTAATCAGGCTAATGTGAAAAGCAGAACTGATAAACACAATTTCATTAGTGCGCCTCATTTCATTTTAAAGCCAATTTTTGAATTTAATATCAAGCTAGAAATTGATATCAACATAAAATTAATAAATGCCTGTAATAAATACAAGCTACCATGTTAAGAACTCAATGAATTTATTATACCCAAATTGCCATCAAAAAACTTTTCTATAATCAATAATTGATTTCCAAGCTGTTTTAACTCGTTATATGATTCCCCATGGTTAGAGTATGAAATAGTAAATCTTACGAAAGAAGTTATCATATGGTCAGATAAAAAAAAATTAATATCATACGATTCCTTTGAAATGTCTAAAATTTCCAATTATTGCGTAGCTATCAAAGACAGCGAATTACATAAAATAATATTATAACAATTAAATGGCTTGCGAGGATCTATCAACCATTCTAACTCAATGTCTCCCGCTAGTCTATACGCAGTTTTTTTGAAGAAATTAATTTCGTTCTGATTTTATAAAAAGAAGTTTTGTATATAATTCATTATTTCATAATTTTAATACATTTTTAAATTTTTAAAAAATTATAATTTATCACATGAAAAGAAAGCTGAAAAAATAATATATTTAAAAATATGTACAGGCTAGATATATATTTATATTTCAGTTATAAACATGCTGCAATTACATTTTAGAGCATACAATTCTTGTCACCTTAAAATTAATTATATAACATTTATATTCAATGACGTAGTGTCAATTAACTCAACTTCGATTTCAATAAAGCCATAATGCTTTTTACGTTCATTATCTTTTTTAAATTCATATAAAGAACTTTTTAAAAACTAATTAACAGATCCGTAAAAGGGGGAAAGTGGGTCGCTGAATCAAAGAAAAAATCTAAATGTTCACCTTCTGTGGCCTCTGATAACCTTTCCATGAATTTACTTAATTGGGTTCACGTTTGGTGTCGCATTAACAATTAACCCATAATTTATTCTCTTATACTTAAAGTCGAATTTACTTAATTGGGTTCACGTGTATTGTCGCATTAACTATTAACGCGTAATTTATTCTCCTTGTATTTAAGTTTGCAATGCACAAAACTTAAAAAAAACCCAAAAAAACCTCAAAAAACAGAGTGTGTTTTGGAGTTTGGTGTGCTGACAAGGATGGTTCATAACAAAGAAAGAACCAATTATTATAGTTATTTTATATAAAATTTTATTTAACTTATTAGACAATTTTTTCATTACCAATTTTAAGATCCCGCAAACAATTCAAGCCAAATACCATATTAATATAATAATTCGAGGGTATTCATTTACTTTGCTAAAACAAATTCCATTCCTTTGCAACGCTTCTAACAATTTAGGATTGTCGTCATTTACGAGACGGAAAAAAGGAGAGAATGAACGACGGAAAAAAAACCCCAACAATCTCAAAAGGATGTGGGAGATGGAAGGTGGGAGATTGAACGGAGAGAGAGAGAGAGAGAGAGAGAGAGAGAGAGAGAGAAGGTAGAGGAGATCTTTTTGGTCTAAGACTGTGTAGTCCCCCAAAATCCTCCGTGCTCTGCATTTCGAATGAAGTCAAGTTTCTTGCTTCGTGGAGCCATAAAAACCGGAGCCATTCCGAACCCCACACGGGGATGACGTTAATATGAAGCCATCAGTGTCGCACTGGGCTTGACGATTCTTCAACCCTCATCCCTACCCTCCATACCCTTACAATCTTCCTCTATTTTTTCCCCTTTCTCCTTTTCTTTCTACAATTTTTTTCTTCCCATATTTTTTAATGTATTTAATTCTCATACTATGTTTTGACAGTCTATTCTTTAAAAATTGTGGTTATTTCACTCTATTAAAAGAAAAAGGAGGGCGCGGGTAACCAAGGAGGATGATGGGGCTAGAATAAAAGTAGAAGGAGGGGAAAAGGAAGACGAAGAAAAAGTCACAAAACAGCGGTGGGAGCATTTAATAGAGTGAATGCACCTTTCACTCAAGTAATGACGATGAAGAATGTGAAAACGTGAAAGTTCTTCTCCGCTCGGCAAGGTTGTTCACTTCCCAAGAGTTTGTGGAGTAATTTTTTTCCTAAGCCACACGATAAAATGTTAAAAGGATGTCGGTTTTATAAAAATTTGTACGAACGAAATAAGCGCATGACGACACGGTAAGAAGAAAATAAATATTATTTTTTCTGAATGCATACCGCGGTTGGACTTTGTATTTTCTTTTTAATTTATCATCCCAACCCTTAAAGACATTACATCAAAAGAAGTAGCTTTCTCTGGATGTTTCTGATTATAACATATTATATAGAAATAGCTATAAAATTACATGTACAGAAACGTAACTAGAACAACCCAGCAATGATAATTTTTAATTTTTTTACTTCTTCATAATCCAAAGCAATTTTTAAAAGCTTTAACTTGATAATAAATTATCTGGAATTTCTTGCTGTAATTAAAAAGAGAAAAAGAACATGTTTTTTTAAACTTATTTGGCATTAAATAAAACATGTCACACATGGAAATAGCAACACGCAACCGAAGAAATACCAATAATGGGTGGTTTTTGACTCAACTTTTCCCATCCACTAATGCTAGGTTTGGGCGTTCTACAGTATATGAAAAAGTTGACAAACAAGAAAAAAAATTTAACTTAGAAAATTAAAAAATGTCTTTTGCAGCTATATCCAAGATGCAAATGATTTACATAAATATTCGCTTACCTGAGAATTTTCACTTTAAAGAAACGCACTCTTTTAAGTAAAATAAAACGGGAAACCTACCTGCAAATAGAAATATTATAACAGCGTATGAGGAGATTTTATTTTTTTACAGTTTTATTTAAGATTAAGCTTAGCAAACAGTGAAAATAGAAGGTTGTCATAAAGACAACACAAACGGTTCAAAAATTGTTGACAAAGAATAAGAAATGCTGAAAACAGCGATATTCAGCAATTAAGTCACGGAAAGGGATGATTGAATGTAGGAATAAGTGAATAAAAAATTGTTACATATAATAACAATAGCAAAAAAAGAAAAAAGAAAAAAAAAGACAACATAGTAAACAGTTTTTGCTAAAAGAGCAAAGCTTGAACATATCTATTCACCACACAGAAAAAAGTTACAAAGCTCATCTACAAATAAATACACTATCCTAATGATATAATATGCAGAGTGTGTGCTAATGCTTGCAGAGGTTTAGTGAAGTTCTTGCAGCCCGTTCTGTAAGCACTGTGGTGATGAAGTTTGGTTATGTAAGAGAAACAGCAGACCTTTTGTTTGAATTGCCCGCCATCTCAAAATTTAAGTTCCATTTATTTTGCAGAGGAAACTGTGACAGGGAAACCTATCTGGATATGCTGGAAAATTGGCTCATGCCACAGCTGCAAATCGACAAGGCGCACTTCATCTTTCAACAGGATGGTACTTAGCCACATTTCCACCGTCAAGGCCGCGACTTCTTGAACATCATATTGGCGATCCCACTTTGTTTTGATCATTTGTACGCATTAATTCTCTTAATACAAAAACATGAAAAAAACGAGTAAATTGAAATTAATTCATTAGTAAAATAGGCCATCTGCCCATTTTATGGAGACATCGTATGGTATATAGATGGTTCCAAACACAATGGTAAAGCGGGAGGAGGAGGAGTATAGTGAGTAGAAGAGGCTAGTGTTAATTTGCAACACTATTCCAGGCTGAAGTGCTTGCTATAATCTACTGTCTTCACGAATCTACTGTTATAAAAGATATTATTCAATTAAGAAGATGTATATAGTATATTCATATACAGTAAAACTGCTCTCATGGCTATTGAGTCATGGCATAGCTCTCCAAACTTCTAAAAGACCTAGCTCTCCAAAACCGGATAATTTTTGCATGGTGCCAGGACATAAAAGTACAGAAGGAAACGAAGCAGCAAACACACTTGCAAAGCAAGGTACTGCAGACTTACCTTTAGGCCCGGAACCTTTCTGTGGAATTTCGAGGAAATCCGCAGCAAAGGAATTATAAAAAAATGCTGATGATTAAAGAGATGATTAAAAGGTGGAGACAAGCCAGCAGTCAAAAACATGCAAGCTTATGGTTAATGAACCTTCCATCAAATTAACATTTCAAATTCTTACAAGGGAGCCATCCGAACCTTATCTCATAGTTTTACAGCAAATTAGAATATTTTACTTACCTAAAGCTCTATTGATGCTTGCCAAATAAGAAATTGCACTATTTTTTTCTTTCAAAACAAACCGCGAAAACGAAAATCTTTGAGCGCACATAGCCATACAAAGACCCCATTGTTAAAACGGTGTGTGCGCGCTTGACGGAACTTCCTTTCTCCACCACTTAATAATACCCACGAATCCACTTCACATGAAAGGATTGGGACGGCTTCTTACGAAGAAGCTGCAGACGTAATTGAATGGATTCTGAAATTTCTAAACGAACTTTTATTTTTCAAAAATAAGATTAATAAAATTAACTAATTGCCATCCAGTTAAAGAATATGTATAGTATTAATAACAATTTCCTTAGTTTATTATTTTATTTTATTAATTAATTCGGCAATCTTCGTAAATTTTCCGGTTCTTATATCGTTTATTCACGAGTGAAACGAGAGCAGGGCTGTCGAGTGATCTAAAGGGGCAGCCGAGAATACGAATATGCGTTGGTGAGGGGTGTATGTATCGCAGTGCTTTATAATTTTAAATACAAAAATATTCAAGGATGCATACCTCATCTTATAAATTATTTCAAGACGAATAATCTTCCAGCAAAATTACGGTTTTGTGCTGAATAACTGCTGTAACTGCAATTCTTTGGCGACTGCCGTTAACATTTTGCTTTCCCTTTACTACCATGATTTTTTCTTTTCCTTCCGCTACCGCCACCGCTTCCAAGATATGCTTTCGTGCAAACAAAGAGTGTTCCTTTTGCATATTCGGATGGTTCCCTTGTTAGTAGAAATAATATGCTAATTATTATAGGCTTTTCAGTAGGCCATTATCAATTTAGGAAACATTTCCGCAGGATGGCCATCTATGAAGATGCATTTGGAGGAAACTACTGAGCAGGAAATGTAATTTTGTGGAAGAAACCGCCTACCATCTATTTTTTGAATGTTTTGCACTAGAATACATACGACACTCGAGCTTCGGTCTCGACTCAACACTTGAGGCAATTCAACAAGAAACTGTTAAATGACTTGCTTCCTCAGAGAAGCTGGCCTTAACATATAGAGTAATGATGCTTTTGGGTAGGCAATATTCCCTAGGAGTAATATAACTGGAGAACCTCTTGTCCACAAAAAAAGTTTATTCTGCGTAGAAAGTATGGAGCTTAGGCAACTCCCCATCGGGGTCCCAGCGGACATGTGGTAAAACTTTCCCTTGTACTGGAAGTAATTATTGTTGACACACAACTTACAGAGACTAATTATTTCGGAAATCCTATTGTGCTCCACCTTATTGTCTAACAATACAGTATGTAAGAACTCAAGGGTCTCTTGAATAGGTAAATTCGGAAACAGGGATGTCAAACGAGACCAAGATACAGCTATCAGACAAACATCCTTCAATTTCTCAACAAGGTGGACACTATTTTTGACGGAGAGATCTAACCTATCAATGTCTAAACTACCTAGGTAACCTGTTAGGAATTTGGCCAGTTCGTAAGTAGGTGCAGAGATATTGAATATAATTGGTCGGAACTGGTTTCCCGATTGGTGTGTCTTAGGGAGCGCGTATAGCTTAGGGACTACCTGGTTAGAGATGGAAAGAGTCGCGCTAGGGGGAGGGGGTGATTAGGTTCTTGCAATTTGACAGTGCAGCCTTATCCGTTTTCATTAATTTTGGCAGTGGGTCCTTTTCAATTTTAGAGTAGGGGCCGTCTTCCAAAAGTTGGGAGACGCACGCGAAATGGTCGCTTTATCGAAGGACCTCTCCGTCAAAAACAGTGTGCACCTTGTTGAGAAATTGAAGGATGTTTGTTTGTCTGATAGCTGTATCTTGGTCTCGTTTGACATCCCTGTTTCCGAATTTACCTATTCAAGAGACCCTTGAGTTCCTACATACTGTATTGTTAGACAATAAGGTGGAGCACAATAGGATCTCCGAAATAATTAGTCTCTGTAAGTTGTGTGTCAACAATAATTACTTCCAGTACAAGGGAAAGTTTTACCACATGTCCGCTGGGACCCCGATGGGGAGTTGCCTAAGCCCCATACTTTCTACGCAGAATAAACTTTTTTTGTGGACAAGAGGTTCTCCAGTTATATTATGTCTTTATCCAGTCATCTCCCGCTTCTCATTCCCTAGGAGGAATAAGTGCCAAAGGGACCTATAGACCCTGACACCTAACCAGAAATAGAATTATTTGAAATATCTGAAACGATAACTTGGTATTGTCCTTTCTTAGCATTTCACAATGCCTATAAGCAGAATGTGTGGTGATGGCATCAAACAATTGAAACAAAATAGTTCGCAAAGTTCAAGATGCGCTCTCAGAAATTAAACACTTCCACTACGAAAAAATGGACAAAAATTTTATTTCATTTTAGAAACATAGCATGCATCACAATTCTTCACAGAGAACAAATAGGAAAATCATTTCGGTCACATTTACACATATTGTCAACAGGATCCAATGATTTTTATTTTATGTTTAAAACCTTTTCAATGACGTTTCAGCAGAATTGCATTTCATAATTAATGACATGGAGCATTTTTTAAAATATAAATGGAATGTATTTCATTGATTGAGCATCATTCTAAGGCAGAAACGCGTTCCATTTTTAATAAAATTTTTATTACCTACTTGAAGCACCTTTCTATACACGTGGTATCAAATCCGTATGTTAGGTCATCTCCAATCAGATCGAAATTGGTATTAGATTTAAGAGAGAATTTTTGAGGAGCTGTACACTCTTGAATGACCTCATCCAATGCAACTGAAATCTTGCCATGTTTATGAGATCGCTCTCAGCTATATTTGTGAAATGAAAGTGTATTCTCCTCCTACTAGACACACTAATCTTAATTTTTTACCAGTTTTTTTTTAATATAGCAAATGTACCATCGACTCACTTTGTTTTTAGCTTGGACGCTGAAACCATGAAATGGTCAGTGTAGTGCTTCATTAAGGAAGAATAGCTAAAGAATTTGGAATCGCTAAAAAGTCTATTTTGCAAAAGAAATAAGTAACATTGGCCACTGTATAAGTTAATGAGCAGGAAACACATCATGTTTCAGGATAGAAGAGTTATTAACAGCTCAGATTGCCGAGTAATAAAAAACAAAAACAAAATCATCGTAAAAAATCATCATTTATAGAATTAATAAATAACATTAACAGTAATTACCTCACGAAGAATAAGATCAGCTGAAAGTCATTATTTATTAACATCGTAAAATAAAATCACGAGTTTGGTATTTCGAGCACTACTTCAAATAGCAAATTAATTACTGAATAAAGTCAACGTTAGCAATTAATTACCTTAAGATTGATGATGAAGCAATAAATATTGAAGAATTAAGCCCGGGGCTTCGGAAATTTCCTTAATTATCTGCGTCAATCTTGATCTTTAAAATGAATTACCAACATTCCAGTTGCATGAGTTGTCCTGCGAATTCATTCAAAGGTATTGACCCGCCTCATGCAAATACATCAATTAATGCGAAAGTTCTTGTTCTTCCTAAATGTCACAAATGTACACACCATCGCTTTTAAACCTTTCCCATTTTAATAGAATAAAATTAGCAATTGCATATTCGAGCTTATAGTATGGAGATGTAATTAAGTTCATATGAGCTGAGAAGAATACGGCCTATAAAGAAAGGTGGTATTTATTATCTTCTCATTGGATTTAAAACGGAATCGGTTTGGATGTAACAGTTTTGGTTCGCAGAGAGCCTTCTCCCTCTTTTGAGTCTCCAAAGCCCAAATCAAATAACGGAGTCACCTTACCGAATGGAATTCGATTTTCATACATTTTATGCCATCGCACATATCTGCTTTGAGGAGACCAATTGGGTTCAAAATGCACGCACTGAAACGATTCAAACCGCATTCGAGGGTCGGCGTGAGCAATGAATACATAAAGCGAACGGATACTGAAAATTGCATTTCAACTTTTCAGGGTGAAATTTATATTGTATTATTTTCAGTCCTGCCTCTCCTATCTACATTATTCAACGGATAAAGTCGTGCCATCGACCTTGCCAATTATTTTTTAAAATGTTGGGACTGGATTCAATGAAGCTGGACATTGGTGCTTTACAGGAACATTCAGTGAGATGGGGGAAATAAAAGGTGTAAGTAAAAGAGTGCCATATATTAAGGATCGCTATTTTATATTAAAGGATATTCAGAAACCGTTTGACAGAGATACTATTATAATAGTTTTTAAATAAATGAGCTGCCCTTATTTTAATGTCAGCTTACTTGAATTCAGCAGATTATAACAGTTTTCATGTTATAAATACTTTATTAAAGTTGTTTATGCCATTTATAATTCGTGAGAAGTTTATCGACAAAGAAGAATTTACAAACAAAGTTCTTTAGAGGCAGCAACCAATTAGAGCCGAATTCCTGCAAAAACATTGTTTCATGAGTGAGGGTCATCTTTAAGATTTTTTTCATTAAGTAAAGCCTGCGGTTATAATAAATTGTTTGAAATAAAGAATCGAGCTATAAACGGCAAAACTTGACCAGTGGCAAAAGCTGGCGTTCTTCGGGGCACATTGGAACACGGACTAGAATATCGCTTATACAGTATATGTTGCATAAGCCCGGATTCCGTAACGGAAAGAACCTGGTCATATTGAGTCTTTTAAAAATGCTATTTGCATGCTGAGAAAATTACCACGAAAGATTATTTTCCTACACCCTGATGGATTTATTTTAAAAAAAAATCTTTAAATATTTTTCGCTCTTTAAATAAAAATTTTATAAAAACATTTAAAATTTTACTATTTCAAGAATGGACAAAAAAATTAAATTTACTATTTCATTTTCCAATAAAATGACATTATTTTAGAATTTTAAATAGACTTTATATTTATAAACTGATTGCCTTTCTGATAGAACCTACATTAAAAAAACATTAATTTTCCCCCCCCCCCCCCGTATGAATGAAGGGTGCCATAAAAAACGCACCGTTCGACCGAATAAAGACAGTATATCTAAACGGGCGAGAAAATTAAACTTTTAATATCAGTTTCCCCTCACTCTTTCTGTCGACGACCAACGCAATACGTTTTCAGTGGAGGGACAATTTTTTGTGACAGTTGACACTTTATTAAACGTCCGCGTTAAAAAACGAGAACAAAACGAGAAGGAGCGAGTGCTCATGAACATAGGCACACACACACTTACTCACGAACGCACACTCACATAGGCCTTGTGGCTGACATCGTGGAATGTGACAGATACAATTAACCCGCCTCACAATGCCTCGATAAAAGGCGAAGGGAAGACGAGAAAGGGGACAAAAAATGCATTTAGTCGGGGGTGGAGGCAGTGTGTGTTGCAATATCAAAATGCAAATGTACCTACAGAAAGGTTCCGTCAACAATACCCATCCTTTAACACAATCTCTTTTCCTCCTTTTTTATTTTATCTCCGCACCCACTCACCTCCAACATCATCAGGGCTTTTTTTATGTACTCTCTCTCTTTCTCGTCTCCTCCCTCTTCTATCCTCGCTGTCTGTTAATCCCTCCAAATTGAATTTCCACACAATTTATAAGGCCTGCATTATAATGAGGTGTGAACCGACTCGATTGAGAAGGTAATATTCAGGGTGTTAATAGCTTAATCTTGAAAGATTTCGTTCAACCTATACTACACAAAACAGGTATTTAAGACTGGCTTCAAATAGAATGCTAGTAATTAATTGTTCTGAAAATCGAGTTGCTTCATTTGCATTTTAAAGAGTCAATTATTGCGTTAGAATACGCAGTGAATTCTATTAAAAACTTTTAATATATTTTTCTTATTTAGACCAATAAAAAAAGGTTCTCGAATGATTTTAACATGCTTCTTAATAAAGAAATGACTTGCGCCTTTCTCTCCATCATTTAAGTCTGTTAACAAGCACAAAAGAATTCAATGCGAGATCAAAACGGTTTATTGAAGATACCCTTCTGATTAAAATAGAAAAAATTTGCCAGAGCGTCATTTGATCTCAGCGAAGATTGGTTATATATTTTTAATCCCATGGTCTTTCATATGACATTTAATGTACACTCACCGACCAATTTATCAAGAACCCCATCTCCTCCCATCGACATACCGTCGTTTGCATGTTCAGATGATCTCACATAATGAGCTTCACAGTGCATCATTTCAACTAATATTGGACAAGGCAAAAGATCTAACAGAATTTGAATATAGTATAATAGTGGGCACGCCCGCTTTAAGGATATAGTGCGCTTTTAGGCTTCTCACAGACCACTATTTAAATAATTTTCGCCGAATGGTGTCATCAAGGATAAATCACCAACTAAAGGTGTTCCTGGGCTGTAGATGCGCCGTAGATATCTACTGAAGTGAGCGAAGGATATCTAGACTCAAAGTGCCATAATTCACTAACTTAGACCGCAATACAATACTAGATCTGGGGAGGCCACTTCGGAAGGCACAAACCATCAAACATTTGCATGGCTGAATTACAACAACAGCAGGCGCCCTCGTCGGGGTTTTCTTCTTCGGAAAAGAACAAAAAGCAAGGCCTTAGTGGGCACGTGTTCGTCAAAAGTTGACTGTGGACGACTGGAGAAGGATTCCCTGACCTGAAGAGTCCCGCTTCGATTGCTCCTGGCGGAGAGAGGAGTGCTAGTGTCTGATGTCAGTCCTTAGAAATCATGGAACCTTCCTGTCTGACGTCAACTGTGCAAGCAGATGATGGTAATGTGTGATGGTTTGAGAATATTTTCTTGGCATTGCTGGACTCCTTAATCAACGCTTTACTGCTATCGAGTACTTAAATATCATCGCTGACCAGATTCAGCCTGCCCCACTGTGTTTCCGCAGGTTGATGGGATCTTCAGCAATGCTGCATGTCATAAGACCCGAATTGTCAGCGAGTGATAAGAAACACAGTAGACTATGGTGATCGATTGGTAAGCACAGTTACTCGACCTCTACTCCATCGAACATCTTCGGGACAAATTGGAACGGTCGGTCACTTTGAACTGATTGCTCTAAAAATAGCATGAGCTGTGGAATGTTCCAGACACTGTGGAGTTTTTATTTAGAAGACGTGGACGCGGGTTCGACCCCGGCCGAGGACGAGGAGGATTTTTTCAGGGGGAAAATCCTGAGATCACGCACTTCCTTCGGAAGGGAAGTAAAGCCCTTGGTCCCATGTAGTAGTTTGTCGGCTGCACGTTAAAGAACCCTTGCGATGCAAAATTTACACCCCTATAACGCCGTCCTGAAATGACCATAGCAGTTGAAAAGTACGTTAATACCAAACAAACCAACTAACCATTATTTAGAAGACTCCAGTCAGTTCTGTTGGCACACGAATCAAATCAGTGAATGTATATATGAAGAAGGGGCTGGTGAGCCGTGAAAACATTCAATAGTCTAACTAAGTAATGTTTTTCGCTAGTTGTATGCAAGCTATTTTTCCATTATTCTACGCAGCCTTCAAGATATTTGAATCACTGTTTCCATGGAAGATATGTCATTTTGTGAAAGTCTTATGTGGCTTCAAGGTTTTCAATGTGTGTCAATAACAGGAAGATACTATCACGGTGAAAATGAGAACTTTGGCTTTTATATCAAAAAATATTTCAGATTATAGATCCTTATAGTTATTTAATTTTAAGAATTTTACATTGGGCAACATTATAATCCTGAATGAATATCACATTGAAAAAAAATTGATTGGTTCTCGTTGCAGAGATATTGACGTATTGTCCATTGTATAGATGCTGTTGGAGAGGATTAACTATAACAAGGTAGTGTCTATGTTGATGGGTTTGCAGCACAGATATACGAAATATTGCCATTAGCTTTGTCTATGGGGCAGCAGAACAATGGATTTAGACTACATCAAGAAAGACTGACCTCCAAGAACATATTTTAAGCCTGTAGAAACGAATGTACAGCGCCCACCCACCATGGTAGACATGATATGAATGGATCCGCATTTAAGTACCCCCATTATGATCAACTATTTCTTGGTCATATTCATGTTCAGCACATTAAATTCATTAAGAAATGACTATTTTCATCTCGGAAGCATGAATTTTTTGAAATTTTGTTGCCCAGTTTTATAAAAAAAGGTTTTGCTCTTTTTAAAATAAAGTTAACCATATTTATGCATGGAAAAAAATTTTTATGCTTTTCTTAAGATGTTTTTATTGCAAATTATTGTTGAGAGAAATTGTATGCAGTCTGGAATTTTGAATTATATGTGCATAACTTAGACTTTGCATGACTATGTTTGTTTTAATTTTTTATTTCATAAAATTATATGTTGAGGTACAGAGCGTTTATTCTATTATTGTCCAATTTTATTCAATTCTTATGTAATAACTGTTCTTCAACGTTTTGCCATGTAATTCTCCAATCATGATAAAAAATGATGTGCTGCTAAATATGTAACCATATTTAATTCTAAGAACTGATTTTAAAGTAATAATTAGATGCAAAGGGTTGGGAAAAATTGCATTTGCACACCCTTCCTGTTTGTAAAGTATAATAGCGACAGAAAATATACGCTAGAAATAGAAAGTGGGAAAATAAAATTATATTAAAAAACAGCAGGAGGGAGTATCTAATAGTAGAATGTAAATAGCGTCTGTTTAAATTTTTAAATGGCTTACACCTTATGTCAAATTAAACAATGGGGCCCTTTATTATCGTCACGTAACGTAGTTACCTTCGACCCTCTCCCGAGACCCAACATCAAAGGAGTGAAAGTCGGACAAAAATAAAAGGGAACCCTTCCCACCCTTTACTCCATACCCCTTCCCTGAAAAACCTGTGTAACAGAGAGCCTGCGAGGGATAGAAAATGAATGAATTCGATTACAGAGGAGGAAAAGGGTTTGTCTTCACCTCCGTGCTGATTTGCATATGAAGGCGACCTAGAGGTTCCGTTTGGGTTCATATATGGCAGGAAGTGGGAGACCCCAAAAACGGCAAGAGCCCCCCAGCATTATTACCAGAAGGTCAAACTCTTCATCGGTCGCCATATGTTAAGCCAAGAAGGGTTGCACCAATCCAATCAGCGGCTCAATTGGTAATTGAATCAAAATGAAAAAAAAATGCTTTAAAGGGGGAGAAGAAAAAACTGTAGATATATAGCTGCACTGTATATAAAAGAAAGGACAGAGACGTCCGAAAAAGTGAATAGCAAATTTGGAATCTCCCCCTCCCCCTACTGGGGTCATTCCCTATAACCACCGATGGTCGTAATGAAGAGTTCTTTTATCAACGAAACAACGTTCATTCAATAACAGCGCCAGACAGTTCTAGGATGAAATTAAATTCGAAAGAAAATCCCTTCGGTACACACTTTGCACTGTGCGTCGAGAGTCCAGTAATAAATTATTGGCTTTTCCCTTCACAATCATAAGCATTTATTTTTTTAAATTGAACGTTTTCACTCTCGCCCATATATTCAATGTCCCCTACCCATATTTTTTTCCAAAAGTGACAAGAAGATTTCTCTTCACGTTAACTCAATTGCTCTTCAGATTATTTCCATAAATGGAGTCACAAATAATCATGCTATCCACCCCTCTCTTTTCAAACTTCATGCTTTATCATAAGATTCGTGAAAACGATATCGTTCTATTTGATTTCATCAGCAACTGTTCATTAGTCAACACAGTTCTTTTGTAATACACATTTCACACAGAATAATGAAGTACGTTTGTACCGGATTTAAAATAGTAACGAGATAAAGTTATTCTAAAATAAAATAAAAGGATATGATGAGCCACGATTGGGAGTATGTATATAAAAAAATTTTCCATGGATATTTCAAATTTGCATCGAGAGCTCAGACTGGAACTTTTGGCAGGTATTGAAAATTACATATTTAGCATTGAAATTTTAAATATAAAATTATATAAAATTGTGACTAGTTTTTCGTTTAAGTAAGGACATGAAGAAATTAAAAAATTTAAGAGGCTGATTAAACAATAATAACACAATATGGCGTCTAAATAAGTTTCCGAAGCACACAAGCAAAATTTTGTTAATGTTTATCTCTCAAAAAAATATTAAAAAAATAGGTTTATGACGTAATTTTACTTTAAAAAAATAACGCATATAAACTAAATGTTATCGAATTCCTTTTTTCCCTCATTGATGGGGATAAATTTTCGTTCCAAATTAAAATAATTTCCGGATATGAAAACTTTTGTACTATGAGAAAAGGGTTCGTGTAGAGAAATTTCGAGAATTTAAGTCTAAACGAAAATATCAAAAAATATACTCAATGTTATCGAGATTATTCGGACACTATAATGTTTTGGGGGAAATGGCTTTATTTTATGCCAATTAGTCATTAATAATGGTCATCCAGCTTTTGCTTCTATGACAGAAACAACCCTTTCGACCAATACTGGCTTTCCATTCGTCCTGCAAAGATACCGTCAAAGGACGAGAGCAAAGATCCCACTGTGTTCGAATTCATATCTCTCGCTCAAATTCTTTCGAAAAGTGCTTTATGGGACTCGAGCAATTCCACTACATTTTTACGAAACTATTCAAGGCGTAGATATGCGATTTATGTGGACTTGCTTTGCCATAATATTACGCCAGGATGTTTCTTAACAGGACTCTTCTATATCTACGTGAACGTTTTTGGCTGTAATTGCACTGTACTATTTTTATCTATTCACAAAATCGCTTACAGTCGATTTTGACGAATTTTGATACGTGAAGTTTTGCTGCAGTGCTTCGTATGATCAACCCACACCGGAATTCGGGAAGTTTAGCCACACACTGTATGTGGACCAGCAACCGGAAGTTAAGTGATATCAGAAAGAGTAGTCCGCCTTCGCCTCGCCTTTGCCTTCCATTTCAGGCTAATGATTTTTATTTTTGGTTAATCAATATGGCCTCCATAGCATTACCCTTATATGTGGTAATGCAATTTTTTGTTTGCCATTATTACTTTTTGCTTTTTATGACTTGTCATTTGCATTCTGTAAATATGTTACTTCCACTTTTACCCTCTTGCTGGGAGGAAAAGAAATGGATCGATTCTGTAACAGTTGTGTATTTATGCTATCTTCTGCAACTTTAAATTTAGAACACATCTTTAAACAGTATAATAAACATGTTACTGAACCTGAAAATTTACAGGAAAATGATACAAGAAGTTTAGGTGCGATAAAAGTTTTTAAACTCATTTCATTTCAAGAATTTAATAATTTTAAAAAATTTTTGTGACAGTTGTAATTAATTTGCAAACTATTTTTTTTTAATACGTCTAATCCAATACGTCCATCCAGGGTTACGAGTTGGGTCCCTGGATGAACCTGGATTAACGACTGCTGTATGATGGTCACAGCAGCCGGGGGGGGGGGGGGGGAGAAGATCGTGAATCACGGATGGTCGCCCATCCAGTGACTAGCCATGCCTGATGTTGGTTAACTTCACAGAAGTTGTGGTTCACAGTGAAAGCCCACTAGCCCACGGCCGCCCCATTTTACGCTATATAATAAAATTATTCCTAATTATTCTTCGAAATAAATGTGTTTTTTTTTAACTTTTAAATAAATGTTAATAAGCGGTAAGTAATAATAACATTTTGCTTAAGAGAAGTTGATAAAGCTGTGTTAGCATTGAGTTTGCCTTAAGCGCCGTTGGCTAGCAAGGCTTACCATGATGACATCAAAAATTGGTGCACAGGCTTGTAGATATAAAGGATGCTGGTTCAGGTCCATGCCACATTTATGCATAAAAGTAACTGATAACACGATAGAATATGAGAGCACACCTTTTCATGCTTCCGTTTTTGTAGTTACTGTAGTAACTAGTAAATATTTGCCACCACTGTCTAAAGAAGTTACTGTAGTATAGTATTACCTGTAAAAGAAGGAAAACCTCTAGGACATCCGACGTTTCATATCTCTGATATTTTTCTGGGTAGAGGTTTTTCCTTCTTTTACAAGTAATGTCCTAATACTTTTGATAATACAGGGTGACCCAAAAAAACGGAAACTTTTTAACAATCCAATAAAACTAAGAGTAATGGAAGAAAAACAGTTTATTCATAATAATTGAAACCTGTATACTTGCCATTTACGAAACATTAATGGAATTTATCATTTTTTTATGGCGTCCTCCTGTACGAATGCATTCTTGAAATCTGCTGTTGAGATTCCTCACTGACCCCTGCAACATCTCAGCTGGGTACTGTGAATTTCATCCTGAATTCTCTGTTTTAACTCATCCAGAATTCTTGGTCGAGTCATGTACACTTTACTCTTAAGATAGCTCCACAAGAAAAAAATAACAAACGGACAAATCTGGCGATCTAGGGGGGCTAGGGAACGTTACCGAATCTTGAGATCACACGGTGAAAAACATTTTTATGGCTAACGCGCGCTGTTGCCCGTTCCACTGACCCATGGTTACTAAAATGGCAAAATGTTTACTTGCTCAAGGTCACTGTCCCACAGTGCTGCCACCTGCTCGAGGCTGCTACTACGCATTTCAAAAATTCCTGTTTTTTGGGGTCACCCTGTATAATACATTTGTTTATACGATATTAATGAAAAGTTACAAAATTTTTGAGTTTTAATTTAAATTACTTTTTTGGGATGCAGAAGAGCAGTTAATAAAGAATACGGCATATTATTTAAAATTACTATACTCATTTATTCAAATTTATTCATGAAACAAATTAATTTACATTGCATAGTTAATCCAGAATCTTAATTAAATGTACAACGCATATTCAAATTTGTCTCCGATTTATTTCTTGAATTGTTCAATTAACAGTAAAATTATGACATGTGAGTTTCTGCATATAAAAATTTTTCTGAAAACGTATGCTCCATTATTCTAGAAGACATTAGTTCAATAATTTTTAGATTAAATTTAAGAAATAGGCTGATGGATTTATAGCTTGATGCGTGCTGTATTACGAATAAAAAAAGCAGTTTCTTTCCCGATAATCAGAGATTTTAAAATTTGAAATCGCTCCGTCATTTGTACTGGATATAACTATAGGCCATCCATCAACACGCAGAATTTATCGAAACAAAGTTGTTATATGTATGGTGTCAACCTGGTATTCAAAGAGGACATTAAGTTGTTGCAAAACTAATTTATGTATAATAATAATTCCTCTCGTGCTCTACACGAACTCGTCAACCGCGACGTATCATTGATTGCGGTTGCAGGGTGATGTGATTGTGCGCTCCATTCTCTACGTCCTCGGCACTGTCTTTGAATGCTTACTTCATTTGAATACTTAAAATTTTATCAGCCCCTTTCACACTTACTTAAAGAGAAATTAAATAAATAATAATTATTTCACTTGACAGATATAGTCAGTGAAAAAAATTAGCACCATTAAAATATTCCCTTAAATCGTTTTAATAAAACAAAATTAAAATAATTTTTGGAATGCAGATACTTTGTAATGTTAGTAATAACTTCAGTATTAAGAAAATCAAATATTTTATAATTTACATCTTAATAAAAAACAATTCCGTTAAGCAACACTTTTTCAGTGACAAAAAATAGCACCGGTTAGTAAAAAGTTAATCTGATTAAGAATGTGCTGATTTAAGCCAGTGAGGAGGTGAGAACTTTTTTTTGTCTTTTAGAAACATTTAGAAACTTAGAGAATTGTGAGAATATGAGGTTCTGTATTATCAGAGTTTGGAAGAGGTCAGATTGATGTCCTCAAATAAGAAAACCTCTCGATTCGTGAGATTGGGCGTCGATTGAAGAGAAGTCCAAGGGTTATTTCCAAGGACTTGAGAAATCCTAAAGAATATGCAACTTACAAGGGATCTGGACGATCTCGCGCAATATGCGACTTTTCCAAGGGAGAAGTCGTCGCATTCTCAGAGCTGCATCCAATTCTGGTCAAACTTCACGAAAAATTCAAGATGGTCTTCAGGTCAACACGATTCTACAAAATATTCAACGTGTAATCCAAGAATGTCCGCATCTTTTACGGGAGCGCATCAAGAGGAACCCACCGCTAATCAAAGGCCAGACAGACTTCTATTTGCTAGAGAGCACATGAGGTGCAGAGATCTTCAATACAACGAGATATGACATAAGGCTAATTTGCATGTAATTTTGAGATTTTTGTGTTTTACCGCTCTCACCCAGATGGCGCGTTTTTGTCATGTCGTCATGATGACGTTTGTTTACAACGTCACGAGGTCTCCATCTTGGATGTTAACATCAGTGTTTTTTTCGTTTGTTGGAAACGAAGGTTGGATTCTTCCTAGCAACCCGGTGGTCAGCTGACTTTTCCCCTTCCAGGCCTTGTTATCTCGTTGGCATTGACAACGTCAGTACATTCTGATCATACAGTTGAACTTTCAGTTTCCGTGCGCAACGATCTCAATGTGATTCAAAATTGAAAAAAAATGCCGAAATATCAATGGCGCGCAGCGAAATTTTGCTTGAATCGAAGAAACAAAGATGACTGCTCATTTTTCAGATTCTCTTCATCGAACTTAATTAGGCGGATGTCGATCTGTTTATATTTAAAGCAGTAAGTTGAAATTAAATTTATTTTGTATTTTTTATTGTTGTACTTAATATTTTGTTTTATGTTAAATATACTTTTAATAATATAAGGCGTCATTTAATAATTTTGTTTCATCCTTAACCACCAGATGTCAATGTGATCGTTGGTATTACAGAGTTAGCATTGTTAAAAGGCGAATTCATATCTTATTGCATTGAAGATCTCTGATGAGTGGACTTCAGAATGGAAGAATGTAATCTTCACTGATGAAAAGAAGTTCAACCTTGAACGACCGGAAGGCTTCTCATATTATTTTCATGATCTGCGAAAGAAAACAATTTCCGTCAAAAAGCCAACTTGGTGGTCAATCTGTAATGATTTAGGGAGCGATTGGTTTCAAGAAAAATTATAATATTAAATTTCTCACTGGACGAATAAATTCAGCAGTCTACCTGTCAATGCTACAAAGCATATTCCCTGCTTTTGGACCAATCATGACAGGCGATCAATGGATACTTACAACAAGATAATGCGCCAATTCACAAAGCACAAGTCGTAACACGGTTGTTTGAAAAACAGAACATTACTGTATTGAAATGGCCAGCTATATCTCCTGATTTAAAATGTATCCAAAAAGTCTGTGCAATTTAATTTTTTTCAATATTTTTGCAACAATTTTTTATAAAATACTTTTGGTTTATTAATGTTAAATCTGCATAAAGCAAACGATTATGAAACGATTATTCAAAACAATATACTTCAATTTTTTATTAGTTAAAATTTTTTTCACAAAAGTACTGTCCAAAAAGTCTGAATAATACATACAGATATCAAAACAATATCAAATAAAGATTGCATTAAACATAACTCATCGTTTAATTTGATTTGTTTTCTTTTATTCTCAATAAATTCTCTATGAGATTCAAGTCAGGACTCCTGGCTGGCCATGACGTCGACATACAGTTGTCGAATGGAAAATCCAGCTGGGACCACCAAACTGTTGCCCGATGGACAGCAAGTGAAAATCTAAGGTGTTTTGATAGTCTTCGGCCTTCTGTCTGCCGCTAATGAACACTGAGTCGGATTTTCCGTGGAAGCCAAAGGCACCCCAAACCATGATGGAGCCGCCTCCCTGCTGCCGAGTTGAAGAATGTCTTGAGTTTTTGCGCAGGTCATGCCAGTAACATGCCCAGCCATCTGGGCCATCCAAGTTCCACTTCTTCTCGTCACTAAAGATAATTGTTTCCAGCACATGTGATCACGAGCCCACTCTCTTCTGGCAAGTTGATGTGCAGCAGTTAGAGGAGGTTGTTTGGCCATTCTCTTATAGGAAATTGTCGGCTGCTCTTAATTAATGCTCTTTGAGGCGATTATGAACGGTAATCTTCGAAACTGCTTCTACTTCTTCTGCAACTTCTCTCACTGAAAAAGCAGATGCTGTCGCAAGTCGAACCATCCTCCGATCAGCTCGTGCAGTGCTTGACCTTGGTCATCCAGAGCGAGGTTTTGGCTTCCACCTTTTCTTATAATCTTGTAAACACCAGGAATCGATTCACCAATCCGTCTAGAAATGTCTTTCATTGTCGCTCCTTCGGCCTTCATTTTCGAAATTTCTGTCACTTGGTCTGCGAGTGAGTTTTTTGTTGTCGCCCATGGTGCATATGCAGCGAGATGAATGGTTTGATGATCAAATCCAGTAATTTATATAGGAGAAAAACTAATTATTTGTGCAATTATTTGGAGGAGTGCAAATCATTTAATAGGGTGAAATATTATGACTCTTTAAAGGACTTTATGTCACTGGTGATATAGAAAAGCATCATATAAGAGAAATAATCTGTTTTTTAAAGTTCTAAAATATTTTACTTCTGTAAAGCTGAAATTATTACTAAAGATACAAAGTGTCTGTATTCCTAAAATGACTTTGAAATTTTGTTTCATTAAAACCATTTCAATAAAAATGATAGTGGTGCTAATTTTTTGCCACTGATTGTACTTTAGACGCTATATTCCAATGACAATAGCAGATGACCTAACTGTTTCTTACCAATTTTTATTTCAGTTTACTTTAGTAGAAAAGATAAACAACATTTAAAAAATGATTTCTTGTTTTCTTTAAAAAAAAAAACAACAACACGTTTTATTTTCCTTAATTAAATGTTTTTGTTACTCAGTTAAATTATAACCATCGTCAGAGCTATCATTAAAACCAACTTAATCATTTTGGCAGTCAGGAACAAAAATAAAATTGCAACCTTGTAAAATTTCTAACGGATATCTGCCCTTGAGAGTTTAATCTAAAAATCAGAAATTATTACCGTTAATGAGAGGAACAAGCACACCATCTTTAATAATGTAAACTTAGAAAAAGCTTCTGCTTACCAGTTTAATAAAATATGATGAAACGTTACGAGCGCAGAAATAAATTTTAAAAAATAGTCCAGCACTCTTAAATTTTGACAACTACATAAAGTTGGGTGAGTAAATTGCTCTCATAGATTTAATAAAAGGTGCAGTAGACGGCTGAACAGTGGCGAAGGCAAGTTGGGAGGAGCGCGTTAATTATACTGTCATCAGAATAGTCCCAGCAGAAATTATTAGAAATTAGCTAGATTCGACACTAATAAAACTTTAGCCGAAATAAATGACACCGTTAATAATGACATCCTAATAAATATCTTAGAAAAACGCTCTCATTATAGCCGGTCCTCCTGAAATGCAAAGACAACGGTGCGAGTAGACTAAGCTTATTTATGTTTTTCCATCGTTAAAAGAATGGTTGTTGTTTTAGTGCTGCAACATAAAGAAAGATGTTATCCATGTAGCTGCAAACCATTACCTTCTTTGTGATTATAATATATTTAGGTGGAATGGTTTGGCACTTCTTATATCCTCTAATTAAGATTAAAAAGCGAGGACGTAACTTGAAATGAAAAAACACAAATTGATCGCAAGTCATTTAGATTAAGGAAAAATTTTATTTTAAATAAATGCACACTTCAATATCCATTAATAATCCAAGTTTTCTTTTTTTAAGTCGTTAAACTCGCGTTAATAATAAGAAGTCGATTAATAAATTAAATCTTTATTAATCGATCTATTTCGGTTTCCGACTTAAGAGGTGCGAGCTTAAATTAGAAATGGAAAAGTTATGCGTGAAGAAAAATTTTAAACAGCTTTTTAATAATAACAAATTAAGCTTATTTGAAAAACATCATCAAATTAATAAATTAACTTGGAAGAAACTAAATAAAATTTAGAAAATGAAACGTTTAATTTTAAAATAGGCGTTATGGTAAGGTTAGGTTAGGTTACGTTAGATAATTGTAATAATCAAAACATCACGTCATTTTTTCACGCCATTACCTCCGATACTGATGAATAAATAAAGAATAATGCTTATAGTGGTGATCATATATATATATATAAACGGCCAGTGAAACATCCGTTTTATATTACATTGCACCATCCTTTTGCCCGAATTGCAGCATATATACGGTTTGGCACAGAGTCACTAAATGTTGAAGCACTTGTAAATCAATGGAAGGTGAGGCGTTCATCAAACATTCTCTTTATTCTCGTATATTTGTTGGAAGTGGATGCCCCAAGGATTTTCTATGGAAATGAGATCTGTGCTCTGAGATAAATCTTCGTGGTTGAACCAGTGATGAAGAGTAGCATGAAGAAATCATCACATGCAGGATAAAAAATGCAACATTGCAGAGTGAACTACGTCTGCCTACCTGACCAATTAATTAGAAGCCACAAGACAACGAGTATTGTGATTCTTCGTCATAGCCTTCTTTCAGTCTTCATCGGTCCAGTCACGACTTTCTAGAAACCACTGTATGCGAATTTTCCTGTTCTTTGCAGAAATCATGGTTTTTTTTTTATTCTGTACAATTCCCAGCGCATTCTTCTGTCAGGGAAATAAACTAGTTTTTTTTTATTCAGGACATACGGTATATGAGGCTAAAAAAAAAGCTCGCTGCACCTTTTTCCTATCCGGATCGTGTGACGACATTTCTGCTGATGACGTAATGAAATTTGCAGCTGTAAAGCGTGCCGCATGCAATTGTCACACGCTACAGCAGAATATTTTTCTTTTCTCGTCGCGTGGTAAAAATGACAGAAAACATTGAGCAACGACATTGCATCAAATTTTGGTTTAAAATCGGTAAAACCGCAACAGAGTGTTATGAATTGCTAAAACAAGCATTCGGCAATGATGCAGTTCGACGGAAACGGCCAGCAATGTGGGTTTCTGGAGATTGGATGAGGCATCACGACAACGCTCCAGCACACACAGCGCATATCGTGCAGCAATTCTTGACAAAACACCATATCGCTCAGGTCAGGCAGCCTCCTTACTCACCTGGCCTAGTTCCGTGCGACTTCTTCGCGTTTCCGAAGATCAAGAAAGCGCTCAAGGACGGAGATTTGAGGATGTTGACGTGACAACAGAAAATGCGACGGCGAAGCTCTTGGCCATCCCAAAGGAGGCATTCCGTATTTGTTTCGACCAATGGCAGCAGCGCTGGGCTAAATGCGTTGCTGCAGAAGGTGCTTATTTTGAAGGTGACTAAACATTTATGTGAGCTCGAACCGTATTTCTTTTTTGTAGCCTCAATCCGGATACTTTCCGGACAGGCCACGTATACCTGTATTATACAGTATGTGATGCATTTGTCCAATTCAACATTGTATGTGCAAATGGAATATGTCGGGAACAGCCTTGTCAATTGTTCCCCTTTGGATGTCTTGTTTCTCCGTACAAGTCGTTTTAAATGACCACGGTTTCGCTTATGATTGATTGTCTTTCAGCCATACCCCTACCCCTTTTAGATAAAGACTATGGATCATTATTCCTACATTTGATTATTCTGGATATCGTATCTTTCGAGAATCCAGTCAGCTGCTTCATTGTTACAATCGTAACCCAGCTAGACGAACACCAACAATGAGTCCATTTTCGGAGTCAGTTAGGTCTTTCTTTTGCCCCACACCGATCAATCTCCTTAATTAGACTCCTTCTTTAAAAGGTAATAAGTATACGCTTGAAACCATTATCTCAAATTATTTTGTATAAAAACCGAATTAAAATTACTTATGTTTCACAGATGTTTCTAATTTATTGGTCTATGTACGATATTACATAATTTGCTACGATATTCCATAACATAAAATTCAAGGATTTTCCTCAATTAAAGAATATTTTTCTAATCTCCTTAATATGGTAAGTCACAAAAACTGATGGAAAAAAATTTTAATTAAGATTTCAAAATATTAGTTTTTTCCTAAATGAAATAAAGATTTCTTGGGAAAGAAAGCATATAATATAACAATGAGAAAACACTGAAGATTGAAGCGTCGATAAAAATGCTCTAGGAAAACAAAAAAACACGAACTTATAATGTTAAGAATAAAACTTGACAAAGAAGCTTTTCTTTCTTAGGAACAGCAATGAAATCCACAATTATAAAAGGCATAAAAATTGAAAAATGCGTTATTAAAACCATTAAACGCCTCATAAATTTACTCTTGTCGTGAAACTATAATTTAATTTTGCTCGCTTTTCTTATGAACAGGTAACAGAAACGAAGAGGGAGAAATACTAGTTTGGAATTCAAAGGGGGAGAAGAGGAACTTTTTTTCATAAGCCTGTAAAAACTTTTAAGCGCTAGTAAATAAATAAATGCTAAAACATTGTGGAAGAGTTTAATAAATCACAGAGAGAGAAAGGGGAGGAAGGTATCGTTAAGTTTATTAAAATTCGTCTGCGTGCCTGGCGATAGCAATAAATTTCAAAAGACTTGATTCAACAACCGCCAAAGCCTCGCCGTTGTCAGGAGATATTTTACACAAAAGCAATTAAATTCGCCTTCACTCTTTACACTTGTATACACTTCGCTCCCAAACAATCCTGATTAGCGACACGTGTATAATAAGCAGGACACAGTTTCAAAATTTATTAAAAATCGTCACGATGAAATTTTATTCAATCAACATATTGAAGCACATAAATTAATATTAAAAGTGTCGAAAAGTGTACGCTCCAATTTTTCATTTGGTGGCGTTTGATATTTGCCGATTTTGATGTTTCCAAGAACACCAGTTTAAAGCATCAGAAGCAATTGACATCATTTTGACATACGATGAGTTACTTAATTTGATAGGTGAAACACGAAGAGGTGATAGTTGTCAATAAAGTTTATTTGAAAGCTAAAAAAGTTTGAATATTATATTTAGCCAAATAGTAGTAGGATTAATGAAACAAATGTGATCCCAAACCGTTTTGAGATGTGTTTTAAGAGTGCTGAATTGCAGACTGGGATGAAGAGGATTTTCCCAATCCTGATTCGCCGATAATGCGGTCTAGTCTTTCCGCTATCATTCTACGATCTATTGATTTTAAGGCAGCTCTAATGAAATTAACTTGTGCGGAAAGGCGACGTTAACCCTTAAGCTTTGACTAATCTACGAGTGATCCTACACGAATTTGGGTCTAATCTGAATAGAATTAGTTTTGCCCTTTTCAACAAGGATCCTAGTGTTCTTGATAGGATGGATATATCCCAGGTGATGTTTGTTTTACTGTTATTTTTTAATATGTAGAAAGAGTGTCTTACTTCGGTTTGGCGGGAGCTAACGTAGACAAGGAAACTAATATAGGCAAGGAAGTCGATGTGGATAAAGGATATGATATTATTTTAAGTTTTAAGTTGTTTATCAATATTTCAGTTAAATGCCGAGAATACCGATCTCAAAATTTGTTTGCAGAAAACCAAATAACAAGCGAAGCATGACGAAACAATAATTCTAACTAATTACTCTAAAAAAGGAGTTTCTAAAACTTTTCAGCATCGAGACCCAATCTATCTCATGGTCTTTGTAGAATGCTCATTTTTTTAATTTTCCAATTTCTTAGTTTAGACCTTTTATGGTCCTATCATATTAATTTTTATGTAATTAAAAAAATCTCATTTTATACTTGCTCTAAAAGAATGTCGACGCCTTTATAACGCAATTAAATTATAAAGGCCAAGTACAATCCATTTCCTTTTATCTCATGAAAATTAAATAGGTAGAAAAAAAACTTTTATTCGTACAATTCTTGTGTAAAAAAAATTAAAATATGAAAAATATGTACATTACTCATAATAGAAGGAATACAGACTTTCGATCATTAATATTTTTTCATGGTCCATCATTTTATTTCATTTTTTTTTTTTTTTTTGCTTTTCAATGTTCAAAATCCATCTGTTGACCGTTAATGGTTCCAACAAAATATAAACCACCTCCTGTGATTTAAGCAATTTCTTTCCTTTCTTCTCCTCCTATTTTCCAACGCATCCACACACAGGCACACACATATACACACCCAAGGTTTCTCTAATGGGCGGGTTTTCACTTGTCGTTGTAACCGAATTGGTGAAACGCTATAGGAAGGCTCTTTAAGTCATCACGGGCGCAGATGGATCTGGCATTTCATTTGAAAATTTAATGAGGGGGACCTAGAAAAAATATATGACGAAACCCAGTTTCTCGTTTTTGATTGGAATGTTGCCAAAGTTCAAGAATTCGGTGAAATTGTTCCGATAACTTAAAGAAAAAAATAATAACAATAAAATAAAATAAAAAATAATAAAGCCCCCAAAAGATGAAAAAAAAGAAAGAAAAATTTTAAGGAGGGGTAAGGGAGGATGCATGACTTAAAATACAAACAAAGATGGTAAGGGAGGAAGTCAATAGAGTTATGACGGTGGTCGTAAAAACAACAAAACGAAGAAAAGAGTTGCACACGAGCAAAGATGCTTCGGGTGGAAAATGGAAACGAATTAATTGGAAAATATGATACGAGGCGGAAGAATTTTGGCAGAGAGAATACTAAAAAAAAAGCCGTTCATTTGTGTTTTCTTTTTTATTCCCTCTTCTTTCCCTCTCTTGCTTTTTTTCCTCCTTTACTTAATTGTGAGTGTGCAAAAGGAGAAAAAAAGCCGGGTAAAATTAAGTTTCTCCCTCCCTCTCCAGAAATAACCTTAAGAGAAAATTATCTCAATTTGTTCTGATTGCCCCTGAGGGATCTTTTTTTTTTCATTCACTTCAATAATCTTTTTTTGAAGTTTCTAATTTTTTTTTGTGTTGTATGTGTGTGCGTAGCTTTCTAGATCAAATCATTATTTTCATTGATACGAACTACACTTTTTAAAGCTGTATTCCTTACATTTGTCACGATTCAGTAAAAATAACGGCAAATGAAATAATTTCATCACAATGTTACTATAGATTTAGTGAAATGGGCCAAATTCAGTGTTTTCATTCAAAAGTTGTGCCAAAAATAAAAGATTAGTTTTTAAAATTCGAAACAGATGTGAACTCTTTAATGAATGTAATGAGCATGAGAGAGTTTGGAGCTCTTTATTTTTGACGGTCATCGCCTCTAAGGGGAAAACAAGAAAAGAATGAATAGAAAACGCGAGCAAAAAAGTAGGTCCTTTCTACTTT
This sequence comes from Rhysida immarginata, assembly GCA_023313115.1. Classification (NCBI taxonomy): domain Eukaryota; kingdom Metazoa; phylum Arthropoda; class Chilopoda; order Scolopendromorpha; family Scolopendridae; genus Rhysida; species Rhysida immarginata. The sequence continues at coordinate 6,886,473 of JAHWFO010001074.1, forward strand.
AACAGCAGAAACAATTAAGTAGTTGCAAAAGAAAAATAAAAAGTTAATTTTTAAAAAAATTTTTGATTCATAAATTGTAGTTAATTCTTAAAATAAATGGATTGTGGCATAATATTACCTGACTTATATTTTATTTTCCTTTATTCACTGATCCTTTCTTGTTTCTTTTACAAAAAATTTACTATTATTGAAATTTCTCTTGATTTGAACCCGAATGAGTTTCAAAAATTCAAATTTGAACCAGAAAATTAAGAATTTTGATGTTTTCATAGAATAAAAGCAAACTTCAAGAAGTAAATGCTTCATGTGAAAGATGATCAGAGCAATGATTAATACCATTAGCTTGATATTTCTTTCCTCCTTTTTTATAAAACACAAATATTTAAGATACGTTTTTCCCGAATGCTGATGACACCAACATTTTTTCGAGAGATGGAAAAAAATCTTTCGAAGGGTTGGGTGCATCGAATCGAAATGATGCAGCCTTCGAACGGACAAACCGAGATCGAGGGACAATCCTCTGAGTCCACTGTGGCAGAAATATTGTGGTCGTCAGCTGCTCATCGTATACGAAGAGGAAAAAGCGATTTGTAACGACAGAACCAGTTTTACATGATTTTCTGAAATGGATGATTTCTTGTGTCGCCTATTTCAGATTTCGAACCGTAGCATTGCTGTTATTAGTATCCAAAATAGCGTGCAAATGAAGTTGGACATTCACTTCACTGTCTTGTGGATAGAAAGCCGGAATACCCTATCTCAAAAGATTATTGTAAACCATTTTCCTCTAGCATCTATAAAAGCATATTCGAATATAAGGAAAAATCAATGTACAGTAACGCTCAAAAGTTTGTCATATTTTCATTTGCCAAGATAATTTATTCGATGATGCATGGAAAAACAGATTGGTCGATAAACAACTAAGGATAGGCTGGTAACAGTAAGGTAATGCCATGTGATCTGCAAAAAAATTTACATATTTACGGACAGATATAGTTCATTTCAAAAAGGGTGATCATAAGTTTGTCATATTCCCAGGTGCAACACGACTCGTTGCAGTAAGCTAATTTTACTCATTATTAGCAAGTAATTTTTACATTTTCGGACATTATTGGTCTATTACTGATAGGAAATGCTGAAAACTGGTAGCAATTTATCGGAGGAAACGCGCCACCTCATTGTTGAGACTGTGAAGAGTGGCAGAACGCAAAAAAATGTTGCAGAACAATTTCATTGCTATCAATAAGCTGTATCACGGATAATAAAAAAGTATAATAATCGTCAAGGATTAGCCGATAAGAAAAGAAGTGGCCGTCCTCAAAAAACGAACCCTGGAATTGACTGCATCATCGGAAAAAAATCTCTCACTGATGTCAGGAAAAATGCAGTGGAGATTGTACCTGAAATGAATGATGAATATGGAATTTCATTAAGCCGCCAAACAGTCGGACGAATCAAAGTTTTTGTTGTTTGGCAGTGATGGGAAACGGTATATAAGACGTCCTTCCGGTGAACGCCACAACTCACGCTACCAATTGCTAACAGTGAAACACGGTTGTGTTCGTGTCATGGTGTGGGGATGCTTTTCTTCTTCTGGGGTAGGCCCTCTACACAAAATTGATGGCAAAATTGATGCTCAGGTATACAAGGGACATCACGGAGAATGTCATGCTAACGTTTGCTCGACAGAAGATGGGTCGTGGTTGGACATTTCAGCAAGATAATGATTCCAAGCACACGTCGCATCTGGTCAAGACTTGGTTTGATTCCCGCAGTGTCGAATTCTTCAACGGCCAAGTCAATCACCTGATCTGAACCCAAATGAACATTTGTGGGATGAGTTGGGCAGATGTGTGGGCCGCCACAAACATTCAAATAAGGTGGATCTCTTTAATGACTTGCAAAAGGAGTGGAATGGAATTTCCACTTCAGTGCTTCGAAATCTAATTGAATCAATGCCTCGTAGAAGCGCTGCAGTCATCAAAGCCATAGGCCATGCAACAAAATATTAGTTGGCATTGGTAACTAACACAAATAATTTTTTTTTTATTTTTTGGCATAAAAATGATATTTATGACAAACTCATGAACATTAAATTGAAGTGATCACATGAATACACAAAAACAATGTAATTTTTTGGTATTAAAATATTCTATATCACTTAATAAGGGCTGTTTTATTCTATTCTTACTGAAGGAAGTGAGAAAATGCACAGAGTAATTATACAGGGTGAATACAAAAGTCTGAACCCCCCTTTTATTTTTTGAACCGAAGCAGATATGTCAATTTTGATGAATCCAATGAATAGGAAGTTGTGGGTGGCCTATCCCATGGTGCACTTTTCATCATCCCAAATATGTAAATTAGGACACATTCAAAATTTATCTCAAAAACTGTAAGGGATAGAGATGAAAACCCAATTGCAAACTTGTTGAGCAGAAAAAAACAAACAAAACAAAAAAAATCATCCAAATCGGACCAACCAATCACCCACAATCACGTGGTGAACTGTTTGTAGCTTACAAACAGTCACACTGCACAAGGAAAACTGAATGTTGATATTTCCACCATGTAAAGCATGCAAATCAAAAAATTAACATAAATTACCATACTCACATTCACTTTCATGTTTCAGCACACAGAAGACAGAACAATTCCAGGATGGCAAGTACACTGTTCCGGAAATGGTCAACATGATCTTCGGAGAGGCAAGGAGAAACCTACATGCTGCAGTTAGGTTGTATACCCTAATGAACGCCATCCATCTCGTCAAACAATGCGTCACATTATTCAAAGATTCGAGGCTACAGGGAATGTTAATGCAGAACGAGGACGACCAAGGGCACAAGGCGACGAGGATACAACAACACTAGTTCTGGCTGCAGTTGCTGCAAATCCCCACACAAGCAGCAGAGCAATTGCTGCAGATGTTGGGTGCCATCAGAGAACTGTTCTCAACATTCTACACGCACATCATTTTCACCCATACCATATTCATTGTCACCAGGAGTTACTGCCATTGGATTATGTTGCTAGGGCCGACTTCTGCAACTGGTTATTTACCTGCCTGGATGACAATCCAAAATTCATTCATGAGGTGTTGTGGACAGATGAAGCCCAGTTCACCAGGGATGGAGTTATCAACAGGCACAACCATCATCATTGGGCAGACGAAAACCCACGATGTCTGCGAGAAGCAACTCATCAAGTGAACTGGAGAATCAATGTGTGGTGTGGTTTGTACAATGACACTGTGGTTGGACCGTATTTTTACGATGGAAAACTGACTGCAGAACGCTACCGGGCTGAAATTCTCAACGTGGTAGTCACAGACTTCATTGACAATTTGCCATTGGTCTCGTATCAGCGCACGTGGTTTCAGCATGATGGAGCTCCTCCACATTACGGGTTGGTCGTTCGCGAGCGTCTAAGTGAGACGTTTGGACAACAAAGGATTGGCCGAGGAGGACCAGTTCGTTGGCCACCCCGCTCCCCTGATTTTACACCACTTGACTTTTTCTTGTGGGGATACCTGAAGGACAAGGTTTATGCTACGCAGCCCGCCTCACTGGAAGATCTGGTTCAACGAATCCAGGAAGCGTGCCGAGGAGTGACACCAGCCATGCTTGCCGATGTTTTGGCGTCAGTTAGGTTCCGTGCCCAATTGTGTTATGGTGCCCACGGTCGTCACATCGAGCATTTTGTTGATTAACTTTTTTTTAAACTGTTTGAAGTAACTTGTTTGTGCAGTGTGACTTTTTGTAAGCTACAAACAGTTCACCACGTGATTGTGGGTGATTGGTTGGTTCGATTTGGAAGATTTTTGTTTTGTTTGTTTTTTTATGCTGAACAAGTTTGCAATTGGGATTTTTTTCTCTATCCCTTACGGTTTTTGAGATAAATTTTGAATGTGTCCTAATTTGCATATTTGGGATGATGAAAAGTGCACCATGGGATAGGCCACCCACAACTTCCTATTCATTGGATTCATCAAAATTGACATATCTGCTTCGGTTCAAAAAATAAAAGGGGGAGTTCAGACTTTTGTATTCACCCTGTATATCAGGATTTTTTGAAATATGACAAACTTTTGAGCGCTACTGTATATCATTCTAATATAGCACTATTATAAGTTTCAGTCAAGAGACAATCCATTAAGTAAATATTTCTGAGCAGTAACACATCTTTTTTTAAATCTTCCTGAACTGTAAGGAATTACGAGTATTTTTGGCGTTCTGATCTTGTAGCACTGAAGTCCAATAATCATAATTTAATATATTAACAAATAATTCTAGAATAGATGAGGTGAAATTTTTAAAGACATAATTTTGAAATAAAATGTAATTAGAGGAAAAAACAATCGAATTTTGTAATGAAAAAAAAATACATTAAAAAGGACCGAAAATAATGTTTCTATTAAACAAGTGGAAAATAACGCACATAAAGACAACTGCTTCCGTTCCAATTCTTCAGTCGTTATTCTTTTATGGGCTATATTTTTAAACTGTAATTTTCAATTTTTCCAAGTAGGTCAGTTTTCCTAACAAAATAATATAAAGATCTTTAAAATAACTTTAAAAAAAAAACAAAAAAAACTTGCCAGTTGTTTGTAGCTCACACCGAAGACCATTAAAGTCATTTATTTTCCAGTTAGAAAATAAATATTTCAGGGTAATTATGAAAAAGCAAGTCAAAAGGGAAGATGTGCAATTTTGTTCGGGTCAAATCGACGTTCGGATGGAGATGATTTTTTCTCGATCTTTCGTGTTTTTTTTTTGACAAGACTGAGGGTAAGATTATAAGAATGATGGTAAGGGTGATTAGGGCAATAATATCAAATGTAATAAAATATATTTGCTTGAAAACCAAATTCACCATATACGCAAAAAAAAAATGACATCCTCATCTATCTATATATATAAAGAAGGATGTTTGTGGGTCTGTGCGTCTGTGGGTCTGTGGGTGGGTCTGTGGGTGGGTCTGTGGATCTGTGTGTACGTTTTTTATACAAATCTACAGTTTTATTCCGATCTTGATGAAATTTCGCATACATGACCTTCAAAGCATGAGGAAGGTCACTGTCTACCTCAGATTTCGGAAAAATAATAAATATCGATAAAAAATCGATATTCATGGTTATGGCAAGGCATATTAATGAGAAATATCGCATGACCAACAATGCAAGACAAAGTTTTTACAACAATGGTATCAACACGCAATTCACAAACACTCTGCACGGACCAACAATATATATCTCATGACCAACAATGCAAATAAAAGTTTGTGCAACAATAGGTATCAACAATGGTTTCAACACGCAATTCACCAATAACAATGAGCTCAAAATGATGATGCAATGATAAAGCAATCCTTTCTAAGAATTATAACAATGAACATAAAATGATGATGCAATATGGATAAGTTTCAATTTGTAACAATGCCTAGAATTCCTGTTATTCAGGTTTTTCTTAGAAACGAGAGTTCTTAGTACTTAACAATTTCTTGAAAATCTTTAAAAATGATCAGTAGCTGGAGATAATGAAGAGTTAGCAGACTTTTGAGAAAGAGTGGAAAGACGACAGAGAAAGCAAACCTTTAGCTCCGTGCTATATTGAGCAAATGGGAAGCAAGTAAATAGAAGAATTGGCGACCGCTAGACTACCCAAAGTGATGAAAGGCCAAATTTTGCTTCAATACAACGACAGAAGAGTGGAAATTGCAACAACATCAAGTGTACATCTGAAGTAAGATTACCTGAGTAGGAAATTATTGGAGCCTTTGTGAGCCTTTAAAAAGATTTTTTTCGAATTTTCATTAAGAATTTTTAATGTATTAATTCTAAGCATTTTCATGTGTTTATTTTTAAGATATTGCAAAATTTAATTTAATTTTTTGAGATTGTTCTGTTTACATCCACGTGTAATTATCCCGGGCAACGCCGGGTACTTCTTCTAGTCAATCCATAAATCACGAAAAGGAATTTGAAATCGCGAGAGTAAGATAGCTGTGTTTAGAAAAGGAATTTGAAAAGGACTATACGGTAGATCAAGAAGATTCAATTTCTAGAGTTGGAGAGAGACTTCTATGAAAAAAAAAAAGTTCAGAAAAAAAGAAATCACAAAATATCCAGAGATAATAAATAATAATATTCCTCGTCGTACTCCTGTTGATCACTATGATAACCTTAGAATGCTCCTCATGAGGTATCTCTAATTCATTGGGCTATAGTAATAATTAGAATATTATTAGATATCTCGTCTAAGAATAACATTATCGGAGAGAAATTTATGGAACTCACATATTATTCTATATATTGAAATAAAAGCTCCTATATCTCCTGCGAAAGATCGTCCATTTTGATGTATAGCAATATGAAAGTGGTTTTATATCTTGAATATACGTAGAACGGACAGAATTAGGAATACATATGATTAAATTGCCTATAAGTAAAATATCCCCCCCCAATTTAAATAGAATTATTATAAAATTCATAGATCTACAATAGAATTCCAATAATTACAGTGGAGTTTTACCGATAAAGTGGCGTTATTTTTAGATGAGCGGAATCGAGTTTCTTGGTCGTAAAAGAGTGTTACTCGACTCTTTTACTTGCTTGCCCGCCTTCCGTATGCAAACACATTGGGCCATTATCAGCGATATTCTTCATAACAAAATCACGTGTAAAAATGAAAAAAAAAAAACCGTAATCGCTTCTATTTAATCATCGCCTTGAAAAGCGTATCTTCTGACGCGGGGATTTTCTCAATCAATATTAAAAAGGAAGAAAAAGAAACCTCCGACGGTATCACTTTATATAGGGGCTCTCGCAGACAGGAAGGTGGTGGTTGAAAATTTCATTATAACCCTTCGCCTCTTCTCCTTCCGTCCCCCCTTTTTAAACTCTCAGTCTGCACACAAGCGATAAAGACGATGATTTATTAAGTGTTAAATTCGAGCAATGATTTGCCGGCGTAAGAGAAGCCACACACCCACGCACACTCTTCTTCGTGTTCCCTTAAGTTGTAACCTCCTTCATCGATCGCCCACTTGGAGGTTTCTTCTTCTTCAACATCCTCCCTCTTCTCTTAACATTTTTTTTTCCTCATGAAACTTCAAATTTCTCTCTTGAATGGTTTTAATCATCGATAATCATTAATAAGATTGGAACCTCAATATAAGCCCGGAAGGTTTTTATGAATAAGGGGGAAAATTATGTTCACTTTAATTAATTTTTCCGCAAAACTGAACAAAAGTTCATATTTTAATTAATTACCGTTTACTGCATTTTGAATCTCGAATATTAATAATAATAAAAAATAGTTTTAATCTAGAAGGCACCAGTTTTCCTTCATGGCAGTTTAATACTGTATGACTTCTTCTTTTTCTTAAATTACAAAGAAACAGGAAGCAAAAAACAAAATTGAACACAACGTGACTTAATTTTCTTCATATTTAATTAAAACAACTCCAGCGGGCTTCAACCGATTTTTCCTGAAACACATTTTGAGATTATGAACCATCTGGTACGCTAACTTATTAAAAAGAAATCCTCAATCTTGAGCGACTGTAGGTGCAGACATTTTTAAGATTTTAACTTTTGTTATCTTCTAAGATTTATTGGGCATTTTAGAAATCAATTCAAAGCAGACGTCTAAATACCTTATAATGAAAGGAGCTACTATCGAACGTATAAGTTTTCGTCAATCAGGCTTCATCTATCGCATATATGAGTGTATGGGTGAGGGCGTGTGTTTTCTTTTCTTTTTTTTCCCTTTTTTTTTTTGTTAATCAATAAACCGGTTTTCATCGGTGGCAGAAGAACAAATCGGCCTGATTGATCACACACTCATCTCATCAACGTGTTTTGTTCGGTCGCATCGATTTACTCGAATTTTCCATCGACGGTTTTCAATTCACCTTACACACATGCTGAAGGACTAAATGGATTTATGCCAACATCAAAGAAAGCCCGGTTTCTGATTTCCATACTCAATGAAACATGTAGAAAATACTTAAGCAGTTAGAAAATTGTTCATAAAAGCTTAAACAGCATTTAATTAAATAAATAATATCAACCGCCCCCTCATTTTATCAGAAATAATGCATATCCACAAATATTTAATTATTATTATTAACTCTTTTAATTAATTAGTATTTACTATTTATACATTTTATCGACAATTTTTAATTTTGAAAATTTTTTCGGAGAATTGCCAAAAATCAAAAGTATGCAGATACAACGCGTAATTGTCGTGGAAAGCGAACGTTAGGATCTTTCACAGTGCTAAGCAAAAGTGATCTGAGTGCGCATAGGTATTCAAACATGGTATGCTTCTACTTGTGCACATAACAACCCGCAGCAAACCGACTCAAACTGTTTCAATTTAGCCACAATCATTTGTTATTTATCTATTATTCTTAAAATATTTTCTCATTTGTCATATTACTTTTAAGATACTACACAGCCACCGAAGATAGGAAACAACCGTTATTTCCAAAGAGGGCGGAATAAAGAATGTCCGACAAAATTACTAACAATAACAAATGTTAATAATAATAATAGAATAACCGGATCTTGATTTTCTGTTAGGAAAACTCACCAAGTTTCAGGAAATCTCCACAAGTGTGCCTGTTGTGGCCCGAACAATTCAAGACGGTATTCTACCTCTCTTCGCATGTTCTGCAGCATTTGAGGAGTGACAGATGCACAAGCGTCAAATATCCCCCTCCGAAGATCAGCAAAGTCCAGCAACTGAGTCCGATAGACAAGGATTTTTACGTACATTCAAAAAAAGACATCTAAGCGGGTCCAATCGGGTGACCTTGGAGGCCATGCAATGGTACCTAGTCTTCCAATCCATCTTTGTGGAAACTTTCGATCAAGATAATATCTTACGACACTGGCCTCTAGTGCCACGGGCGTAATCATTGCATTGTTACCAAAGCTCGAAGAGTTTCTATACGAGAAAACATAAAAACCATCCTTATAACTTAAATGGTTGAAAAAATATTAACATTTATGGTAGTAATTCTGTCGGAAACTCTTTATTACACGCGGAGTAGCATACGCCAATGACGTCGCCCTTAAATAAATAAATAAAAAAATAAAATAAAATAAAAAAAATAAAAAAAAGAAGAAGAATGATACCAAATTGCGCCCGTACAGTTTCAATTTCTATCAAAGTTAAAATTTCTGTTAGTAAGTTTACATTCAACGTTCAACGGTCCTTAATGTACAAGTATACTATTATCGCTGAATACCTTTTGTAATGCATGCAAGACAGTCTTTTAAATAAATTCATCATGAAAATTTGTAAAAAACAAAAAAAAAAACTATTAATTTCCATCATGAGAAGCTCTATGGTTAAAGTTTTAATTGCTAATCAGCTATTAGCGGAAATTCTAGGGCACAGCTTTATAGAATAATTCTTTGTGAATCAAAAATATTTTTTAAACATTATTGTTCTCTCTCTTTCCTATGTTCTAAAATGAAAATTATCTAACTTCATCTATTGGTCAGAACCCCAATTTTTAGCTGCTTCCAAGCGTCAGCCTTTTGAGAACAAAATTTTAATAATAGAATGACGACATCGATGGAGCATCGGAAACGACTACACGAGTTGATCAATGATCCTTAACCGTGTAGGCCATAATGTCTCCAATAATAGTATTCAGTGAGTCCTTGGTATTGTGGGCATATTTGTTGATCTATCTCTCTCAACAACGTCCCGGACCTATTAGTCCAGCAGGTTTCAACAAGATTACACGGTTTCTCGAGACTTAGTGGATATAAAATTGTCTCTTCTCACAACGTGGGATTTGTATCTGATTTCTTAGTGCATCAAACTTATGAATGTGGACTCCGATACACCGAACTGAATGGCTTAAGTCTACATTGACTTGCCCACGTAATCTTTGATGCTGCCCAAAACTTGCTGCTCAAACTCAACTTTTCTAACAATGTCTGATCGTTGAGAACTTTTTTTTTCCGTTTGGTCATTGAAGACACATTCCTCACAGAGACACGAAGCTTTTTTTAAATCTTAAACACAAAGAACTTGGCGACATTCAGAGTTTCCATGGATATTTGAATTGAAAATTTGGCTAACGTTAGTATGGAATCTCTAAAGTGGTGCCCTCAAATAGCTGCCGCACCACGTATATTACAGTCACAACTGCAAGTACACTATATTCTGCGAGAGAGTAAGTACTGAATCTCTTTGACAACCGAGAAAGTTCAACAAAACTGATGAAGCCCTTTTCAAGAGTGGCATTCTTTGAATAGTGTCGACCATACGTTCAGGAGTGTTGTCAGCAAAACATTAGGATCGGACGTCAACTTGTTGAAAACTTCACGGAGAGAAATGCTTTGGATGTAGCAACATAAAGCCCCGTTTCCACGAACCGAGTTTTTCTCGGTTCAGTTCGCGAAACTAGATCCGTAATGCCATGGAACCGAAACTCGTTTCACCAACTGCGTTTGAAACTCGTTTCGCTCAAACTAGTTCTGAGAACTCGTTTCATTGACGAAACTAGTTTCGCATCGCAGGCTCGCACTCGCAGTTGCATTTTGCAAAATGGCAGAGCTGTGATTGGTTTGGCAATTCTACATAAAATATATAAATTAAGATTCTCATAATAAAGCTAATGGACTAATTTCTTGATTAGTAAACAGTAGATAAGTTAAACGCATAATTAGAGAAATATACAAAATTCTACGCCTTTGTCGGATATCCATATTGTTGACAAAGCCATAATGCACTGTCAACTGCACTTTCAAACAATGCCATAATGCAATCGGACAAACAAGATAGAAACTCGGTTCGTGGAAATAGATTGGAGTCCTAAAACTAGATCCGCGAATCTAGTTTATCAAACCGAGTTTCCCGAATTGAGAATTGTCAGTTCGTGGAAACGGGGTATAAGGGAGTTGATGAGTGTTTGTTTGTTGAAACAAAAATACAATTTGATGCATCATGAATAAACTTTTATCTTACTACACTATCAAATTGTCACCATTACAATTCAAAATTATTAATATGTATTTTTTTTAATGTAGCGTCAACTAAATATTGATGCAGCACCAATTTCGGAAGATGATTATTTCATATATTGTTCTGTCATCAATATATGGATATGCCCCTGCAGCAATATGGGAAGTTGCTGATCTTAATCTGCTTGTTGATTGGTCGAGAAATTACGTCACTCGCTCTGTCGACGGGCCAACGAGATAACAAGGTCTGGAAGCGGAAATTTCACCTAACCATCGGGGTGCTAGCAACATTCCAACTTTCATTGTCTCCATCTTGGATGTTAACAATCAGTGTTTTCGTTTGTTGGAAACAATGAAGGTGGGATTATTGAAGGTGTATGAAAATTATTATAATTCTTTCCATAAATCTGATTTCACATTTACTAGCAGATCATAGTTATAAATTTCACTCACTAGATGTCGCGAAAAGCGCTCGAGAATTTCCTTTCATAACCTCGAGAATTTCCGTTTTTATCCTCTTTAGTTAATTTTAGCTATATGATTCATGGGTTATTCGGATAGTCTCATAAATAGTTAATCAATTTCATAGGAAAATTTTCCACTAATCGACTCCGATGAACAACATTTTGTATTCCTTACTGGCTATTTTTAAAGTTAATCAATTTCAGAGGGGCGCAAGTAGAATGCTGTGCCTTCCCGAAAAGAAGTATGCTGAAGGTGTTTGCAAAAAAATAATTTTTCTCAATAGAAAAAAATGTTCATTAACTTTCCTCTTCTCAAGGCGTTTATTTAGGTAATTCAACCTATTAAGGACTGCTTGTTTCTTAGGGTATAGGCGCCTTTTGCGCCCTGATTATTGACCATTAGGAGGGCGTACGCTGGAGCAACATCGCCAGCTCCAACAGCCTTTTTTTTATTGAAACCATTGTGTGCACAAAAAAGGAAATAGAATTATTCACATGTGTTACAACTATTAATTCATGAAATGAATTTGATACTTCTTAACACACCCGGTATATATAATTTTATTTCTTTTTTTTTGTGTTTTCAAAAAACAGAACATATACACGAATTTTAATAGGGTATCATGAAAATAGAAACTGTAAAAGAGCCCGTAGCTCTATTGCTATAGGAGCAGAAAACTATTGATGCGTTATCAATATCCAGTATTATCATGAAAATAAAAATTGTAAAGGAGTCCATAGCTCTATTGCTGTAGGTGTGCAGAAAACTATTGATGTGTCATAAATATCCATTATCCATGCATGAAAAAATCGTTGCTCTAGCAGTGATGCGTTAGTGTGGTAACAAAAGAGTTTTGTTCTGACAACAATATTTACTGAATGAGATTAATAAAGAGAATTGATCTCTGATCAAAACACACTATCAAAACAGTTTTGTCCACACAACAAAAAATATTGATGGAACAGGAGTAACCATAAAATATTGTTACAGTGACCATAGATAAGGTTGTCACAACAATTCATTTCTCTCCGTGTTGCTTCCAGAAAATACTACACGACGAATACAAGGAATTGTAGGATCTCATCGAGATACACATTGCAGGATCATAGCATGTGTCTACTGTGAAGACAAACCTAGAAAAAATCTGCAGATAATAGTGCGGTTGGATGATGCCCAGGTTACAGAACTACGGACGGTTGTTTTATGTTTATGGTGACGAGAATACACTTACTGTAGATCTACTGGAACCCATTTCTCCACTACCTATTGTTCTCTATGTGATGGCCCATTCTCCTAGCGATCGCTAGACATCTTAGTTTCCATTGTAAGAGGCTTCTACGGAGAACAGGCTTTTTATTATCCAAAAACCTGTTCTCGAACGTCTTACATAAGTCCTTTTAAGGAGACTGAATCCACAAAATTCCATTGGCGAACCGTCGGATCACTTGACAGGGATGTCTGAGAATGGGATAACCTTAATCCCAGTTTTCTGTTCCATTCGAGCTCAGTACTGGACAGTCGATTTTCCTGATAGTAGGCAGCGTTTATATCCCACCTTTTTGATAGTCAGACATCCATGAATTCTTTCGGAAACTCTCCTTGCATTAACGCACTTGATCAGATCGAGTCGTATCACCCTGTTGTCGACAAAAAAATTGCCCGTGCATTGCCATCTCTCGATAAGACCTCATCCTAGGTAATTATATTTTTCTATTTATCGCATGCCAAAAAGCGTTCATACAGTTTTCTGCCATTGGCTTGCCTCTGCCATGTAAATTCGGGCTTTATGATGGCGTTCTAATTTAAAATCTTGACGAATATATGGTTTACCAATGCAACAGAGGTTCCAATCTTGCATGCAATGACCCGTTGTATTGGCAGATTTTCCGTAAGGACTAGTCTCTTTACTGTTCGAATGTTAGCCTTAACCTTTTCGTTCAGCAGCTGTTGATTATCTGGATCCATTTGTCTTTTGCGCTTGATAACTTTTGTCATACCATTCTTGGAAATAATGAAACATTTTCCCTTAACTGTTTTGAAATAATAGTAACCAGCGTCGGAAGGGGCTACGGCGTAGCTTTCCCAAAATGATTCAATTTTGGAGAGCATTAGCCTAAAATCCTATGTCACATAGCATTTAAAAGTAATATTTTCTGAAAAACTCTTGCAGCACTAAATCCTATGTAAAATGTTTTATTAACATTACTAGCACCATAAAACCTTGGAACCAGAATATCATCGCTAATTTTAAAACTTCTGCATTTCTTGACGCCTTTTCGTAAACGGATTTTCCGAGTTTATTGACAGCAAACAAGCGAAAGGGGAAAGAAAGAGAAAACGAAAGAGAAAGGAAACTTAACCATAAACGATTATATTACGTTTCTAGATTCGAAAAATTATACCTTGTCTATCCGTCCTGATTTTCTCCTGTTTTTTTCCTTCGCTCCTCTCTCTTCTTCCCTTTATTTTTAATTTTAAAATGAAATGAAGACAAGAAGCGGCCGCGAATTAGCACGGGTTTGAAACCATTTATCAAAACCGAGAGAGAGAGAGAGAGAAGGAGAGAGAAAGAGAGAAAGAGAAATGAAGGAGCGGAAAAATTAAAAGAGGCGGGCGAGGGAAGAGAGGAGAAAAGGTTCCATCTGAAGATAAGACTAATGAGAATAATTTCGTTCCCTGTTCCGGCTATTTCCAAGCCTTGCCTTGGCCCCTAACTCATCATCACCGCGCTCCAAATTCCCGCTAAAATGAGAATTTCATTTTTTCTCCCGACTGTTTTGCAACATTAATGGCGCAATTAACAGTATATTAAATCCTAACAATGCCGCTGCGAGGAGGCGCTTCTACCCTCGATCATTAAACAAGAAGGCAAAGCACAATGATGACTTCTCTCTCTCTCTCTCTCTCTCTCTCTCTCTCTCTCTCTCACTCTCTCTCGCTGGTCGAGTGCCGCCGCCGTTGCTCTTTTAACAACGAAACGACTTTTATTATTAGGATGGGAAGAAAAAATTATATTTGAAAAATAAAGTTAACAATTGCTTCTTTTTTTTCTTCATTTATTTTAAAGATAGTGGTCTGTTTTTTTTTTTCTTTTTAAATCATAATAGTTTTGAGTTTCCGTCCGCTCTTTCACTACATTTCCTTAGAACGTTTTTATAAACGGACGGATGTGCAGCATCCGATGCTTGAGGAGAACATCTGACAAACTGATTTACAATTTACACATTTTAGTGAAGACACCCGCAGAGGGAAACACTGTCTAAGATGAGCTTTTTCAATAAAGACAATTGAATAAAGTTTAGTAAAAAAAAAAAAAATAAACGAGCGAACTATCTGAAAGTTTCTCAATTCTTAGCTGTCTTTCCTTACTCCAGAATTAGGAAAAAAAAAACACAATGACTTTGAATTGGACTTTCACTGGTAACATTTTTTCTAACTGATTATTTTCTCATATGTCATGCTAAACACAAATTGAATTTTAAGTCACGAGATCTCTTATTTACTTATTGCAAAACAATACATAAGCTAAAAATGATATTAAACCTAATTCAGGTTGGATGAAATTTCCAAGAAAAGAACGCAAACGTTTTCACATTTTTTCCTTACCAGGCCGCTGCCTAAGCCTTTCGAGAAATTTATTAAGTCCACTCGTTGTTATTTTCCTGCACAAAAACAAGAAAAGGAACATCAAGAAAGAAGAAAGAATGTTATTATTAGATTGAGAAGCTCATAATCCTTGGTGCTTTCCCCAAGATTACTTTCCTGGTTGAAAATTACCGGTAAGCTCAACCGGTCTCCTCGCGGCAGCTTTCATTGCATAGATCTGAAAAAACCATGGCGATCATAAGAGATATGATTTCAATCGTATATGCATTCTTATATAATAAATACAAAGAATTTATAACAGAGTTAACGCATGTCATATTTCTAAAATACATTTTCTTTGATATTTATACATAAAAATAAACCCCTTTGCAAAATTGCAGTTAACATAAAACTAATTAAGATGACAGCAATTGTTTGTACTAAATTGGTTTATTTAATCGAAGAATATTACCCGCCAAAAATTGACGAAAGAAAATACATATGTCGCCAAAAAGCGAAAACTATTAAAGTTGTCATGCACGTAATAGTAAATCCACCAACACGTTTACAATTTAATCTAACGCCTTAAGATTCTCGATAGACGATGTTCAGTTTGAAACTTAACAACTTTGAATTATATTATTTTCTACGGTTAAAAGTATTTAAAATTATTGATCATTAAAAAAAAACAACAACAGAGGAAATGAAATTGATGTAATGTAAAGCCTTGGAGACTTATCAGTCACAGCTTATAAAACTACCCCAAGATGTCATGGCTGCTCTATTCAAGACTGGTTGGCTAGTTTGTTAGATACTTCGGACATATCGACTTTTGGGTTGTTCACGCCCTTTAGCTATTATCATAAACTTTCCACATGTTCAAGATAAACACAAACCTCCATGGGTGAATTCAAACCCGTAACTCAGCGGATTCGACAAACAGGAAGGGTTCCTATCAAAGTGGATTTAAGCATTTCAGTGTTGTCGTTTTCTCTTGCGAGAAACTTTTCTGAAGCGATGTTGCTTGTTTGTTCTTTTTCTATAGTTAGCAAGTAACTTATTATTTTAAAGTATTCGCCAATGTATCTGGCTTAATTAAATTAAACTAATTCAGGAGATAACAGCCATTTAAAATATCAATTTTAAATCTACCTATTTGCAAATCATCATTCACATTAATCTATGCAGACGTTCACTTTCCTACATAGCGTATATAATGTGAGGATCAGCCAATTATGCTTTCAATTACAGTATGCCTTCCCCGTCCTCTCCAACAGAATTCAATCCAATTGATGATCACAGTAAAAAAAAATATATAATTTTTAAATCCTTAACGACCTTTCGAAATATGATTTTTTTTTAAAATGTGCTCATTACAGAGCCAAATAGAGTGGAAAACCAATCAAGCGGAAATTATAATGATTAAATATCGGTACCTGATTATACAGTTGAATGGTTCATTATGATCATCCATTATGGCAATTTTCAGTCTTTAAAACGGAGAATAGGTTTGGGCGGGGGAGGGGGGGGGGAGGGCAGGGAAGGGGGCATTTTTCTGGCAAAGACCAGCAATAATTTTTCAAACTGCAAGCGGCTCAATGTGCTAAACAGTTGGCGGCCCCGTCGACGTCGGCTACTGTTTCCAATATTTAGAACGTGTTTAGCCGGCCACCCTTGACAAATGAGGTCACTGGTCAGGGTCAAGGTCACTCAAACGGTGGAGAACAGCGCCCAATGACAGGGGTCCATTAATCAAGCTGAGAGGCCGTGAATAATTGGCCAAAATAACAAACATTACATACTTGAAATACTTTAATTTATTAACTACTACAATGAGCCCGCAACATCAGGTCTCGCGGCGGGTAAAAACCACTGAACAGGACGAATCGCTTAACGAGACCCAAGGCTTAATCCTAAAGTGAATGCCCAACACAATAGCCTCGGATGAATGGTTACTCGCTATAGATTTACTTCCATATTAAAATTCTCACTAAATCTGATGATTCGGCAATTTCCCTTAATATTCTCATAGCAAGAGAAGAAGAATGATGAAAGCATATTCTGCGCTCACAATTAAGTGAGCGAGGACAAGAAGGAAATGATTCTATTGATTATTATGTTTGAGTTAAGTTAGGAAAAAAAAATTGTGAAGCTCAAACAGATATTTTTCAAAAAAGATTTTCTATTGTGAAGTTATACAAATAAGTTTTATTTGTAATAATCCCAAACAATATATCAAATGAAATGTAGTCACCAAAATACAGAATCCTTTCTTTCTTTCTTTCTCTTAACCATTCAATTGCTTTTAAACTCTTAAGAAGACGATTTGAGTATATTTTAGCTTAATAGCCTTCGGCGATTCATTCCTAATTTAAGCATATTTTATTAGCTTCATGTTTTAAATTACAGGCTGTCCGTAAAGTATCTCAACATTTTCAGATAACCATTAAAAAGAAACAAACAAGATATTCACTTGCGGTTTCTTATATTCAATAAAGAAAGTATCAAAATTTTGTTGACAATGTTTAGAACATCTCAATATGCGCACCACTAATCGCACGTGTATATTGAGATGTTCTAAACACACCAAAAAATACTTTGACGTTCTTTACTGAATACAAAAACTGCAAGTGCAGATCCTTGTTTGTTTCTTTTTACTGATTTTCTAAAAGTGTAAAGATAGTTTTCAGATATCCTGTACATTAAAATATTATTATAAGATTTAATACTGCAATAAATAAATAAATAAATAAATACATGTAAATTAATACTTCACTGTTGCAAATAGAATAGGTATCAAAATCTTGCGTGGGTCAAACAAGGGGTTCTGGTACAGTAAATAATTAGGTCCCGAGTTTCTAATGGGATGTTGTTCCAGTACTTTAATCATTTGTAAGAAGATTTTAGACGGTTCGAAGCACAGCAGTCTAGTTGCTCTACCTGGTATATTGGGGAGAAGCCAGTAACCAGTTAAAGATTAAAAAAAAATCGTTGGATGATGGTTCTATGATAGACTGATGAAAAGTTCTTTGATGTTCTTTGAAGCAGCGAAAATCGAATCCAGAATCCGTAAATTAAAGGAATTAAACAAATTTCTATAATGCGAATGCAATTCGAATTAATTGTTATTGGATGCAGATTTAATTCTTTGTAACGCACACCTTCGGGCGGAAGACCAACTGGGGCCCATAAGCAATTCTGGGAGTAATTTTCAATGTAATTACTAGGGAAACTACGCTCTTGGTCAAAGTCTAACGTAATTTTATAAACAATACAGAAAAGCTTACTCTTTTAAAACATTACAAGCAATATTCATATTTTATACTCAAAACTACATCCATTATAGAAATGTTTATTTCACACGGTAATTAAATATATTGTCAACAGTGATAAAAAAGAAATTGAAAATTTTTTACTGTTTGATATTCAGATTGTAACTTTTGTGAATAAATTCTTTCGTAAAACGCATATAACAAATTGATAAAAAATGATTTATCCTGAGAAATTAGGTAAAAAAACTCAAGTATGCTATGAGGGAAAAACAAAATATTTCTTAAACAAAAAACTGAAATAGGTCGAAAAATTCATAAAACTATGATAAAATAAACCAGAAAGTTGCTGCAGTTCTACAGTTAGTTTTATCCCGCAATAACTTGCTCCAAATAATTAATTTAAAAAAATTAAAAATTAAAACTTTAATTCCCTTCATGTCTACGGAAAAGAAAATGAGTAAAAAAGCAGCTATAATCAATAGGAGCAATTAAGTTATGACTTCATAAATATTTCATAGCCCTTCTGCTCGATATCACGTGACATTCTGACAATGATGCTGCGCGCCATTAACTACAACCGGAACCGGATGTGACGACAGATGTTTCTGACAGGCACGTGCTCCTTTCCCATGAGCTTTAATACCATCTCTTTAGTTAAAAAAGAAGGGACACGAAAAAAACGTAAAGCTTTGCAGTTAACAAATAAGTAAAAAAGGAAAATAAAAAAAGCCTGTGGGTTTTTCGTCCTCCTCCCTTCAAAAAAAGGGCAAAACCTCATAGGAGAAAGAGAGGGAAGAGGGTTGTGGACGAAACAAGTGTTTTACAAAGATCATTGAAAACAACACAAGACAGATGGGATTACAGGTGTGGGAAAAACGAGATGAGCGGGGATCTGGGGGTCAGGCAATGGATCATCCATCACAGAACGTATTACTCGTTGATAGGACGATCTATCTTGTCTGTGATTTGCACACAACACACACTCTCGGGGTAGCCACAGTCCCTCCTCATCGGCACCTCCTCCTCCACCTCTATTTCCTTTTCTACCTCGAGAAGTTCATTAATTTTGAATAAAAATAATAATTGCTGACGTTTAAATGACGTAAAACTAAAGTTGGAACAAAAGAGCTCCTCTGTACTTCGCTATAAGCTCACGAAGTCAATTAAAGTGAACAAATGCCAAAGAGTTTTTAGACACATAAGAGACCCCCCTTTCTCTTTCTCTCTCTCTCTCTCTCTATTTCATTCTCTTTTTGTTTTTTTGTGTGGACGAATACAAAGAGGGAGATAAACGTCCCGATAAACACTATCCAATTAAAAACTAACCGGGAGAAATTCTAGAATATCAATCAAATGATGTTTTGTATACTATAGTAAGGCAATAACCCTTATCCATAAATGATTGCTCCTTTGACATGGTTATGGTAAACACGAAAGGTCGTCATGAAGCTCTATCAGGAAGGAATGCTTTGAACATCTTCAGCCTTCTAAAAGAGAGTAAAGTCTATTATAGTTTGATTATGAAACTTTAAATTTCAAGGGAGTTCATTACTGCTGCTTCACAATTAGTGTGTGGGTCCGCTAAAAAAAATCGAAATACATTTACATTCTTTTTCTATGACATTATTTCAATACTTTGCATATCACTTATCTAAAGAAAACGTTTAACTTTATAATAATCTGTACAGAAAAATACTGGAATTAGATTTTCAAAGCATTTCCATGCGTTTAACGAGCTTTTACATTACGCAAAACTATTGAAAACAGTTAATGAATGCAGGGTTTTCGGATTCAATCGCTTTGTAAGGGGATTGGGAAACATGATTAATTGCATATTTCCGTTAGAATCGACTTGCATTTCCGGCGATGAATGAAGTTCATCCGGTTCATACTGATTAGCGAAATTTGTAAAACATGCACAGAAGCACTGATAACAGCCGCCATTCGACAAGAATTAAGCGCTCAATACCATATTGAATTTCCGAAACGTCAGTAGATTTAATAAAGCTAGGATTATGCCCATGTAATTCCATCTCCGTTCCATGTTACGTAATGCTCACCATTGAAAATATCTGCATTTCGCTACTGATTAAATGGTTAAAATTGGCCCTCCTTAGGCAACTCTAACCGCATGAGATTGCAGATTGCAACCGCTTTTAAATAGAGGGAGCTATCGGATCTTAATTTAATTGCCCTGCTTTGGTATATTCAAAATGTTTATATGGATAGATGCATGTTCAAAATGATGGAAACTGTCACATGATAATAATTAAGATAAAGACTTTGAGCTATAGAACTCTCTCATAATGCAAGTGTAGACTACGACAAGACAATACGATTACGGAAGAACAGACAGGGTGATCGTGAAGTCAGTAACCCAAAAGATTTTGAATAATTCAGAACGTACATATGCCTTCTTAATGAAATTCTTGTGTAATGTTCTCTGTCTTATGCTTAACGGATGAGGTAGCCACAAAAATAGTCGAGCGAACTCCACCCTTTCTAAAGCACCATGTCTTCAAACACAAATTGCACCTGTTACATAAAGATGTTGCATCTAATATTTCCGCATAATGTTTGTGTCCCTGCATAATGGAGCTCTTTATTTAGCATAAACGAGACAGCAAGCATTGCATTATAGCTCAGTCTCACGCGTATTTCTTCTAGAATTATTCACATTTTTTTTTCGGGTAAAGATATTTTACTATTACTCTATATTTTTTTGCAAGAATTATTTCGTAAAGAGTGTTTTGACTTTGGATGTGGGTGATCGCCTCTTTATCAGGCAATTTCGACCTTAAAGTCGAGACATTTACAACCATCATCTATCTTCTGCTGATTGAGTTTCTCCTTCAAATTTTTTGTTTAATTTTAAAGGGAAATTGGCCAATAAACCTCCTTGCTGATCAAACGCGGATTGGAGGCTGTTAGTAGGGTTTAGAAAGAACAAAACACAAACATCCATGCCACTGATGGCATGATAAGATTCGAACCAGCGAACTGAAAATCATTAGGCAGAGGGCCTGTGCTCTAATACTCTCGCCCACCGAGATAAGTAAACACATAACATTCACATTATTTTATATACGATTGAATGACTATATATAATTAATGAATTTTATTATACTCTCTATCCATATTATTATGTGATAAATCGGATCAAATAGTATACAGTCTAGGGTTCCTTCTGAATGCCTTTAACGAGAAAAGTCTCTCGCAAAACTTGGGACAGTTGACTGCCCTGCTAAGGATTTACTAGAATCATTCTAAAGGAATTGGCAGGAAGGAACTGGTTCAATAACCTATTCAAACGTTAAGATTACGTACTTAACATTAGGTACATTAAAATTTGCTTACAAATTTGATTAGTATGAAATCATTAACGCAGCCAATTAAGATAATAAGTTTAATTTTTAATAAATAGCTTAATATTTTTTTTCATTTTAAACTTAGCTTTTGAGGCATTTGCTATTAATAGCTTATCTTAAAAGTTACGCTGGTCAAAGAGCTCACGGAGCCAAATTAGATGTAGTAGTATTTTTAATGCTGATTACAAAAATGAAAACGAAATTTTTCTATCGCGCATCAATTTTTGGAACTAGCCATATTAAGTAGTTCCAATTTCTATGCCCATTTGTCAAGATGTGCATATTACGTAGTACACTATCCCCTGTTAAGTAATTTCGAATATGTTTTGAAATGCGGCAAGCAGTTAAACGTTCAGTTCAGCATATTAGACCCATTTTGCCGAACGGCATCTGGAAGGTCCCGAAGGTCGTTTTCCCGAACGAGGACTTTCTTTTGTATATGGCATCTGGAAGGTCCTGGTGGAACCTTTCTCCAAGTTCATCACTAACATCATCAAGGTTGGCAGGTGGGAGTGCAGGAAATGAGTCTTTAGTGACATATTGCATCCCAATTGATAAAATACTTGCAGAAGCTTCTCAACAAGTTAGGTGTACTTTCCCACCTAAGCTAAGGTGGATTCCTAGTACTTTCCCAAGAACCCGTGCGTCACATCCTTCAGATACTTCTTCGCTTAAATATAGTCCAACGTATGCGACTTACTCACCTATTTCATCTTACTCCCTTGCTAGCCCAAAGTATTCTCCCACAAGCCCGAAATATTCTCCAACACGCCCTACTTTCCAGGCTGTTAGTTCAACTGGGTTCAATGCAGTTTCAAACCCGTTATCAGCCATTAGCTCCCTGATTTGAGGACGGATAAAAATGCTTTCCTTTATTTTCGCGTCGCTGATGCGGGGAAACTTCTGTTTCAGATGCTGGAACCACGCGCCCTTCATGTCCATTGTCTTTATAAAGTTTGAAATGAAGTGGAAGCAGCAGGATTTTCTCAGCTTCCATTAGATGCTTATTTTCGACATTCATTTGCCCAGGAGTTAAATTCTGGCAATATATTCAGCCTTTTGTGCAGTAGTGGAAACATTTTGCCCGGCTATCCCACTCACAAATGAAACAGCAGTACTTGGTTTACCCGCTCTGCATGCCCAAGAGAAGTCCAAAGACATTCAAATCCCCACAATTATACCATATGTAACGATTATATTTAATCTGATTAATGCATTTCGCATCATTTGAGCACATTTTTGCAAGAATACATTCGTAAATGTGTTATAAGTAACAATAAAAGAGAATAAGCGAATGGTTCAATACAGTATTGTTGCTATTATTTTCTATAGGAAAACTTATAACAATTTCAGTTCGATTTATCTCAAAAACTATGCGTGTTAGTGAAATTTCAAAATTATATTCGTAATCAACAAAAAAAATATTACCAAAATCACCCACTTTCATTCCGTGAACCAGCAAAATCTTAAATTGTGTTGGCCAGTGTTATCACTGAATTGTTAAAATCTACACGCGGTTTGATTTTCAGAAGCTGTTATTTTTCTGTTTCATCATTACAAACGGTCTTGTGCTATTTTCACACTTCGAGGCCAAACATTCACCACCTCTTCCCTTTGTTTTGCTCGATCTAAGAACCATCTATAAATCTAATACAATAGATGCTTCAGTGGAAAGAAATTTCCCCGAAAGAAAAATAGGAAAGGGAAAATAGGGAAGCAGGAAGGAAAAAAAAAGAGAGAACGGGAAAGCAAATTTATTGTTCTACAATTTTACACAAGAAAGAACTGATTGAGTTGCGCAAAGAATTATCGCCACTTCGAGTCCACCAAACAAATCACTCGCCGGGTAAATTCGTAATTTTTTTTCATGCTTCGCTTGTGGCTGATTGAAAATGCCATCGCCAGTGGTTCTCCAGGAATGTATGCAGTTGTGGGCATGCGCGGAAGAAACGACCCCAACTCGGAAAGAAGGGGGGGGGAAAGAATATTAAAAAACCAACAAAAATAGCATGAAAAATTCAACCCTAACATACATAAGAATCCGATAGGGCTGAAAACTCAATTGAAACGAGGTAAGTGAAAATGAAATTCCCATCTTTTCTTAATCTTATTAGAGTAGAAACATGTAGTAATCTTTGCTAATGTAAATAAATAAAGTGGGTCTACAAGATAGGGTAAAATAATTGATTTTGAGATTCTCTTGAAGTAAGTCAAAATGAAAATTGTAGCCACAGAAAAATATTTCTACAAAATACACACAAATGGGCCGAGGGATTCTGAAAATCAATTTACTTGTATGCTGAGATGTGAAATTAACCACCCAGGATCATTCAAAAAGAAAATAAAATAAGGTGAGAAAATTAAAACTTCATGGTAGCTACATTATTGCAAGCCCTAAAGAATTCCATAGAGCAATTTCCAAATATAATTAAGGATAAATAACAGTAATTTTCACAATTTCCTAAAAGGAAGACTGCAAAATTTATTTCTTGCCTCATTATATCCCTCCCTCATGGAAAATGGTATGTTCGAATCTTCCAAAAAGAAAACGTCTGTGTAGAACTCAATTTTTTTTTCGTTTCTCTCTCCTTAAAATATTTAGTGATGAAAAAATACAAAGCTTGATTAAACTCTGCCGTTCTCTCCATGTATTACTCAAGCTCAATTCAAAGAGGCACTTTCGAAGCGCGATGAGGGACGATTATTGCGCTTATTACACGCCAAAGGTCACGAGCGATACGCAAGCTCCTCTCGAAACAGGAAACTAACTCGCCACCACCGAGAATGGATCCCCCATAATAAATGGCAATAGGCTACACGTTTTAGGTGACTGGCACTTGAGACCCGGACTGGCCATTGCTAAATCTGCCATCTTCCTCGCCGGCCTCGGCTCTGGTAAATTGGGATTCTAATTCAACATAATGGCCCGGCTCGGATTACCATCAGTCACGGCTGGCGAATACCTTTGCCCGCTGTCCAAAATTTCCCCCTTTTCACCAACCCGCTTCGATTATTGGAGGCGAAAGCCTGGGCGCTCAACACTCGAAATCCTCTCGACTCGCCAAGAGAGGAGCGTGCGCAGGTGATCATCATACGGCGCACTACACATTGCAACCACCAGGCTGTCATACAGGAAAAGAATAGAAAAAAGGGAGAGATTAATTTTCCTTCGTGATAGGCATTGATAATCGAAAATCATCAATCAATTTCAGTAATTTCTTTGTTAACTTAACGAATAAAATCGACTTATCCGCACTTTTTTCACTGTTTCTCGTGTTCAAAATGAGAGCATGGGGTAGGATAAAGATGATGTACTAAGTCGAAGATTAAACAGTGTTATAAGTTCATTGTTAAGTACTGAAAACAGACTTAAAACATTAATTTGAAAGAAAGAAAAACAGCATACATTAGGATGTGTTAGGTGCTCTTGTACAGAATGAATACTGTAATGAAGACAACAGAGACCAGCTCAAATATCTTCTTAATGAACATGTTTTTTTGAAATTATCTTTTGTATTAGACAGAAAAGTGCATACATATTTCCTAGTAAGCTACAGTGCTATGCAGGGTGTAACGTAATTCAGGGACAATAAGTACCTAGCGTGATTCTTTGCATGATTATAAACTTCCTTATCGAAGTTTATAATCATGCAAAAGTTCCTTATCGAAGTTTATAATCATGCAAAAGTTCCTTATCGAAAATGTCGAAAACTCAAAATTTAAATTGCGTCGATACGTCATTTATGAACTTTCCGCACCAGCAGTTCATTAAATTCAAAAAAGGGGCGATTACAATTAAATCGGCGGCAATTGTTGAGATTAAATGACATTTTCGACAGGTTTACAGCAAACTTTGCGTGATGTTTAGACCCTTAACATTTGAGTTTTGAACATTTTGCATAAGGAACTTTAAGTTTGTAATCATGCAAAGGATCACGCTAGGTAGTTATTGTCCCTGAATTACGTTACACCCTGTATATGATTTACATAAATCCCTTCGGTATTTCGAAATCTGGGATGCAGTAGCAAAGCCACACAAAAAAGATAATCGAACCCATACCAAGAGGTAGCTAAACGTAGATATTTCCTACGCCAGAAATTATGTCAGCTTTGAATTGCGCTTAATTTCTAAATAGGACTCGGCTCTTTTGCCTGGCCTCCCAGGTCACCTGACCTCACTCCATGGAACCTTTTCTTTTGGGGTTACTGTATGTAAAAGATAACCCCTATCACTATGTCACTCTTCCCTTTACGTCAGTCGGTCCTTGAGCTAATGATCTTCGAAACCCAGAAAGGTTTATGCAACACACGGTACCAGAATCTCCCACGGTGCTCCAGTGTTCACGACTAGAACTATAGCTCTTAAACAAATTGACTTATTTGAATAAAACACACTCACATGCCAAAAGCCATGGGATATCACCTAATAAAGTGTGGGACCTCCTCTAACCTGGCAAAGTGCCATAGTGCGACGTGGCATTGATTCCACAAGTCGGTGGAAGACATCTGAAGACATTGCCAACCATTCCGACTAGAGAGCTTCCCACAATTGCCCATTACGGAGCCACCACCGGCTTGCACAGTGCATGCTTGACAACTTCGGTCCACGGTCTTCATGGGGTATGCGCCACACTCGAGCCCTACCAGCTGGAATCGAGACTCATTAGATTTGGTCAAACTTTTCCAGTTGTCAAGTGTCTAGTCCATGTGTTCATGGGCCCAGGAGAGACGTTGCTGACGATGTCTTGTTGTTAGCAAGGGCACCCTCGTGGGTTTCTGCTTCCATATCCCTTGTACATCAGATTTCGTTGCGCAGTTCGCATCGATACAGCTCTAGTATCACCCTGGTTAAAATCTAATGTCATCTGGCATAGTGTCAGTTGCCTGTTAGCAGTGACCATTCTACTCAGACGCTATTGGTCCCATTCATTGAGAAAGTGTCCATGGTGGGAGGTAATGCCGTCAAGTCAGTACTCTCGGTAGACTCTTGAAACTGTGGACCGTGGAATGTTGAATTCTTGAGCAACCTCCGATAATGAATGACCCATAGGTTGTGCTCCACATACCAGGCCACGTTCGAACTCGGATAGCTCTCGTCGTGTAGCCATTGTCACACTGTTCACCTCACCCCTTACTCATGACACTAACTAAATCTACTGATACTGATTTGCATATTTATACTGTTTTTACATGATGGTACTGACACTTGAAAAATAGTCCACTGCTATCCCATGACTTGTGGCATGTGAGTGTATGTTGCAATTAATAAACTACATCAGATAAACTGAACAGATAAACTACGATTTGGCGGATCTACGCCATTTCCAAAAACTTAATTCGTCCTACAGTCTTCATTCTTTACCAACAAGGTGATCCATATTATTGCTACATTAGTTTTAACGTTATTAGTTAGTGAAATAACCTTAGACGTTTATCTATAGGACAAGGTTCTTTTACCATTACGATGCAATAATGAAACGATATTGGTATGTTGAAAACATCTTTCTATATTACTATGCTAGTAATTGCAGCTTACTTTGGTCAAATAAGTGACTTTGTTTAAAAGCAATAGCCTTATAGAATGCGAGTGGTAACTCTGCTTTAGACTACTCCGTGTAAATGTTTCGGCTTATTCGTTTAGTGGAGATGTTTGATATTACTATAAAGTAAATATAATAAAGTGATTGAATTTAAAAAAGACAAACAATATGGACAACCCTGATTAACAGAACTTCAATATACAGGGTGATTATAATTAAAGTTTAAGTTTCAAAACGCTATAAAAAAGAGAACCATTTAGTAGAATGACGTCCAATTGGAAGGGAATGTTATTGAAGAAGGGGGAAAGCTTATGGCATAAGAAAAAAAGTAAGTCCAAATTTTAGCAACAGATGGTGCTGTAAGCGTCAGAATTTCGACTACAAATGACAAATGAATCGTAAAACAAAAGCTAAGGTGTAAGTTACACGTTAAACCAACTGTACTGTTCAGTGTGCAAAGCATCCATCAAATCGGTTTTTTAAATTGCGGGAGACTGGCGCAAAACATGTTCAATATGCTGTCCAGCGTTGTGTGCAACAAGTTAAAATCGAGAAACAGCATGTCACGTTCAGAATGAAACGTTTTTAACAAATGAAATGAGTCGTGCGCATGACAGGTATTTTCATTTACATATTCTGACGCTTACAGCGCCATCTGTTGGAGCTACATTTTTTTCTTATGCCATAAGCTTTCCCCCTTCTTCAATAACATTCTGTTCCAATTGGACGCCATTCTACTAATAATGTAAGTGGTTCTTTTTTTTATAACGTTTTGAAACTTAAACTTTAATTATGATCACCTTGTATTATGAACATTTTGTGAACAACTACTCGAGACTAAATACATCCCGTTTACACTCAGTATCCATAAACAGTGCAAATTTTTGAAGGAAAGCAAGACAAAATTAAGACATCTTTGGAGATATTCAGAAAAAAATGTCCTGACGATTATGACTGCAGTAGGACGAAATATAAGGAATGGGCTTAATTTTATTTACGATATTTAAACAAATATAAATTAGCATTGTAGATTCAAAGATGTTATCAGAAATCCGAACTGTTATTAGTGTTACTATTACTTAATATACATGTCCATTATTTCTAAAGACACTCGAACACGGCATAAAAAATGATGTTTTAGACAACCACTCAACATTCATTCATATAATTTGTAAAAATTTGTCATTCACCATCTCGTATTTTCGTTTTATGCGCAGTAATTTAAAACTTTTCCTAAGTCATTGTAGCAAAAAGACGATACACATTTTAATTCAGAAACTAAATTAAAGCTAAAACTGAACATGTTCAACTTACAACCCAATGAGTTCTTCGTGATGCTATTTTAAGACAGGTAGCAAAAAACGTCTTGTTTATTTTCTCTCTAAGCATTTCCTGTGGACTATTTTATCCCGATTGGAAATTTATCATTTTTAGCAATTCTTATTATAACGCTGCAGAAACCGTTTACAGCAACTTTCCAATTATTGAAGATTACCTCCCATCAACGTAATAATTTATTTGGGCGTTGCTAGTGACTGATCCCGATATCGGTAATAAAGTCGAGTTCTTTCGTGAATAACAAATGCACGACAAACACTCAACGTCGGCTTTATGTCAATCGAATCTGAATAAATCTGATCCTTAAAAAATAGGTGATTATTATAAGGATAGAAATTTCTCTCCACTGTTTGTTCTTCCACTTTGTTTACTTATTACAAACACATTACACGACTGGCTCAATCGAGGAGCGGCATCCTCTTACAGGATCAATCAAAGGGAAACCGCTCTCGCTCCCTTCTTCCCCGTCTGCTACCTAGCAACGGAACTCGATAAATAGTGAAACTGTTGATACAAGTCGAGTTTTAAAGTCTCCTCCTACTTCAACTCGTCTCTCTCTCTCTCTCTCTCTCTCTCTCTCTCTCCCTCCGTTAGTCCATCTGTGCGATTGTTATATTACGACTCCACTCTCTGTGCGCTTATCCCCTCCGCCAAAGCATAAACGTAGGCCATAAAATTTCCTCTTATCGGAAAAAAACACATTTTTTTACGAATGCAATAGCCATTAACAGTGTAACCATCTGGTGGACCCGCCAGAAAACATGACTACTGTCCCTGTCAAAAAAGATATGCATAACGTACTTCTCCTAAATTGCATCAGGGGAAATGTTTACTTAACTAGAGTGAAATTGATTTTATATAAAGGCAGGAATGTATAAAGTTCGTTCGTAGGGCTCGAATGAAATATTTTTTGAAAGGTACGATACTTGACTCAAAATTCCCTGGGCTAGATATTGAAGGAGAAAGTAACCCTTTGCAATAAAAGAAACCGTGTTTCCCCATATTGCTTTTTTATACAAGATTGGGAGGACATAGCAATAAATAAAATCTAATCTCTAATTTAATATCGAACGGCATCTATAATTCATAGTTCAGTCTATTTCATCAAACTTAGTTTAGTCATAGTAACTTTTCATCACGTTCATTGCTTTCCAGAAATAATCCTCATGTTCCAGGTGCCGCTGACGAGCAAATGGTGACGATTTCCTCTGTAAAATTGGAATGTGGCAACTTTACACTCTACGGTTTCTAGCCACAAAATAAGATTAGGCACAGAAAAAAAACGATGGAATACGATAATCCAAATAGATGATTGTTAATGAGGTGATCGTTAACTAGCGTTGCTATTTGGATAGACTTAGGAAAATATTCTTGAAATTAAAAAGTTAAAGCTTTGGGACGTGGATAATATTGTAGGATGTAAGAAGTAACCTGATAACAGGGGCAATTCAATACTCTCAGCTTGAGTGTAATTTTGGTCCCCCCCCCCCCAACTAAAATACATATATAGGAATGATGAACCAATCTACTTTGTGGTTCCAGGTTAAAACCTCGTAAAACATGATGCCAGAGTTGCAGTTGCAGCAAGAACTGAGCATTTGTGAAAGTAACTTGACGTTCTGTAAATTTGGATATAAGATGAAAACGATTTAAGTTTCGCATATTTTGAGTTTATTGAATACCATCTTTTTTGTATACTATCTTTTAGAATAATTTAAAATAATCAATTAATTTAGAAAAAAAAACTATATTTCAACCAGAATGTTGAGAAATTTCCGACAAAATATTTTGATGAAATATTTCAGAAAATGGTTGTGTCGAACGAAAGAAGATATAATCATAGATGTCAAAGAAAACTATCATATCACAGAAAAATAGCCATTTTTGTAAATTCCTTCTGTGTCATGCTAAAAAAAGATCAGCAGTTGAAATATCTGTATTCATGTTCAATAAAGTTTTCAAGGAAAAGCGGCCTAAAGATATGTCTATTTTATTTTTATTAAGAATCATAAAAATTTTCCATTAAAAAAAACATTTCCCCTTAATTTGGGCAGATTTGAAACTCCAGCATCTAAAGCAGCCACGCTTATGAGAGAAGTCCGAAGATTGACACTACAGCACCAACGAGGCCAATCAATCCAAGACCGACGAAAGGGTGAAGCAATAAGGTTGTCCCCTGGGGCCCAAACGGGACATGACGAGTCCAAGATTCTCTATATATTCTCATAAAGCTCCCACTTGAATGTTGACGGCATTGAGTCTAAATAGCACAGTTTCTGCTAAAACAGTTAAAAGATTATATAATTCGATCCTCGGACAAGGCTTGCAACACCAATGATTTTTAATAACAAAACGTAGGGGACAAAAAATTTCGGTTTGGAATCATTTTCAAATGATATTCATTTTATAAAGAAGGATATTGCAGTAACATCCTTAATGTTTATGATATATGATAAATTTGAGGATACTTGAGTAATTTCTGAGCAAAAAATAAATTTTTATCAACCAGACAAAAGGAAAGTTAAAGCTATCAAGTTTTTATAACTTCATATTAGAACTCTAAGTCATCTGCATTTCTTTGAAAATGCTTAAAGGAGAAGTCCAGCCAAATATGAATTGCGTCTAAAATTAAGCATCCTTAAAGGGTTTTTGAAAGGTATAATTTGTTTCGAAAATATAGATCGATAACAATCTCTAAAAAATTCAAAATTATTAGGCACTCTTTGATGCGCACAACTGGCATCGTTAAGCGGTCTGATCACCAGCGCGTGTTTTCATCATGATTTTTTGTTTTTGTTAATTACTATCGAATATTTTGAAGAAAATTTGGCCATTTCGTGAATTAGCAACAATTTAAAGATATCCAACCATACTTTATTTCCGGTGGACTTCCTCTTTAATTTTATGGAAACATTTGAAACCATAAAACATGATCTAGATTTCTTTATAATTCTGCATTCTATTAAAAACAAACCGTTATGGAATAAAATGAAAATGCAAATTCATTCTTTTATAATGTATTTCGCTCTCTATTCTCTGTAGAGTAACGTGATGTTTGTTATTCACAGTTATGATAGCAACAGTCGGTTAAATTTAAATTCAAAGCAAATTCATTTCTGCTAAAGAAAACTTTGATACATTATATCTCTAAGAAACTAAGTATTTAGGCTAAACAATTTTTTTGACTTTATCAATAAGATAAACAGTTTACTTTTGAAAGGGGGAGGCAGAGAAGCGGGAAGGAGAATGGGGGGGGGGGGGGGAGAAAAGAAAGGCCTTTCCGTTTCCACATTCAATTAAAAACTCTTCTTATTCCCTCTACTCACTCCCCATCATGGAACCAAGGACCGGGGTATGGCAAAGAAAAACAAAACACCCCTAAAGGGAGGAACCCAAACCGATGGAATGTAAACTAAACTGGTGGAAGTGAACAGATGGAAGAAACAGACGAGTCAAGAAAAAAAGAAAAATTATAAGAACTTTCGATTCTGTGAGTAAAAGCACTCGGTCCGTCCTTTAATGAGATGCTGAAACAACTCGAGTCAATGAGGTTCGCATCAGAGTAAACGACTCACGAGTACCGAGTTCGATGCCAGCCTGCGGGGTGAACTCCCTTCTCCATCGAGTGGATGCAGGGTTTTCAAAACGCCGAACACAATAAAATTAAACAAACAGTCAAAAGGAGAAGGCTTACTGGCAAGTAAACAACTTACTAAAGAACCTGAGACGCCCATTTGGTCGAAAATAACCGCCACTAATGCACGTTTTTGGGTTTGTTTCTTGGCAGCGGCGCCTTTTGAAGTCTCCAATAAGAATTTTGTTAAGGAATATTCACAAGTAAATATTCAAACCAAATATTTGTCAACTTTTATTTTTTCACTTCTTAAAATTCCATCACTCTTTCCATTTCTAAGAATCTTTTGCGAATGATTTCTTTCTATCTTTAAAAAATTCCCCACTTTATACTTTTAGTAAAAAAAACCCAACAAAAAACAAAAAAAAAAACAACTTCATGGAAGACAAAGCAGAAACGGTTTCATATATTTGTTTGCTTAAATAAATTTGGTGAATCGACTAAGAAAACAAACGAAGAAATAATTACATGAAAGATTGAACTTTTGAAAAGAGAAGGAGCCGTGCCCTAAAAACATGGCGCAACTCCGACGGGGACCTGAAAGAAAAACAAAATTTGCTTCATTTCTCCACATAATAACTTTGAAAGGAAACAAAGAACTTCTCTTTCATCGACAGTTTGCCTTTCTTTTCAAAATGACGCTTAGGAAAATTAAATTACGCAACATAAAAAAATAAATAAAAGAGAAAAGAAAGAGAAGAAATGGAACCACAAAACAGCGGCAATCACCTTCCTCCCCTCCGCCACTTTCTCATTTTCTTCTCATCAATCTGTTCGTTGTTTTCGTTCACTCTTCATGAATGGCGACAGAGGACGGGAGTCTTCGGTTTGTATGTGTGTCTGTTTCTCTTTTTTAATTTCTCCCCCCTTTTTGTTTTTTTTTTTAACGCTTTTCATTATTTATATCATAGCTGCATCTTCTTTCTGCTTTTGCTTTTACAAAAAATAGAAAGTATTGTTTTTATCTTGCCTAGCTTTTCCTTGGCAAATACAAAAAGTCCTCTCGACGACCTCTTTTCTGTTTTTCATAATTCTGGCATTGTTCATAAGAAAAATGTTTTCTTAAAACTAATCCCATAAATAAAAGAAACTCCCAACTAATAAAGAACAAAGCATTATGCAGATTCTCGAGATTCTATGTTTGTGAGATTAGATGTTTGTTAAAACTACGTTCATTTGCAATTAACAATGGATGTTAGGAATTCTAGAGATTCATTAATATATCACAAATTGTACAGTGAAAATATAACTCATTTTATAACATAACAAGCAAATATCTTCCGTCATTTAATTAATCTTTTGAAGGCTGTAAAATACGAGGGAGGGTCAGAAAGTAACTTTAGTATTACCACTGACATTACGTGTATATAATTCAAACCTTTCTGTCGAATTTCTAAAATTATCCTAGAATGATAATACGCACATTTTAATCTAATGTTTAAAATTTTTAATTTATCTTGTAAGTATTTATCCTTCTCTCAGTTAATTATAAAATTTGCAGAAAGAGTTAATTTATACGAATATAAAAATTTTAACCCAGCTTGATCAATTAAAGCATCTTATTTTTTCATTTACCAAAAGAGTGTTAAATGAAATTACATGTACATTGCAGTTCTATATTAAGATAAAACAAAAAAAAAAGTTTCCATACCCCTAAAGAGAATTACGTTTCATTGCGTTTATTAGTAATTATATGTTAGCAGTTAATTGTGCTCAGTGTGTCATCTAATAACACCCTTGGAACTTTCAAGATGGATTGCACATTTTCTGATCACACCAGAAGCTATAATTCTGCGTTATTAACTGTGAAGTTCCTAACGTGGACATAAATAAACTGAATAAACAGTAGCGTATTACAACACAGCTTCTCCGATTTTTTTTCCTATTTTCTGTTTAAAAACACCGGATATAGATAATTTTAGTTATTAATCTAATGACAGCTGGAACAGTTAATAGAACCAATTCTCTGTTTGTATGATCTAAAATATTACTATGTTATTTTCTAAGTTCTTGATATTTAGCTAGGTTCTTGGTATGGATTAGCTGATAAAGAACCATCTAAATGCGTCAAATAATGCATATTTATAGGTATTTTTATTCTTTAATTACGTTATTTACTACAGTTATAATTTCCTTCAACAAATACATAAGCATAGTTCTGTTGAGTTATTTGTTTGGCACAGAAATAATAAATGAATAATAACTAATGCCGCAATTACAGATAACATACGAGGGTAGCCCAGAAAGTAATGCACCACAATTTTTTTCTCCGTCCCCAACAACGATACGAATGTGAAACTTGAGATATGCATTCTTTGAAGTTTTCGGAGTGCGCGTGCAAAGTTTTCGTTTCTTCCGACAGATAGCGTAGTGCAGCAATAGAACAATATGGCGTCCGTAAGTGATGTACGTTACAAGCAGCGTGTCCTCATTGAATTTCTCACTGCGGAGCAAGAAACGGTTGGAAACATTCACAAATGCAATTTATATGCAATTTATGGAGCATCAGCAGTCGACAAAGTACGGTTAGTCGCTGGGCACAGAGGGTGAGGCCATCAGAAAGCGGTTCGGCGGAGCTCCAAGATTTGCCGCGGTCGGGGCGGCCATCCTCGGTTATCACACCTGACAAGATGCAGCGTGCTGATGAACTCATTCGTCAGGACCGACGCAGAACGACGCTGGAGCTGTCAATCAGCAAAGGAATTGTGGGTGAAATCATCCGTGCTCTTGATTACACAAAAACGTCTTCACGATGGGTTCCGCGCTGTCTTACGGAGGAACACAAAGCTCTGAGAAAAAACATTTCTTCTGAGTTACTGCAGCGTTTTGAAGCTGAGGGAGAAGCCTTCTTGTCCCGGATTGTGACAGCTGATGAAACCTGGGTGCACCATTAATTCTGAGGCATATGTGAACACAATAACCAAACTCAAGAAGCGCTTCCAGCGACTTGGACGCCATAACAACCCAGCTGATTTTTTGCTTCAACACGATAACGCTCGCCCTCACACAAGTTTGAGGACGTCGGAACACGTCACGAAACAGTGTTGGGCAGTGCTACCCCATCCACCCTACAGCCCTGACCTAGCGCCCTCAGACTTTCATTTGTTTGGGCCATTGAAGAATGCTATTCGTGGAAGATTTTGAGGATGACGAAGAGGTGATTCGCATAATGAAGACATGGCTGCGTGAACAGAACAAGGACTGGTGCCGACAGGGCATACACGCCCTTGTGTCTCGCTGGAGGAAGGCCATAGAACGGGACGGTGATTATATGGAAAAATAGGGATGAAACCTCATTCTTTTGTGTGTATAAGTTTCATTGTGTTCAATAAATAATTGTTGAAGAAAAAAATTGTGGTGCATTACTTTCTGGGCTACCCTTGTACAATAAAATGAAAATTTAATAAAATTCAGAGAGTCAGTTTTCGAATATTTTTTCAAGCGAAAAATGGAAGGAGATTCATCTCCAGTATATAATTATTATTATTATTTATCTGTGAGTTTTCGAATACTTTGATGGTAATAATAATAACAACAATAAGACTCGTGCTAATAGGGGATTATCTACTGCAAAGCATCCTCACAGTAAACTTTATTAGGAATATACCTAAATAAGCACTAACTGTTAATAGGCTAGATTGGTAATGAATGTAGTCTGAATAGTGTCTGTTTACAAGGAAGGATATAACTTACGAAAGAGGATAGTATAGTAACTTAATTAATTAATTAATTACTCTAATATTTCATGTATACTTATTATCTACCATGTGTTATTTACCGTACTTACATTTTTCAACAAATACATTTCCACATATCTAAACATATTTTCAGTATTACATAATATAAGATTTAATTTATTTTTTTGATAGATAGAATATACAATAGATATTTCTTATACTTCGTTTATTTATAATAATTTAAGGCAAATAAGTATGTGTAAGAAACAGTTTATTCAATGATAAGAACAAAATAATTGGTTATTAATCGCAAGCTTTCAATCTCCTCCCTTCAAAAAATAAAATTTGAGGAAATAACAATTCGAAACATTTACTCTGAAATTAAAAACGAAATAAGAGTATGTTTAGAGGCCGTTTATTATTATTTTTTTACATTTAATAACATTCGTTTTTATATTAAAGGCGTTTCTGCTTAATTTTACTATTTTTAATGCTTTAATAAAATAACTGGTATTGCCCATTAAAATAATACAATGTAACCACTCTTAAGAAAGTAGAAAGCCTCATTCGTCCATTCAAACGATATGGTCACACAGCACTCGCATTGAATTCTACTCAGAATTAATAAAGTCGAAATAATTCAAAGAAAAGTAACTCCGAGTCAACGTTATAACCGTAATTACCATCCGCCGGAAAAACATAAATAATACTGTAATTGATCCTATCTCGTTTAATTATCTTAACCAGGCTTTATTATTCGTATAGTAAAACCAGCGTTTATTGCTCAATTATCGCTAAATAAATGGCCTGTCAACAGCGGGGATCCGGAAGAAGAGAAAAAAAAAAGTAAAAGCGACGTAAAAGTAAGAAGTCGAATCGGGCAACTTTATTCGGTTGCGTGGTGGTGCAGATTGATGTTGTTCGGGGTCGTGACCCTCGAGTGGCGGCGCTCTCAAGCGATGAAACGCCGCAACTCTGACTCGATCTGAACCGACATTTTGGCGAGCGATAGTGGACCCGGACTCACTCCATAAATCAGTGAGGGCGGCATAAAAGTGAAGGCATGCGGCCGAACCGTAACAATGGCGTGGCCCGACTGGACGGTGCTTTACGATCCAACCTGGCTTGTTTCGGTTCCAGCTACAAATGACAGATGGGGTTATAAAATGGCCCCACTGAGAGGAGGACGAAGGGCTTATTGCCTCCCCCATCCCGCTCATCATCCGCTGGACATTTTCATAATGAATGATGATCGCTTGCAAAGAATTTCTGCTATTCTCGATGGGGGGAACTTGTTGACAATGGCCACGTAAATACAAACACCAGGGCAGGCGACCGCCACCTCTGAACTTTCAATCCCGCTTCCGTCATATCGGCGTATTATTTTGGTTACGTTGTAACTTCTCTAACCATTAGCGAACCCATCTTATAAGACGTTCCTTGCCATCAAAACCGTTAAAACATGGAAGATTATCAAAATTATCCAACTCAATTTTTTATATTCTGAAAAAAAAAATATCCAATATCTCGTTTAAGGCTTATATCTGATCAACATTTCTTTTCATTTGAATAATGATAGCAGCCATAAAATCCATATCTTTGACTACGTGATTGCAAACAAGAAGCGTAAACTTAAAAATAGTCCGAACATTTAACATAAAGTGAGCTTTGGACCTACAAAATCATTTTTATTTCTTGAAGAAACCTCGCGAATGAGCGGGTACAGTCGAACTAGATTTTAACGAGCTCCATGGGACCAATGAATTTTACTGCTATAGTTATAAACGTTATTCACTATCTCCGTGAAGTGCAAGGAAACGATTAAACCAATTTGCTAAATTGTATATTTATTAAAACAAATGAAGGGTTGTGAAAACGATTAAACATAGCGGCCCAAGTGCCATTTTTTTACAATTGAGAAAACGAAGGTTAAAATTTATTAGCAAACGTGTGAGTTCATGTTAGGCGAATAATTTGGATATCTCTACTTCATATAATTCAAGCGATGAAGATGGACCATTTGACTATATAATAAATAATCCTCAGCTGGAGCCCCGGATGTTCTTAGGGGTCGTCCATAAATTACGTAACGCAAAATTGGCTCATTTATAACTATCCCTCCCCCTTTAACGCACCTATAACGCACGTCCGGGTTTCCCCTCAAAAATTATGTAACGCTGCGTCGACCCCATGATTATTATCTTTACTCATTCCTAGAATAAAAACATCCATGTATCCATTAGGCTCCGAACCCACGACGGCACTGGGAAACCTACGCCCAGCGCTCTCGGCCACCCACACAGGTAAACTCCACACTTTTTTTTTAGAACACTAAGTAAAAGTGAAGAGCTGCAGTGAATAACTTTAGTAACCTTAGGAGACTAACAAGGGAATCCCTCGAACATGTATGTCACAGATTTCCATCAAACTGAAATATGTTACTCATCTGAAGCTACTATAGATGCTTGCAAAATAAGAGAGTGCGAAATTGTGTTTTTTTCAAAATAAACCACGAAAACGAAAAAATTTCAGCACACATAGCCATACAGACTCCATTGTTAAAGCGGTTAGGCTATGTGGGGTTCCCTTGTAAGTTTATATGAAGAAAGCAGGTTTGGGAAATGGTCCTTTCGATTGGGAATATGTTTGGATGAGCACAGGCTAGAAAATCTAAAGGCAATGAATACATTTAAGTTATTAAGTCAAAAATTTATGGACGTATACCATACCATAAAAATAAAAGTATTTAAAATATTTTAATAGTTACAACCATAAATGTATTATAAAAAATTAAATGTTATAAAAAGGTCGACATTATCCAGCTTCGGTCACACATTGATTTATTCTCACAGCGATCGTTGTATCTCACGTTGGTTGATAAGTTGTTGGTAAGATTTTTGGTCAACACTATTAAGATAATGATTATCAGAAAAAAATGGAAGGAAAAATTCCACGATCTAGATTCGAACTAGGAACCACGCTCGTTGCCTGTACCAACAGGGCATTATGCTTGGAGCATTATGTCCAATTTCCATTTAATAATTTCTTAGCAGTAATAAGAGTTCGTTGGGGGTTGGGGGTGGAATTTCGTCTCCTCGGGGATTCTGCGCCACCTTACTTCCACGAATGGCAATGACCGACAATACCATTCGGAAATAAGAAATTTAAAAAAATATAGCTAATAATAACACAAGATTAAACTTATTTTCTATTGTTTTTTATAATTGTTTAAAAATCAAAATAAGCTCCCATTATTTACTTTGAATGTAGATGACAACCTTAGGGTATCGAACGCCTTTTAAGGTTAGTATTATTTTAAAAATGCAATGGAATTTCTGTCAACATGTTAGTAGCAATGGGGCCCACCTTTAGGCCGTCACACATCAACACTGAAGAGGTGAAGGTGAGAATGAGAAACCCGAACAAAGCGCCGGTGGGCTCCCACCACCTTCAAATTCAAGGGTGTCTGTCGGATTGAAAACCACAGTCTTAGAGCGATATAAAAAAAAATCCAGCATTCACTTCTCCGGAATATTTTTCAATAGAAATTATAATATAAATTTCTCAGTGTTTCACACATGTATCCAATAAAGTTAAAAAAAAAAAAAAGATACTTCAAAAGATGTAGAGAATTAAAGAAAAATAGAATTTTTTTATAAAACGTGCGCGTCAAGTTAGTAAGATGATTTCAAGAATGAAAAATTTATTCCATTATTTTCGTGAAATTTAAAACGAAAAAAAATGCTATAAACGAAACGATAAAAAATAAATAAATTTAACCTGAAAGATCAGGAGCAGAGAAAAAGAAGAGAAGAGACGGGAGGGTAGAGAAGGGGAATGATATAAAATATAACAATTTTTTGAAGGGAAACCGGAAATAGAAGTAAATCATGTGTGCCAACGGGAAAAAAAAAACGGATGGTCAGAGCAAAAAGGAAATGGAATCAAGAAAAAAGGGAGATTCAATTCATCGTGGGCGTTTGTGTATTTCACGGCTGGTCGCCCCGCCGAGTGACCGTAATGCACTCGCCCATCCAACAAACACTTCAAGCAACCAAAGAGTGGGAGAGAAAGAGAGAAGGAAAAGGAGAAAGAAAGAAAGAAAGAAAGAGCGACAGGGTTTGGGACCGACGGGTAGAGCAAAGCGCCCTCTGCCTGTTGACGCGAAAAACACAGCGAGGCGAAGGACGGACCAATGGGAGGGAAGCGCGTCGGTGGCTTCGTCTGGCGCCGCTGGCTTCACTCGCTCGAGACTCGGAACGAAACGCAAAGGCCTGTCATAATAAAGACTCAGTGTGACTTAAAACACAACCAAGGAACAGTAAATTAAGAAAAGAACTGAAAATATCACTGCCTTCCAAAAAGGTTTTTTGTGTTTGGAAGGGAACTCGTGCGACTTTTTTTCTTCTTCATCTTTTCCCATCTCTTCAGTTTTCCTTCCTTCCAGCAGGATGGGCAAAAGAAAAATTACTTTAATCGCGACATAAATTTATTAATGAAGTGAAGTTTCAATTTTCTATTATAGTGCGATCCTAAGGGTTCATATTAAAATGATACCTATAAAATGATGATTTGAATATTTAATATTTTTATCCCAAAACCTTGTCTCTATACCAGAAAACTTTTTTAAAAACTCGAATCTTCTTTTCTCCCGGTAATTGAAGGGGAGTAAAAAAATAAAGTGAAATAACCCTTTTGAAACAAGATACCATCATATGAAGACACTTCCATCAACTAATAGCCCTTAAAAACTTTAATTCAAGCTCCACAGAAAAAAAAAATGAAGTGGAAAGAAACTCGGATCTAAAATAAAAAGAAGACCCATGCAGCTCCTAAGTGGATAAAATGGCACGCACTTAAAATATTTTTCTTCTTTCTAAAAACTGATTTTTTAATTCCAGTTCTACTGTTTATCTTTAAAACTTTGTGGCTGCTTCTTCCATTCGCTGGCCATGTCCGCCTTAACAATGAATTGATCTGTTTTACATATTGACAAGTCATGATTGATGAGTTCGTTCCTTGGATTCTCTATGAATAAGAAATGAAAACCTATTGTGGAGGAGGCGCATTAACATATCAACATCTACGCACATCAATTTTCAACTCTTCAATCTCTGGCTCCCCATTTAGTAAGCAAATTCGCATTATACGAAAAAAATATACACCATCCAAACTCATTATAAATGCCACACGTCTTCAAAAGAAATTCGGTTCTTCTGTTACTGCTTAATGGTCTTGCCTTCTTTCCCCTTCATAGAAGTCACAAATTCTTTCCCAGTTTTTCTATTCCGGGGATTATGCATAGTCCTCTATTGTGTCTGAATCTCACTCATAATCCCAGAGATAGAACCTTCATCAATATTGATTCACTTAATTTAAATAAGCAGAATAAGCCCACACATATAAAATATTCCAAAATACCAGGAGCATTGAATAAAGTTACTTAAAATGGAGATCCGTATCCAAATTGGTTATTTAATCGGAGATTGGATTGCCGAAAATTCTTTGCACCACTCAAGAACCGTAAATTTCGACCTA
Organism: Rhysida immarginata; assembly: GCA_023313115.1. NCBI lineage: Eukaryota > Metazoa > Arthropoda > Chilopoda > Scolopendromorpha > Scolopendridae > Rhysida > Rhysida immarginata. Next base: position 6,927,883 of record JAHWFO010001074.1, read on the forward strand.
AACAACGTTCTCTTATTAAACTGTTATTTACAGTTTTCTTGGTGTATGGGAACCCGCTGCTGGAAGTTGTTTGAAAGCCGAAGAACCAGAACAGAATGCACGGCGCGAAATTCATCGACCGACAATAACGAGAGCGCCGAAACAGTTTTATGATTGCTCCGCTACGTGGCACCACCAACTGTATCTTTCCCCGTTTACATTTTTTTTTCTTCCTTTCTTTTTCTCCTCCAGTGTTATTATCGTTTGGTTACGAACCATTGCATTTCCGGTTAATGAGTTCAGATTTTCTAAAGTGCAGCTTTCAAGATCGAACATAAAGGAGGGAAAAAAACTCTATAAAATAAAGCCAACTCTTTAATTTAATGGAGTGGAAAAAATGTTCATACTGTTTAGAACAGAGTGACTGTTAGTTTCGCCCCCTTGCATTCGACGTTGTATTAAAAAGAACGCAGCCCCGTTCACAAATGACGTTGTTGCCAAATGACGAAATTCCAGCCGAACTGAGTAGAGAAACGGACGCGTTTTCGCATGCATTTGAAGTAATAATAACAATTTCCAAGTAAAAATGAAATGATGCTATGTTTAAACTAGGCACTTAAGAAATTTCTGTCACATTGCATTCGGACCCCCCCCCCCCCCCAAGAGCTCGTAAACAGAAATCGAACGATCATTTTAACTATCACTCTTCTCGAAATGGGGATAATACAGAATTATATCAAGGGTACTTAATTCTGTCTTTGCATTGTTAACACATACCGCCAACTTTTCCACAAACGTTGACCATCAATACATTTTCTAAAGAGGCTAGGAAATAAAATGTGTACTTAATAGTAAATAATAATTTTCTGCAGAATACGCTATTTCTAAAGGGCGTTATTGAGAAGATCCAAATTTCAAGAATTTAGACAAACTTTAGTGTCTGAAGGAATCAGATATTCCCTAAACATATTCGCAGCAAACAAAAAAGTTTGACCGAACCACCAAACTAACCGCTAATTAGAACATTTAATCATAAGTATTCAATTGTTAATTGTTAATATTGATATATAGTACGAATTGTTAATTACTGCTATTGCTAATTACTGAAAACAAGTTAAATAAGTATTTAAGTGATCACAGTTAAAGCCATGACATAATCTAGCCTATTCAACCATCGATTAAATTTCTAATACGTTAAGAGAATAGTTACATTTCATTTTATATTTCGAAGCAGTTTTGACGAAATGAGAAGTTCGTTATTATATACACTGAGTGACCAATTTAGGAGGAAAACCACCTAATATCGTATTAGACCTCCTCTAGACGCTATTATTGCTCAAATTCGTCTAGAACTCCACATATTTTAATAATCCGAATTAATCGGATAACAATACAGTGAGCTACAAGTTTATTAGATACAACTGTCTAGTGGCGTGTTGAATCTCCATTAACCCTCAAAACGTTCGTTTGTACATGAAAACGTTCAATAGTAATGTTGCCCCGTGCAGACATGAGTACTGCACGCAATTCCCAGAGATTCGATGGTGGTGTAGGCAAGGAGGGAACGGTTCTTTCCAGCTCATCTCAAAGATATTAATTGGGATTGAGATCTGGGGACTGAGCCGGCCACTGCTCAAGACAACTCACTGTTATGTTCCTCGAACAAATTCATAGTGATTCTGGCTCCGCGTGGCTGGAAGGAGCCATCTGCTTGCGGAAAAACTGTCAGCATGAAGGGGTGAACTTGATCTGCAACAATGTTTATGCATACTTTGGCGTTCAAACGACCGTTTACAGATATTAGAGGACCCAATTCGTGCCTAGAAAACATTCCCCACACCATAACTCCGCTTCCACCACCTTGCAAATTCCGCACCAGACATGAGGGGTACCATGGCTTCATGTTGTTTTTGCTATATTCTACGCCTTTCAGGCAGCTTTTTTTCCCAGTCCTCATTGATCCGTGCTGCTGTGTCCGCAGGAGGCGCGCTTTCTTGTTCTTCTCTGGCAGCATTGGTACCAGAGATGGTCTTCGGCTTTGTAACCCATTCGAAGAAAAGTGCAATTAATTGTCCGTTCTTATATTGTTTTCTGGTTACCTAAGTTGTAATGAGCAGTAATTTGTGCGATTGTTGCCTTTCTGTTTTCGCGCAGAAGTCTTGACATTCTCCTTTGGCCTCTTTCATCAACAAAGGTTTTCCGTACACATCAGTCACGATGGCTACATGTTTTTTTGCTAAGATACGTGAAAACCTCAAGAGAGTCGCCATTTCAGAAATACTCCTTCCAGCCTGTCTTGCACCTACCACCATGCCATGCTGGAAATTAGTCAGATCACTGGTCTTCCCCATTATTATTATGATTTCACGCTTAACTAACAGTAGAAACGTTGCTTCAGGATACGTGTACCTTGATTTGTAATCATGTGACATACAAATCAGACAGTTACTCAATTTGCATATTTTGTGAGGTCTACCTAATAAAGTGGCAGCTCAGTGTAGAGCCTTACGGCGTGCAGCATTATCCTGTTGATAATGTCCTTGCCATAGAAGGAAGATGGTGAGCATGGACGGGTGAACCTAGTAGCAACAAAGTTCAAATACGCTATGGCCATTCAATGTTCGCTATGAGGAGTTCAGAGAACCAAAGATTGGCCGTGAAAACATTCCCAATACCAGGATCCTTCATTGTCTGTAAAGTTGTCCTTGCACATGAGGGGACTATCATTTGTGTTGTTGATGCTATATCCTGATTTTGCCAGCCACTTGTTTCAAAAGCCGAAAATGTTTGCCACTCATTTAATGAAAGCGAACTTGCCTGATGTTCAGCCGAAAAGAAGGATACTCATATGGACCGTCTCTGAACATACATCCTTCCCAATGTAGTCACGTTATGCATTCAGAAATATTATTTGGAGTTTCTCATTTTACGTCATTTGACGCCTGTTTGATTTCACCATAATGCTTATTCCTCGTAGGTCCATCATCGATCATCTGTTTCCGATCGCAGGTCTTATACCGTAAACGGATGGTTATTATCCAAGCTTACAAAAACAAACATGCACGCACACATAAAAAAAAATAAACTCTCGGTTTCTATCGTAAATATATTAGTAATTAGAGAGCTATTCAAAAAGACGGAGCAGATTTCAAATTTTTATTTCAGATAGCAGCACATTTTACACATCACTCAATAGAGGAAGGTCGAAAGATTTAAAAGACTGCCTAGAAGTTGCGTTCAATGTCACACAAGGGCGATATTTCTTGTGGCGATGTCATTTTCCACGCTGTATGGCATTGAGTGGAACTTCTAGGCTGACTTTTAAAACTTTCAACCTTCTTCTATTCGGTAATGGGCAGAATGTGTTTTATGTCTTTTACAGTTTGTTTGAGCTGAATATGTGATATCTGTTCCATCTTTTTGCATAAACCTGTATAAACTGTAAAAAACATGAGCTGCCAATTATTAAATTTTTTTTTTAGTATATATTCAATGATGTATTTAATTTATTTCCGAAATATTTTGAATTATATTAGTACAAATACTTTTATAACAAATTTAAGATGAAGCCCTTGAACTTTTATTTCCATTCCTTTTGTAGTTTTGTTCAGGCTCTTCGCTGTTCTGGAATGGGCCTGAGAGTGCCACGAAGAATGAAGGAAACCAAATGAATAGGGAAGAAGAGAGGCTATAAAAGAAGGTCCAAGTCTAATAGAGTGGAAGAGAAAAGCGTCGAAGAAGAAGATGAAAAGACTCTTTTTCCAATGTTTTTAAAGGTGATTTAGATGCAAATCGGAGGTCGTTGCGTTATCCCTGTTCGATGCAAGGCAAGTGGAAGATCCTTGGAAGAAATACGACCGAAGAGGTCGCGGATCAAACGCTAGTTTGCAGTGAAACTTTTAACATCATTCACATGACAGCTGTTTCGACTTTCTAAAGAACCTCCCCTTATATATCCGTATCAACCCAAGGTCTCGAACATAAAAGGATATGGGATGACTCAATTGTATAGTCTAATAATTTAAGCGGGTCATTTGCCTTCATTTCTGTTATTTCTAATTAAGTTAATTAATTTATCATTAACTAAACAATAAATATAAAAAATATCCTTTGAATCTGTATTAGAAAGACCTTAATTAAACTACAGTGTCAAATGAATTTTTATTCATCTCAGCTTTGTATGCACCCTATTTTATAAGTAGGCTTTGGGCTTTCCAATTTTTTTTTTCGTAAAGTTAACTTTTATCAATAAACAAGAACGAGCACTATACAAATAAGGCCAAGTCAAAAGATGTAAGACCATTAACCCTAGAAGAAAGAGAGAAACTCCTTGTCACTTCTAGGAAAATCAACACCAACGACACACAAAAACTCCTGACATTCAAATCGGAGAAGAATGTCCTTTGCAATGATAGATTACTCCGCCGTTACAGGGAAAGGCTTTGAAAGCTGTCCTCTCTTCTCTTTCTTCCCTCTCTCCACCCGAAGAGCAATGCTGCGAATAAGTTGCTAGGTAACATCAAAAGCATCTCTGTTTTCACTCGAAGGAGGAAACCTGCTCCGAGGAGTTTGTCGCTGAAGCTTTAGTCATTGTGCACCATTCGAGGATCCACCTATGGATGGGTTTAAATGGGCCATGGCCGAAGGGCGGACGAAGACAGGGGGTCAACGGCGACGCAGCCCCTCTTTCTATTTCTTTTAAACAGAACTTCCCTTCTTTCATAACCAAAATAAAATAAATTTTTTTAACAGAAAAAATTAAAAATCCACGTTTTTCACAAACTAATTAGAAAAGTTTGCATTTAGTCAGACAAAATGCAACAGGAGGAGTAATGTTTTTTCCTAAAACTGATTATTAAGCAAGGCTGATTCCATCTGGTAAGAAATGAAAGAAACATTATTAAAGAGAAAAACTGTATAAAGAAAAATTCTATGTTTATTAATAACCTTGTAAATTTAACTTTCGTAAAATTGTTTTAAAAATTTTGTTTTAATTTCATTTTTTTTTAATTTTCAGAAAATATAGTGAGATAATCAATATATGATTTATGAAATAGGAATACGAATTAATACGAATACTTTTAGTATATCGGCCCAAATCCGGAATTTCGTCATAGTCTGTATCTCGAAAACGGTAAACTTAGGAAACAGGCACGCTACTGTCAATCAATAGCTTATTGAATGCATAGAAAATTATCAAAAAACAGGGTCACTTTGCATGTTGCTTACACACAATGTGTAACAAAATTAATGTTACATACTTGTAGGGTGCGTAAGTGGTCCATAGTAGGCGACATTTTGCATAGGAATGCTTGTGCGAAAATGCACCATTTTCTTATTATTAGAATCGTTCAAACCATTGAATGTACGAAAACAAGCTTTATTGGATGTCGAAAAAATATCTATTACAAGAGCTGTTTAATATACGGCGTCCCCCAGTATCACTGCAGCCATGTGCGAACAATTTTGTCATAAAGCCTTTCTAAAATGCCGTCTAGAACCCGCCACAAAACCTTCCTCGGAATCAACTGGACTTTCGTAAATATAACTCTTTATGAAGGCCCACAGGAAAAAATCAGCCGGCGTCAAGTCTGGAGAACGTGGAGGCCAGGCAACAGGCCTTCTTCGGTCAAATTTCTCACCAAATGATTGGTTGAAGTAGGCTTCACGATTGGCTGTGGTGGAGCATTTTCAAGCAAGTCAGACAACGTTTCCTGAAAGTAAAAAACAAAAACCCAAGTAAATAAGAACATGGTGCGAGCGCATGAGCCGGCATGGGGGAACGTGGATAGTGGGAAGCGTTCTCCATAAAAACCGACCAGCACTTTATCCAGTAACAACGTTGTCCATCACATACATAATTTAAATACTTATCAGTATATTCTCATTAATGTATCCAGCCCAGACATTGCTAATTTAAGAGGTGGTGGAAATAGGTTAGAAAATAGCAGCCTTGACAGTCGACAACAAGAATTGTTAAAGTCATATTACATTGCTATGAAAAAAAATTATTAAAAATGTGATGATTGTACTATAATTGGGACATGATGGACCTTATCAACAAATGAGGTTAATAGTTCAATATACTTTTCATGAGCGTTTATGGAATTACTTTTCATCATATCTAAACTGTTGCCATTCTAGAAGCATTTATTAGAATTTCTAAGTTCTGGCAACATGATCTATTTCAAATCCGAAGTACTGAAAGTTTGGAAACAAAATATATTTGCAAATATAGAGAATGGGGAATCGCAACGAGAGACTGTGTGAGAAATTTTCGAATGGAAAAAGCTGAATTTGTATGAGCTTTATCTTGTTGCAATTTCATGCAGGTGCCCATCGGCATAATTACCAACGGTTGACTTAAGTTCACTTTGACGCAAAATGCATTATTCTATAGCATACAACTAAATTGCTGTAGCCGTATCATTGTTATGAACAACAGGAGTCTGTTTACATTACGTCAATGGTAGATGATCGACAGTAAATTGCTGGCGATAAGGGGAAGAGGGTAAAAGAAAATATGTATATTTAACTTGTTATTTATACGTATAAAAGCCAGATTGTTTGTCTTTTTAACGTTACCATCGTGCGCATACTCCAGTGAATGTTTCCTGGTAACAAGGTTAATGCTGTGATGTAGAAACATTAGCGTTAGAAGAAATAACTTAAACTCCAACTTATCTCAAAATTATTTAGGAAAATGATAAATTTTATATACGATTTAAACCATTAATATTTGAATATTTGAAAATTTCTTTCATTACATTAAAAACATGAAATTTTATTATAAATGTAGGAGTAGTGATAATTATATATTAATTAAGTTGAATAGTACTCCTTTAATTAAAATGTGATAAAATTAAAATAAATAATAACAAAAAAAACAATAAAAAAGTCACCCGAGTAAAAATTTAAGTACGAAATATAAAGAAATACGGAACTTGTGAAGAAGCTTAGATGAAACACAGAAGAAACACAGAAGAAACATAGAAGAGACGAAGATCCAGCGAAGAAACGTTACAGAAACACAGGGAGGTACACAGGTTACAGATGAAGATTGATGATTCTTGATATGTAAATGACTATCTTGAAGAATAACGTTTTCGGGATTTTTTTTCCCATCATCAGTTTTAAAGTTTTTTTTTTGAATGAATGGAAAATAATAACAAAAAAATAAAACAATATAGTGTAATACAATGTGTGATTTATCATTATTTTGATTGTTGTGATCAGGATTGTTGAGTGTAAGCCAAACCATCAATAGAAATTAATAATAAATGGAAATTACTACTAAAAATATAATATCACTTCCCTTACACTCAACAATCCTGATCACAACAATCAAAATAATCATAAATCACACATTGTATTACACTACATTGTTTTATTTTTTTGTTATTATTTTCCATTCATTCAAAAAAAACTTTAAAACTGATGATGGGAAAAAAAAATCCCGAAAACGTTATTCTTCAAGATAGTCATTTACATATCAAGAATCATCAATCTTCATCTGTTCCTGTGTACCTCCCTGTGTTTCTGTAACGTTTCTTCGCTGGATCTTCGTCTCTTCTATGTTTCTTCTGTGTTTCATCTGATCTTCGATTCTTCATCTCTTCTGTGTTTCTTCTGTGTTTCATCTAAGCTTCTTCACAAGTTCTGTATTTCTTTATATTTCGTACTTAAATTTTTACTCGGGTGACTTTTTTATTGTTTTTTTTGTTATTATTTATTTTAATTTTATCACATTTTAATTAAAGGAGTACCATTCAACTTAATTAATATGAAATTTTATATTGGTTATATTGTCGAATGTAGCAAAAATTTATTCCCAACATCAAAAACCAATGCCACTCCAATATATATATTGAAATGGACAATTCAACGCAAGCGTCTTCAACACACCGTAAATTTGATATAAGCACAAATGGTCAGTACGTCACCCCCATAAGAAAAACGCAAAAAGCGATTCTGCAAAACATGCAAATAAGAGATTTTCTTATGGACAAAAGGTCAGGAGGAAAAATGAAAATGAAGTCAGAAATAGGAAAAAGCAGAAAGCGACGAAAGCATATAAGGAGGCTAAACAACGAAAGTTGGAACGCTTGTGAAAGAACTGGAAGAACGACTTTGAATTGTCTCTTGAATTTCAAGGAAAAGCCTAAGAAAAGAAGATCTTGGCTAGCCACTCGCTAGGCAGATCCAGACATACATAATATTAAAAGGCAAAGTTAACGACTTAATGAGGTCGTGTGGAACGAGCTGACTCGAGCTTACAGGGAAAAGAAAAAGCGAAATGAGACGCCAACCACATAGAAGAAAATGCCCTTTTCAATTCCTCGCGAACTTTTTCTAAAAAGAATCCTAGAAATGAACGAGGTTCAATAAAAGGAAATTACTAAGAGGTTCAAGTGAAGAACATCTAAACAACAAAGATCTCAGAGCGCAGATCAGGCCAATAAGATTAGAACGACGAGTAAAATCTATTCGAATGTCAATTGATCGCTATTATTTCGAAGACTTCGCCGAAATGTTGCGTATTTAAGCTTCACTTTGGGAAAAGTGCACGTTGTGCTAGGGAATCATTAAGTTAATTGCTTTCACGTTAATCACAAGCTTAATTCACTTAGCAAAAAGCTCTCGCATCAAATATTGTAAAGGATAGCAGCAAATTTAGTGCAATGTTTATTGTTAAGAATATATATTGGCGTGCCAAAATAAGAACCAGTTACGGACAGTTACTTTGAACCCAGCAGAGAGTGACATATCAACTACTACGATGATAACCTTATCTTTTGTGAGAGCTGCTCGTGGACAAATCAAGCTTATTCATCGTAAAGTTTATTTTCTTAAAACCTAATATTAAAGGCATTGAATTATGCGTGACATCTTTCCATATATTTCTTCAACATTGATATGAAGCAACTCTGCTTTAAGTAGTTTTTAAAACTGATGCATCTTCATTGCATTATTGTGCAAACACAAGAATAGTAAATTAAAAGTAAACGGATTTCTCAATAAAATACTGTAACAAGATTACAGAGCCCATTAAATTTATTTTAAAAAATAGAAGGGGGGACGAATTCCCTTGCTAATAAAATCCTCTTTCGCCGCCGTCATCTCCTTCTCCCTTTTCGTGAGCCATTTCCAAACACGCTGACTTAAGTGACAAGTAGCAGCTCTATCGATTACTCCACGGCCGTTTGAAGCGAATAATTTGACGAATCAGAAATTCATTTCTCCTTCGCTGGGTATCAAGTCAGAAAACAAAACTCCCCGACATCGTCTCTTCGTTGACGAGACTTTAAAGAGGAAGAAACGAAAGAGAAAAGAAGAATTTTTTTTAAAAAAAGGTACTGCAACAGCGTTTCAATTAATAAAACATTTGACTGATTGAAAAAAAAATTAAATCGGCATTTCAATTACCAGTTTGTCAAACTTTCCGAACGCGTTATTACAAGTTTCCACATAAAAGCTAAAATATTTTCCAATCCCCGTCGAATTCAACCATTTCATTATGTATCTTTAGAATCCCAACCATGTAGCTATCTACATTTGTCACATAGTTCAGTTTTATTACAACTCAAACCAATTTATCGGAATTTATTAGCCAGTGTGAGCTTCAAGTTCAGATAAAGTTATTTCTGAACGATTACGTTTCACACAAGGGTCATGAAGGGCAACGAAATCTCGAATTGGTTAGGTTTTCCGTTTTCATTATCTCCTCTAATACAGGCGTATCAAGAGTTTATTTGATTTTTAAAATCAGTGCTTTGAAAAGACATAAACGAGGTTAATTCCCATTTCAAAAAAGTCGTAAAACCAAACTTTAAAATTAGCTTAAAGAAGAAATATTTCTATTCATATTAATGAAATCAAGACAGAATGTTATGAATACAAATAGATCTCTAATACTTATCATAAATTATTGTCTCCCTTAAAGCGAAGAAACCAAATATCACTGATTATTTTTAGTATTCTGCTATTATCAGCTCTTTGTAAACAATACAAACAAATGTACTTTATTTGCTCGATATAAAGTTGCAAAAACAGCAGCAACAAATACAAGCTCTAATCAGTGATATTTGGATATACAGAAGCTACTAAGGATCCAATAGATCCTTATCCATAGATTTACATATCAAAGGAAACACGCTGTTATAGGTAAGAAGCCTGATGAACCCAAGAGGTCATCCACAAAATACAAGTTGAAGAATAAGTCTAAAAACAAAGATACCAAAAAGGGGTCCATAACAGAGTAATGATATTTTGAATTAACACTTTTAGATTAATACGATATGTAGAAATTTAAAAGAGCCATAAACATGGATAATTTTACCAAAATTTAGAAAAAAAACATCATTATGAAAACTACAAAAGTACTGAGAATGCAAACTGGGAAACGATTTTTTCATGTTCAAATGAAACATCATTCAAAGCCAAGATTTCTACCCGATACCATTCTATTCTTTTTTTTTAATTATTTTGCTAATAGATAGGAAATGTATTTTTATTACTTCAGCTAAAACACCAAACATGATTTACTTTGAACGCCTGCCTTCAGTGTAATTTCCCTATAGATCGCCGTTGCACTTTACAGCGTACTTTCTACTCGACGACCATCGCCATTTGGAAATGGTTCCGAAAATCCAATTTCCTTTTGTTGAACGAAGAAGAGAGACAAGAAGAAAGAGAAGAGAAAAAAAAGAAAGAAAAAAAATAACCATAAGAGTTAAAAATAAAAACGCAGGACCAAAAATATACGCAGAGAACTGGTCGATTCCCGCGATATTGATCGTCAATAATTGGCTATCTCTTCTTGGAAAAACCTCTTGAGGCAATTTCCAGCCATCTTGGAAAGATAAATAACCCTATCCTCCCCCTTTTCTCTTTTTTGGAGAACGAGGCGCGGTTTCCTTCGCTTTTGTCGTTTCCAAGTCCAATAAAACTGTCGTCCAGCGCCAAGTGTGCGTGAAACCAGGCGTCACGTGGTCTCGGAAAAGCGATGACTGAAGGAAACGAAAAAAGGGTTAAAAAGAGAAATTCCACGAACCGGAAGTCGATAAATTGTTACTACTGAGAATGAAGGTTAAGAAAAAGAGGGAGGAGGTATAAAAGATAAAAAATAAAAGCGACGCTCCAAAAAGTTCAGCGAGTTGAGAAGATTCCTTTGCCGAGATAGGAGCTAACCATACACTTGCTCAAACTGGTATTCCCTCCCCTCCACACATTTCTTCCGTCATTAATCTGAGTTAAACGCTGATGCCACCTACTAGTGGACCCTCGGCGAAATCGAATCCAAAAACATCATTAAGGGTGTCAATTTCAAAACTAAAAAAGAAAAAAAAATCAAAATCGACTTCTTTAGATGCTGCTCTTTATATTGCCTTTAAAAATAAATAGGTGCTTGAATCACAGTGAAGTCTTCTGGTACAAATTCCACAGATTTTACCGGGACCACCCATTTTCTTAAAATCTTTATCTAAAAAAAAAGAGAGAAAAATTCTTAGGGGTATACGCGCTTTCAAAACGATTAATCTTTTTTTAATAGATGAACTTTAAAAGTGACTGTGGATATGATTTCAACAGAGAACTCCAAGACAGTTTAAGGAGGATGCAGGCTTATAAACGACATTTTTCTTTACGATATTCCATTTTGAAATAAAGGACACAAAGTTGTACAAAAAGGGGGCTACAGCGCCTGTGGCAAATCACGGATGCCCACGATCGATGGTTCCCTTTCCTTCTGGTGGGTAAAAGGGGCCCCCCGAAAGCCTTTTCGCACCTGAGTCTTGCAAACGCTTTTTCACGGTCCTAAGAATACAGCACCTAACGAGAAATTTTTAAATTAACTAACATTTAATAATTTAAAGCTTTTAAGTCCTCTTACTCCACCTTAGACATAAATCCTAATATTCAAGATTTTGCTGTTAATTCTTTAAAGAAGCAGTTTTCTGTCTTATCTCTGACACTCATATTTCTTTCTTACTGAATTCTATATCTTTAATGATCCTCGACACTCTAATATTAAACCTTACTATCAAAAAATGCTTTGATATTCGATATAATTCGACAATTTTAATAAGCTCATCTATTGCTTTCCAATTTTGTATGCATGACTGATAAAAAATACACTTTAAATCTGAACAGCACGCAGAACACCCACAAAACTCCTACAACATACACCAAGCTACAATCATGGCTCGGAAGGAACTCCATGACAGACATTCTTCTGACTTCAACCGACCATAACGTCGACAGGAGAGCGTCGAAAGTTAAGGGAATCGCTTTGGAGAAACTGAAGGAACAATGATTGCTATGGAAGACCAAATTATTTACACGAAAAGCTACAAAAAAAGACAACACATTATCAAGGTTTCAACTGATGGGGCTTGCAGGAAATGCCATATCGCAGAGGAAACTATCCAGCACGTCATATTCTGTTGCAAAATACTCACACAGAGACGACTATTTATACAGATATCATTAGGTCGGCAACAACGTACAGGGTGTTGCAGATAACTACAGGGCAGTATAACGGGAAGCCTACCCGCTCGATTGCAGGGGCCGGCTCGGTCGATTGGCAGAAAGGAGGGAGATGAAGGTGGCCTGCAGCAGCCAGCAGCTTCCACAGTCGGGGAGGGAGGGAGGGGGTGAACATCAAAACTGCCATGTTTTTGATAAAATTACCCAATTATCATTTGATGTCGAGCCGGCCCCTGCAATCGAGCGGGTAGGCTTTCCGTTATACTGCCCTGTAGTTATCTGCAACACCCTGTACATCAATATTTAGCTAAGATACAGAAGCTTAGGGACATAAACACTCTATACTATAAGTATATCCCAGAAACTGTCTTAGTGAACGTAACAAATTATATTTTCACAGCTCTAATTACTGAAAAAAAAAACTATCCCTCATAACAGAGCAGACATTACAGAGTAGATACGCTAAAAAAGAAACCCACATCAATGATGTTATCCATCCCCAATACACAATTTGCAAAAGAGATTGCAATCAGATAGAAAATTTGGCATTAACTTAAAAACTTAAAAAGAAATTACGCATTAAAACAAGGAAGACTTTTTTTTTTTTTTTTTTTTTTTTTTTTTTGATTGAAGACAAATATCTATGGTTGGAATGTTAAGTGCTTAATTTTGGGATATGAGCAAAACTATGAAATTTAAAACACTTTTATTTCTTCTAATCATTTAAACCGTCCCAGTTGTTTTAAGCGAAAAACCCATCCAATAAAAAAATTCTGAATTCATTTATCTTCATTAAATATTCAAGAAAAATGTTTTTTCTCTCGTTCTCTTATTTATCCAGCATTTTGGTAGTAACATACGTATGTTTTTCTGGAATAACGCTACTTTCAAAAATTTTATCCTGAAGGAAGAAATAAAAATTACGAAATAAAAAGGAAAAAAATCTTTAATTTAAAAATGATTTGCTTTTCGTATTTTCCCCGGAAGTTGTCAAAATTCTATTTATCACGCTGATGTTTTTCACCCTATAGAAACCGCACACTCAATCGACAGAGGGGAGTAAAAAGTAACAGTAACTCTGCCACCAAATAACATTTTTTAAGATAATAATTCATCTCGATTGAGAATGCTTGGCGGCATTTTTAAAAGAGATGATAAAAACGAAGGAAATGAAATGGAAGAAAACCGAAAGGATGTCGGGAAAAAAATGGTCAATGAAAAATACACAACGGAGGAGCGAGAAAAAGGAGCGAGAACGTAGCAGAGGATTAAAAATAAACGCGGTACTACTGACGCCTCCCGGCGGCAAAAAACAGAACCCGAGTTCCTCGGAGCGGTGCTAGTGAAAAGGCGGAAGTGGGACGAGGGGGGAATACGGCGGGAGGGGAGAGTTTTCCGTATCGAAGGTGGTTTCTGGCGCCTCCAGCGGAAGAGGAACAGGAAGGAGGGAGAAGAAGAAACAGACGAGGGAAAAAGATCGTTTATCCACGAAACTGAAGAATGTGCCTCATGCATCATCACTGTTATCTCACCATTCTTGGAGCCGTTGATCTATGATTATTAGCTTTTATAGCAACGGGCAGACTGATAAAAAAAAAAGAGAAACCCTTCAAATATTCAGTGCTAATGACTACCAAATTACTGACAACTTAAAGAGTGTGCAATTCAAAATAAATGCTACCTGGGTTATCTACCACTGTCTGACTATGGAATGTTTGAGGAAGCATCAAGCATCTTGAGGCACTTGAGTTTAGAATTAAACAAAAATCACAGAGCCATTAATGAACATATAAAATGAGTAGAGCACAGCTACGTAAAGAAAAATTAAGACAATTCTCATGTTCCCACTTTCAGGGTGCTGTGCATCTCGGCTTTATAAACTCACACGGTTGTTACATAAAGAAATGATAGGTACCCCACACGGTTGGTTATAAGTGAAAACACCAACCTCGTCTGATTCAAGGTGGCGGCAAATTTCATATCTCCTTACCCAGAGCTCTGCAGTGAAGTTCACTGCGCACTAAATGTACAGTAGTATCTGATACTTCTATGACATGTTTCATTGGCTAGAACTGAGCTAGTTCACTTCTGAAGTCATTTTTATTATAATATATTCCAACAATATCCAAAATATCTTACATTTGAAATTTTTAATTTTGCCCACGTTTTGGCATGTAAAGATGTCCATGAGTCATGAAGACTGCAGAAGACTGCAATTCCTCCGACTGCTACTGAAGGGTGCGCGTGGTGGAGGATCCCTGGAGCGAACACTGCAGCCGAAGTGATCCCATAAGGTGCTCGACTGAATTTAGATCTGGGGAATTAAGAGTTAAGGAAGTACTTGGAAGTCATGGTCATGTTTCTCTAATCATTCCCGGACAGTTTTGGCCGCATGACATGTCGCATTGCCCTCTTATAATATCCCATTCGCCCCAAGGAAGCGGGTCAATATGTTTAGGTGTACCTGATTCATAAAGACGAATAAGTAACAAATCGGGTGAGGGTGCCTTTCAAGAGTATCATTGGACCAAATCAGTACCAAGAAACTGATTGCCACCACCAGCTTGTTTTCTTCCAACAATGTTTGCAGGTGGATTCTTTTCGGAGGTTTCCCACCGCATACGACTACGTCCATTCATTCGAAGAAGCAAGAATCATGACTCATTGGAGAAGACCACCCTATGCCAATCACAAGAGCGGCCATCCATCTACTTCGAAGACTCTTTCGCAACAAGTCACACACGTTTGGCAGTCTCCTAGTTTATTTGAGGCGAGTTCTCAACTGTTGCTTATCGGTCGTCGGCCTGTAGACATTTTCACATCGACAGTACTCCGCAGTTTCCACTCCGTTTATTCGCATATTGCCGTTTGTCCAATCGCAGTACATTTTAATCATGCGAACAGCGCAGTTTAGAAAATGCTATCACCCTTGGTCGGAAAGCAAACGATCATTTGCAGATTTGATAAATCGCTCGTTTTACCGTTCTCTGAGCACCCGAGATACCGCTGCATGTGGAAAACCGAGGATATTAGCTATTTCCGAAATATTTGAACCGGCTCTTCTTGCTCCTGCGATCATGCCCCTTTCGAAATCGTTCAAATCCCTGATCTTGCCATTTAAGCTAACTGTGTTCCCAAATAGATGTGCAGACAAAGCACATGCCTTTATGTCCTACCCGGCTAGAATTAGTGGTGTCTGCAAAAACGTGGTATTCCAATGAAGAATTCATGCAAATACACTATTAAATGAGAACTTTTGGAAATTTTGATCTGGTATTAACCAATGATCCTTAAAATTCGATTCGCGTGTACGAGAGATACAACTCAAATGCTTTTGAATGACAAACTAATTATATAATTTAGTGTTTAAAAAAGACATGTAAATACCGGCAGTGTCGTAGCTAGGGATAGGGCTGTCTGGGGCATGATTTCTCACCCCTATAATAAACCAAAAATAATAAGTGTCCTTATGAGAAATTAAAATCGTGTCCAGCGTCTGGTGATGGAACAGAAAAATTTTTTTTTTTTCAAAACAGTAGACCAAATAAAACTGGTTGTACAGAGGGTTGAGCACGTTACAACTAAACGATCTGCAAGCGTCATAACTCTATGAGAAACCCCGCCGCCATGTTCGGTGATGTTCTATCTGGTGCACACCGTGTCGAACTATGGCTCTGCATCGCAGTTTCCATTCAATGAGACTTCGCCGCAGAGAATTTAGATCTATGTGTGCCCATCCCTCTTCACAGGCTTTCCATAGACCGTCCAATGTACGGGATCGTCTATTTCCAAGGGCGCGTTTCAGCAGTCCAAAGCCGCAATAATCCATGGGGAATGCGTCTGGAGACTTCATGGGTATGTCTTCAAACGGAATTGAATGTATGCCCGTCTCCTGTTCCAGTGTTCGCAAATGGGCGACCGTTGACTTGGACGTATGACTCGCAGCTTTATCCTGATGTACCCATATCAGGTTTCAGACGATTAATCAGTCGGAGATTTTTGTGGATTATGTTGCGTACCGTTGACTGTGATACCCCTACCTTATTTGCGACAGCCCTTTGAGTTTTGGGATTTTCTGCAGAGATGAGACGCTACCACCTCCGGTGTTCTGCTTGGAGTGGGTCGTTGTCTTGAGGGTCCAGTTTCGTCCATCATTGCTGGTATTGCGGTTTTTCTGTTTTTATTTAGTATGTTACAGATTCCTGCCTTCGAAATGGTGAGATCCCTGAATTTGCATTGTTTTATAATCATGGAATAGGACCACTTAAATTTATACAGGAAAGTGCATTTATACAGGGTTTTGTTGAATTAAATGTCAAAAATGATAGGAATGATGGAATATGCGATTCTAAGCAAAAACGTTCATATGAACATGGATCCGAATTTGAACGATAACTGAGATATGAACAGAAATAAAAATGCCGCCACTAAGATCAACAAAGTTAATAACTCACTTTCTATAACACCTAGGATAATGAAGTTTGAAGAAATAATAGGGTACATAAAACTGTGTATACCGTTAAAATTTGAACGAATTCCAACGAGTAGTTTCCGAGTTACGCACTCAACATCGTAACACGTGTTCACATGTGAGTACTAACCACCACGTGTTACGATGTTGACTACATAACTCGGAAACTACTCGTTGGAATTCGATCAAATTCTAACGGTATACACAATTTTATGTACCCTATTATTCTGCCAAATTTTATCATCCTAAATGTTGTAGAAAGTGAGTTATTAACTTGTTGATCTTATTAGCGGCATTTTTATTTCTGTTCATATCTCAGTTATTGTTCAAATTCGGACCCATGTTCATGTGAACGTTTTGCTTAGAATCGCATATTCCATCATCCCTATCATTTGTGACATGAAATTTAACAACACCCTGTATATCCTTCCCAATATCTATCGATTTTTGGCGGCATTCTCGCAGCAAACGTTTGTACAACGATTAAGAATGGTGAAGCAATGTTCCCTTTATAATTCCTCACGATCGCGTAGCCCTGTCAACCACGTGGCTGAAGAATTTGCATATGTAAATCGTTAGGTGTAACGTACTCAGCCCTGGGGAGAAATTTCGTGAAGAGTTTTTGGCAGGACAAGGAATAAACTCCGCCAATTTTGGACTCTGGAACATGTGCATGCCGCCTGTAATGCTGTTCGGATGATTCATATAAGTTAATAGGGGCTATTTCAAGTATCTACTGTAAGTATCAGAAATCCACAAGCTATAGTGTTTTGTATTGTAATACACGTAAAAAAATTTACTGTTTTGTGAGCTCTCTTGCATTTTCGGACACAGGACCATATTGTTGTTTTCCTCCTATGAATCACCTCCCATAAGTTTGGAACCATTCAGTCTGCGGCTGATATGAGACTTTCTTACGTTTTTATAATTTTTTAATCATTGCAGGAAAGGCAACTTTATTAAATAAATCAGCAATGGGACTGTTTATAAAGATTAATTTATTTCTGAGTGGAAAATAAGAATCCAATTTTTAAAAGTTAATTGCATTAAATTTCCAATTAAGAAAATTAATTGCAATTTTAATAGGCAATTCAAATCTTTTGATAAATCTGATCGATTCGAAATGATTAATGTTGATAAGCTAACTTAACCCAATTGCATTTTCCCATCGTATGCTCTTTTCCACATACATAATTCGGCGATGTTGCGCGGTTAAATATTCTCCAATAGAGTCAAGCGAACGGAACACGCCTTTTGATTGAAACCGATCTTTGCTTCGCTATCAAATCATTTTTCTGGAATTGCTTCGTAATAAAAACAAAGAAAGCTTACTCCCACTTGCTAGTGTTGAGTAAATAAGTCGGAATAAGGACTCTTCATCGAATGCAAGTTAAAGCGATCGACCTCAGCATCGGAAAAGGGCCCCGACACTGTGACGTCGCCCATTGCTAATGTCCTTTGACAGGCGCTCGTCCCATCAGCCATTGAGGTAAAAGCCTGTCGCAAAGGTAATTACGGCCCTGTCAAGGGGAAGGAGAGACCGGGGACTTTTCTTCTCCGCCCGACGTCTGTTTTTCTAGCGGATCAACTCCCGTGATGGGCTCAACGGAAACATATTTACCCTCCATTTTGTCAGTGCGATAGGATTAGCGAAAATAGACTCGAGTTTTCTCATCCCAATCGCCTCAATCGATATATTTCCTAATTCTTGCTGACATTCGATGTAATACTCCAAGAATAAAGATGTTTTCCTCTTGTACAGGGGAGGTTAAAAAAAGAAAAATAAAAGTCAGAGGGAAAGACAGAGAGAAAGAGGAACGAAGAAGATATTTAATTTCGTTTTGTCACTCATCCTCAATTGACAAGGTTTCCTTTGAAAGATTAAAAGAGAAATGAAATGTTCTTTTGGAGAAATCACTGGCTTCTGCTAGATGAACAATCTTCGTTAAAGCAGGAGGAAAAAATTCGTTGTAAGGGAGCCCCACCCGAAGACTTATAAGAGAGATGTACGACTCAATATTTAAGAAGGAAAAATGGAACGAAGGAAAGAAAAAAAAAGTTAAAAGAGAAAAAAAAAACGAACAATCTCCCAAGAAGAGAGAGAAAATAAGAAGAGAGACGGGGAAAAGAGGAGAGGGTGGTGGAACATAACAAAAAATGAGGAGCGAACCGAGATTTTCATTTCTTGTTCTTTGGAGACCGTAAATGCTTTATCTCTTGGTATCATCGGAGCAGAGCCAATTACGGAGCTAGGCTTGATTTCATCTCTAATACCCCCTCCCCCAACATACAACCCCACCCACAGCGTGCACAGCCAATGAAAATGGAAAATTAACATGCCGTTCAACGGAATCGTAAAGACGGGCACTGGGCGAGATTGCCGTCAATGATAGGCAAGAGCCCGTGGAGCACGCAGCAAAACGTGCTTTGCGTGGGAGTCGAAACCCATTAATATCACGACAAAAAGAAAAGCCCAGGCTCCCTTCTGATTTACAGATCGTTCTGGTAAATAAAAGAAAAATATAATAATAATAAAACTAATCTTTTCGTGAACCGCTAGAACCCATTAAATGGCATTTATAAATCTTTCCAAAATGCATACTCAAATATTCGCCTATGTTCTTAATGCGAAGATTTATGAAATGCCTGAGCTATAAAAAAACAACACTTAAAAAACTCACAGGAAACTTTATTCATGTAAGCACGAAATTATAATTCCTTGTTTACTTCGGTGAAATGCTAAGGCAATAAACTTCTTAAAATGATCACATAAAACTTCCGTGTGCTTTTAGCATCTTCGAATTCAGCGGTAGCCATTAAGTGGGCAATTTAGTCGATAGAAGAGGGTACAATAGGTTCTAAAATTCTTGAGAAATTTCTTAATTTTTGGGGTATTACGAGCTATGATCAAACATTAGACACAGCTTCTACGTCTGGAGCTAGTCTGCTGAATCGCTATTGCTTCAAATGAGTTTATAGTACGTACAAGTGTACTTTTCTAAAGTGAAAAATAAAGAAACATCTATTTTATGATGTCGGCATATAGAAACTATCTTGCAATGAAGCTTAATCTTGAAAATTCCCATCATTAAACTTCATCCAGAAAGCTTATTGCGATTAAAAGCAAACATGCAATATAGCAAAACAAATATCTACTCACTATTTCAAATGAATTGGAAATCTAGTTGAAAACAACTTCTTAAGTGTCACTTCTCCCGATTTCTTTTCAAATCTAAATACAAACTTAGGAAAAAGAAAAGTTCGAGATACTGAAGCAAAATCGTGAGACGAACTTTCCGTGTAGGCCACTCAGATAAAAAAAACCCGAGTAATTCTTATAAAAACTCTGAATTCCGTTCAGAAGATGCGCTAAGTTTTTGTAGCTATGAAAGTTCAAAAACTCTTTGACAAATCTAAATTTAGTAAAAACTGCCCGTCTTTTAAAAATACGCCCGGAGAATTTCTTTTACGTGTGGATAATCGCTTTAGAAGGGCAATTATTTTGAATCAAAAGATATCCTTACAAATTGCGTTGATGCCCGAATCTTAGCGAAAACATTAAGATGGAGTTGTAATCGCGAAAAAGAAACTTTCCCATTATCTATGCAACCTAATATCCCTTTTTTTTGTTGAAATAAAAAACTTTGGTTCATGAATAATGTGATTTAATATTATCATTTGGAACTGTAATGCTTAAAGTGGTTTTCGCAAAAGGACATTTTGAGACAAATGCAAAGGAAAAAAATAACGCTGCATCCCAAGAGAGATAAAAATGAATATTAGACTCACAAATATATGCTTGATGTGGAAATTTTGAGCTTTGCTCCGTCTTTTTTTTTTTTTCCCACATCCCTTCCTCGTGCATTACTTTTTTTTAATGCTTGACGGTGAAGCCTTAATGAGAACCATTTCCCTTCGGAGAAGTAGAACGGAGAAGAGGGACGGAGGAGGAAAAGGGAGGTGGAAAAGGAAGGTGGAAACGTAGAAGATACTCCTCCGATGGGTTGCTTTTTTTCCCCTTCCCACCCCTTTCTTCTTCAAATTTCTCTTCTTTAACTTGCGTTGTTTTCATTTGGGAAAGCCTTTAAAAAAACTTCACAAAAAATTTAGATATAAAGCCCCAACAAACCTCTAACTATCTTCTTCTTCATTCCCCATTATCTCTTTTGGTAGGAAATTCCAGAGAAAAACGACTCCCTTAATTAACTTTTCTTAACGGCAGAGTCAAGTGGAAGAAGAGGCGCTCAACGTTTCGTAATCAACAAGACACAATCAAGGTAGATGGAGGCAAACGCTTTAGGTGGAGGAAATGAGTGAGAGAGTAAAATACAAGAACAAAAATAAAAAAAATAAAAAAAAACTTAAAGAATTCTTTCAAAAGCATACCATTAGTAAAAGAAACTATACAGTTAAAAAACTAGGGGGAAATCTATCCATTTATTTATGCACGCGATAAAACAGTTTGTATTTAATTAACACGAGTATTAATATGCTACTACTAAAAGCCTACGAATATCTACCTAATTATAATTTTTTTTAAATAATAAAGAGCCATTAGCATTGCATTCTGAATAAATATGCACGACCAACCTTCTTACAATTTTTGATTCTACTCCAAATTCTGAAATTACTGAGCAAATACTGTGCAAGCGGTAAATTCTTTACTTTCCACAGAATGAGATCGCTATACGTTAAGATGGCTCTTTAAATATTTAACCGTGGTCAAAAGACGTTAGAGGTTAAAGAATCTTAATGAAGAATTTGGTTGCCTATATTAATTTGCACTTGAAGATTTCAATCTCATCAATTATTTACGTAAAATAATTAAATAACGAGCGACAACTAAAAAAAAAAAACAAGAATGTTATTGAGCGCTTATAGCAAGTGCATCGCGAGACACGTGACATTTAGTTTCGCTCTCACTTTTATTGCAGCCGTGTAGTATGGCTATGTTAGTCAAATCGAAAAATTGAAAATGAATGAAGAGCTAAATCTTCGAATCAAGAGCAAGTACGTTTACACATTGAACAATATCGCTAATAATTCAAGCTTAAGCGAAAAGAACATCGTTTGTCATTTTGAACCCAAATTGGTTCTAAAAATCAACGTGTATCGAATAATTAGAGGTTCGAGGAAGGTGATTCCTTAAGCAAAGTTAAAGGAAATAGTCGGTAAGTAAGATTACTGACTACAGAATTAATGAAATTAGAAAGCTTAAGAAAATGCTTGAAAACAGAGACGTCTGAGAACTTCCAAATTTGGTTGCAGCCAGCAACACATCTCCAATACATCTGAAAGAGAAGACAAGTATAAAATTTCGCAAGAAGAAGAACAACTCCACACATGCTACATAGAAAACAGCAACTGGAAGTAAAACCGCAAGATTGATGATCTACATTACGAAGTCTGTTAAAAAAAGTAATGAGACTGTCTAAAAAGTAATAAAACTCTGTATATATTCTTATTTACAAATCAACCTTATTACTTTCAAAACAGTTCCCTTGAGAGACCACACAGTGATGGAGACGTTGCTCCCACTCCTCATAGCAGTGCTGGAAATCGTGAGGTGTAAGCACTTCCAGTTGGTCAAAATGATGGGAAAGTGATTCAGAAGGTAACGTTTCAACTTGAGAAAGAGGAAAAAGTCACATGGCGCAAGATGAGGGGAGTAGGATGTGATATCACTGAAATGCCTTTTGAGCCAGAAATTGCATGGCAGAGAGTGCCGTGTGACAAAGTGCATTGTCGTGATGCAGAATCCAATGATTGGTCTCACTCGAAGAACTCTTTTCCTCACTCCAAACTTGACCCCATAAAGTTACTCCAATTTCGAGGTATCCATTTCCGTGACCCACTCTTCGTTTGTTTCATATCAATAATGTAGTGACAGTTGGAAGTTGAAAATTACACTGAAGATCGAGCAGATGTTCGTTAGGTTTTTTAAATTTGGCCTCCTGAGTTGCCAGATAGTACACTGTGCATGCATTCTCATTACTTTTAAGTAGATCTCGTACTTCTCTATCAGAAAGCATTAGAGAAATGCTCCAGTAAACGTAAAATTCATGTATGAACTCCCTGCACCAGTCATGATTTGGAGAGCGATATTCACACCAAGGGGATCTTAAACCATCCTTTGTTCAGGATTAAGACAAAAGTTAACTAGAAATTTTAATGATAAAAGGTTTTAAAGTATTTTGTTTCCATTTTCCCGGAAGAATTATCCGGATGGGAAAATTTTATTCTCGCCCGATAAAACATCTTCCTATTACGCAAGAAGCCTTATTGATTACCAGAAGCAAGAAAAAAGCCAATTATATGCCTAAAGACTAAGTTTTACTCAGACAATCCAGGCATAACCAATTATAAACCTCTTTGGATATTTGGATTCTTCAGCATACATGTATAAAAAAGATAGAAAGCAAAATATTTGGACCAACTTGGATGTCTCAAAAAAAGTTAACTTCAATGTCTTCTATAGGTCCATGCTGGGCGTGCAAAGAAGGCTTCTTTAGTGCGCCGACAAGGGACCTGTTTCACTAAAGCACTAATGTATTTTTTAGAACAATAGATATCCTACAATTTTTAGTTGTACATTAAAAAACATTAACCATGTTCCTGATCAGAAACAGATCTATTTTTTAGTTGTAACCCGCTATGGCTTTAACGCGACTCACAAGGGAAGTACACGAACATATACCTCATAGATTCACACAGAACAGAAATTTGTTACTCATCTAAAGCTATTATTGATGCTGCAAAATAAGAAAATGCTAAATTTTGTTTCTTTCAAAATAAACCGAGTAAATTTGAGCACATATAGCCATACAAAAACTCCGTTATTAAAGCGGTGTATATGTGTATTATTGTGCTCTCAACTTCTTTCTTCCATTACTCAACAATACGCACGAATCCATTTCACCTGAATCTAATGCTATCGCTTCCAAGGTATACTTGCGCGCAAAAAAGTGCATCGTACAACTACGTGTATGTCCCTTGTGAGTTTAAAAACAACAGTTAAGAGAAATGTTTTCCCTGTAAGATTATTTTAAAACGTGGTCAAGGTTTGTACAAAGTGATTACTTACCACCCAGTTTCAAAAGTTTAGAAACAAAAGAACGGTATATGTGATATTTAAAAAAAAGAAAAAAAAAAAAAAAAAAAACTGAAGAAAATTATGCAGTAAAGAAAAACACCTCCCTATAGTGCAATATTTTCTCTTTAATACGACTTATAAAGATTAATATTCCGTATGAAACGACCCCCCTCTCGTTTCAGAAGTTTAGAAACCGTAAAATGATTTGCATCTCGAATGGTCCCATTCTCTTCACGTAGACGCTTCAGGCACGTACAGCCGATTTTGAAACAGCGGATTTTGAACGTAGCAGTTGTTTTGCAATTTCAGAAATTGTCTTTCTTAATTCTTTAAGCCCAACAATGTTTTTCTTCTCAACGGTTAACTGTATTGAAGAATACTGCATTAAGTGAAAGCTTTATACAGTTCTTTATACAAATTCTTTAATTTTAATAGGCAAATTGTCATGTATTTTAATTCAAATATAGCAAAGTGCGCTTAAATACGATGACAAATGGGACGGGAGACGAGATGTAATTATAAAGTCTTTTAATGAAAGACTACTAAGCAAATTACAAAACAAAATCCTTTCTTTTTTTTTTTGTTTTACACAATTCAACTAATCAATTTGTTATTGAATTATAAATCATAAAGCCGATATCCAAATCATTAACGTTAATAATTAATATATGTGGAAGCGTTCAGGATGAATTTCTTCTCTTTCCCAAATGCGCTCGACGCAATACTGCATGGATTGCCGGACGCTATCGCTGCAATTGAAGTGGGATGAAAGGTTCGTCCCCGACCGTCAGAAAACTGCCACCACTGAAGGGTTTGTCGACCGGATGGAGTTAACTGCAACAAATACAAATTTACAGCAACATTAGTAAAAATATCACAACACTCAAAACAAGTATAAGAATAATATGTGGCTACCACATGTCGCAACGCCGCTCACCAAGCGTGGCAAGCCTACCTGGGCCCAGGCGACATTACCAGCCGAGAGAAATGCGCACGTGTGACGATGAGGTTCCTTTATTCCATCCGGGATGAAAATTGTAGATGTAAGTGTCCGCGATTCTTCCCTGTTGAATTCGCTTTGGAGATTTGCCGCTGAGGAACCAAGCGTTGATGAATCCGAGCTCCGGCTACTCACTGGAAACACCTTGGCATAGTCTGAGAAAATAGAATCAGTCGAGAGCTTTCGTGCACTCACAAAACAGTCCTGATAATCACCATTAATTTCATTAAAACCAGTAGAGGACGTAAAAACCTTATTAAAGTCATTTTCATTAATGTTATTAATGTCTATAGGTAAATTCGCGGCTAAGTTACTTGTATGAGAGATAGGTGGGCAATCTTCATTATACTCTCCTTCTATATCCGCTGTTTTCCGAGACGAATGCAGGAGTACTCTGTCTGCTTGTTCCGTTTTCTCTGACGCATGCTTCCGTCGACCAGCACATTGCCTGCGAGATGAGCCTAGCCCATTCTTGACTATCTTTGTCTTGTGACTCTTTATGAAACGATGAGATTTGATGATTCCGCCCGTTGCCTTCACTTGCGTCATGCTGAGGTAAAGCAACATAATCAAAGTCTCTTTGAAATAGATTCATAAAGTTCGTAAAACATTGCTCACCGCCTTGTTGTGTCGAACGGTCGTCACAACGTCGTCGGGAATCTGGCAGAACGCCTTTCCTTCCTCGGGGCATGGAAGAAGCATTCAGTCTCCCATTATCCTCGTCGAGTTCCCTTTTATTTCGAAATTACCCGCTGCTCATTTGCATGCCCCGTTTCTTAGCGAATGGTGAAGCTTGCTCACTCGTCGCTCGTCGGTCGAAGCGATTGCCATCCACGGGGGTGAGACAGCGGGGCTCACGGCTTCTATTTTCTTCAATTGACGATGTCACCTCACGTGACCTGCCGTTCACTTGCTTTTTACGAGGTGACACAAATCATGTGATGTTTCTAAACTTTTGAATCGAGAGTGGTCATTTCAATGGCACGATATTCAAACTTATTTGTACCAAATATTGATCTTTATATGTTTATATCAAAGAGAAAATGTCGAACTATAAGAAGGTCTTTTGCATATTTGCATAATTTTGTTCAGTTTTGTGAAAAAACAAAAATCACATGCCGTACATTGCTCGTTTGTGAAAAGGTTTCTAAACTTTTGAAACGGGGTTATAATTCTCCGCACAATGTCTCCGGCATTTGCAGCTGCCTATTTAAAGTTTGTAATTTATATTTTATTCACATAATAAATTATTTAATTTTTTTCTGCTTATGGTTGAATGGGATTTTTAAATTAGTAAAACTCTTTGGAAATATTGATAAACTCTTTAGATTATGAAACAAAAGAGTGAAAACAAAGCCAAGTTACTTTTCACTTAACTACATTCTAGACGTTTCAACAGAGAGTCATTCGGAAAGGAAAAACAAATTTTTGTTCCTTAAGTAATATAAAAGCGACGAAAAAGAAAGAAACGCTATCATTAAACATGAACTCAAAAAAGTATAAAATAAAAAAAAGGAGAAAAATAGCAAAAAAAAAATATATGTAGCTTAGAAACGTCTAATTCATCATCGACAAGCGAGTCTTAGGTTTGAAGAAAACAGCGGAAGTTTCTGAGTGAAAACTTTCATTTTAGTTGCGATGAAGTGGAGCGTCAATCTTATGTTAGTCGCACGGCTTTTCTTCTAAAGTGGAAGAGAGGAGGGGATAAGGAAGAAAAAAAAAACGGGAACTCTCCAAGTTTTCTCGCTATTAATCACAGCCGAAAGCAGATTGCCATCGGGGGTGTTTGACTCCTCCCTCGCCGAAGAGAACTTTTGCGAACAGTGGCCGAAGACAGCGCGACGAGTTACAGGGGAGGCCCGCCGCCGTTGTCGTCGCTTTTCTGTCGAGACGTTTTCTTTCAAATTAACTTGTGGACTTGAAAACTCTGACAGATTACATCTCGCGGATGCCGAGAAATAGAACGAGAAGTAATAAAGAAGAATATATCGATCCAGCGAGTTTTTACTTGTTCTAAGAAGACTCTATGCTAAGGAGAAGGGAAAAAAGAATGCCTTCTCTGTAGAACTATTTCTCCATATACGTTAGAATGATGTAAACAGCTAAAAAGGAGTGTCTTCTTTATCTTAAATACAAAATCGATTGAGCAAATTTCATTTGCGAATATCATTCTTTTATCATTAGCCGTCCATCACTACTGAGCTACCTGGCTTACATATCTTTGATAACCTCAACAAAAGTTCTCTCTTAGAGAGGAATTTAGAAATTTTTTTTAACAAATCTGTCCTTTGGTGTTCATCATGATAGCGCGCAACCACAAACATATTTGAAGACTAGCGAAAAGTTGTCGGAGCTTAGATGGGATGTGCACGTATTGCCGCATTCGCCAAATTCGCCAGACCTTGCTCTATCAGACTTTCATTTGAATTAAAGAAATTAAACTGGAGCTAACTCCAAACATCAGGTAAATGATATTAATTAGAAAAAAGGATGGAAAAATTCTGCGACCTAGATTCTAACCAGGAACCTCCGACTGTCATGGTCAACGCCTTTACCAATTGAGCTATCGCAAAGACTTTCATTTGTTAATGTCCTTACTAACTCCTTGAGTGGAAAAACGTTCGCTTAAGATGACGATGTCGAAAGACGGTTCAAAAGTTTATCGCTGAAACAGAAAGGAAGTTTTTCGCGAATGGGATCATGAAACTTTCCGAAAGATGGCAGAGTAAAATCGAACATAAAAAAGCAAAATATCATTGATTAATGTTTTTTGTTTTGTTTTTTCAAAATAAACTGTTTTTAAAATCACTGAGAAAAAACGCAATGACTTTTTGAATAATCTCTGAATTATATAAGCTAAATATAATATCATGTAAATATTAAAAGTAATATAAGAATAAACTTGTACGCAAATAATTGAACTTGCAATCTTCATAATTAAGATATCCACTTGATTGAAGCAGCATTAACATTCATCATAAAAGTGATACAGTATTTAAGAACTGAAGAAAAAAACCTGATTTTTTTATGTTTTAATCTTAATTAGCTTAGACAATTCAGGATCCATAATGATATAGGCAAGACATTCCCTAGCTAGCTGAAAAGCTCCTTTCAGAAAATATTCCAACATTTTAAGGGCAAGAACCCTCAACATCGTTTTTATTTTGTTCATATCTAAGCAAAAACATTTAAAATAAAAAGGAAAGAAAAAAATCAAAAGAAAGAAAGAAACTATGCATATGAAATAGCCCGAACATACATATGATTGATATGAATAATAAAGTATAGCGTTTTTAATCTCGGCAAATGATACCACAAACTCATAGGGAAAAGAAACGAAGTGAGAAATGAGAGGAAAAACTTTTAACTTAAAAGGGGTGAAAAAATAAATAAACAAAAAAAACAGGCCCCCCCCCCCCCCACAAAGCCATTACTTACGCTGCGAGTTGAGAGGAAGGCAAAAATTTTTGGCTATGACGAAAGGGAAGGCCCGGGGAAAAAGTCGCCACGGAACAACGTTGTTTTTCTTGCTACGATTTATCAAAACAGATGACAAAATGATGAATTGCTTTTTTCCAATGTGAAAACAAGACTATTCTTCATAGATGCACTGAAGTGTCATCGCGGAGTAGCTAATTGTCTCCTCACCAACGAAAGATATTCGAAATGAATAAACTTTTCTATTCTTATCAATGGCCATTTATAACTGGATGTACGCCTCTCGCTGACAGCTCAACCCATTGCTTTTCTAATCTGCAAAGTTACGAATTGTGGCCTGACTGTGTTGAATATAGTAACCAACCAAGTCACACAGAACATCCTCGGCGTTAAAAAAGTTCGTGCTGGTATGCCATCTATATTAACACCCTACAACAAAGATAACGATAATCAATGAGGATGGGTCTCTATGGCCACAGTCAATGTACTGTGAGCATGGGTTCGATTCTCTTGAGGAGATATATACTTGTCGTATGTCTAAATTGTATTATAATCTCCAGCCAGAAATACCAAAAATTAATGAATCTTTCGCTATGGAGATGAATGAACATTTGTTTCGCTATGGAGATGAAATACTTATCAAAGCTGATAAATTTATGTCCATAAAAATGTATTTCAAATTTTCTTTAAAAAGTTTTTCATAAATTAAAAACAAAAATAATTAGATTTAAACCAGTATGTGTCTTTAAAGTCGGCAAAAAGAGTTCGAGCTATTTTAATTAAACTTTTTTTAAATTTAGAAAAAGAATACAACGACGATAGCACTACCACTCAAGCAGTGATAATTAATCATCGCTGACATGGTAACAATGTTTGCAGTTGAATGAACATGTATGCAATTTGAAGATTCCTAAAATTAAAACGCTTTTCAATTTAGAAATGACAAATACCTCATTTAATTCATTCCATACAAAAACTGCATGGAAAAAAAATAAACAGGAAAAAAAAGAAACATACTTTCAATCCATTTCGTTCTGCACCGATGAGACATTATTACAGATTAAATCGACCGTGGCGTTTCGCCTTTTCCATTTCCCCGTTTGATTAAAGGAAGGCAAAGGAATCCATTCAATCACAGCTGACTGGTCGGTTTGGACGACACAAAGAGCGCTACCACCCCGGTGTGTGGACATCGGCCTCTCTTCAAAAGAAGACTTGATAACCGGCCAAATTTCATCAACCTCTGAGCTGCCTGATGAATCAAATTCCAAAGCCGGCTCCCACCAAGCATCGTGAACCTCCAGGAATTAGGCCCATTTAAAAAAAAAATCAAATAAAACTTAGAAACAACTAGAAACTATCAGATGACGAATTTTTCTAATGGTACTAAACAAATAAAATTACTTCCAACAACAGCGATATCGAACAGCAGATGCTTTAAGAGCAATGTTTATTGTTGATGGTATAGGAATTCCGAGAATAAATGGTACGATATCGATAAAAGAGCAATACACTGTTTCTTATCGAAGCTGGTTTTTACTAAGTATTTAAATATATTGTTATCTACTACCATTAGATCACATTACGAGTTTTTCTTAAGAAATCGAGAGACGTCATAATGAATTCAATTCTTTCCACTCGAGCAAGAACGTCCGACGATAAAATACAGCAAAATCCTGCAGATATCTTCCCTTAATGAGAGTAATAGGTCCTATTAATGCTTTATAACATTTTCGAATATGACTCAATCAGCTTAACTCGGGAATAAATAAATTATCTAAAGATGATATTCCCTATTTATAAAATGAAAAGAATGTAGCCTAGGCTACTTCAGACAATTGCCTCTGGCGTCTGTAAGAAGTGAAACAATTAATACTGTAAAATAATTTATGGAGAAAATTAACTGTAATTATCTAGTGGAAAGAAAGTTGTATGACCAAAATAACTATATACCTGCACCTTTTCCTTCACAAATCCAATCTCGTCTACGATGAAAACGTCCAATTCTCTGTTTTACCAATGAAAAGCATTCAAAAAATAGGAAAAATAGGAAATTTACTATTTTGTTAAGATGTAAAGCAAAATGTTGCGGCATAAGGGAACAATCACCAAAAAAGAATACCATTAGGCCTAATCAACCAAAAAAAAAAATTTAAACTATTAAAAATTATGTTGAACCCATTATGTGAATAAAACAGCTTTTCATGTCAATGTGAATGAATAGAGACATTGCAATACATTATTGTGAAAATATCCACCAACCGGTTTCGCCATTTGTATCCGGCTTTATCAAGGTGATGAAAGATAAATTTGAAATTACATGATGTATCATAATTGATTTTACAGTCAATTCCCCATTATTTACTGTAAGTTGATGCAAGTTGATAACGATAGTTGATGCAAGTCGCGCAGGATCCAGCATCTCTGATAATGTCCACGTTTTGGAGTTTTCTCGACCAACAGTATTAGAGTGTATCGGAAAAGCAGGAAACACATGGAACGTGCAGGCAGAAAAAGGCAAACACGTCCTCAATGGCAGGGACCAGCAAAAAATGAGTAAAATCAAACAGGCCTTCAACAATTCGTCAAATAAAAGCCACGTAAAATGACGGATTGCCGAAGAACGTTTTTGAAGTACAACTCGCTGGACACAGTGTGTCGATAGCCGACGGCTCCTACGAGTATCACTCCTTTCGGCTAAAGGCAGAAAAATTCACTTCCAGTGGGCCTGTGAACGCCTTTATCCTACTGCATGGTCCAAATAATCTCAATTCCTAATGAAATATGTTGATGGCAGTGATTATGGGTCAACAGCACGAAACGACAAACTCCCTCATGTGCAGTGAACAACCTTGCAGGAATATTTTCGTAGAAGTTTTAGGTCCACTAATCTCCCAACAAACCCTGAACCACAGCGTATCTAAACATTATTTATGAACCGAATTCACACAGTCTTTCCTCCAGAACAGGACATTTCAACTGGATAATGCTCCATTGCCATAAGGCTCGAATTGTGTGCGTCTGTTTCAAATTTGGTTTTCTTCTATAGCCAGATCTGAATCCAATCGAGCATCTGAAAGATGAGGTCAATCCGCGCTGGAAATCACCAATCCTCCAATCCTTCGGAATTAGATGTTGCCATCATAGTTGTTCTCCAATCCTTTGGAGAAGATCATCAATTGAAGACCGTTTTCGAAACTTCGTGGGACTCCAAGCCTCGAGGGTTTTGGGCATTAATAGCTGTCAGAGAGGGTCTAAAGTGATATTAGATGATATGCCTAATAATATAGCCGTTCAGTGTAATTGTAATAGCATGCGCATTATTCATTTTTTTACTTTATTAAAGAAAGCTGCCTCCCTACCGTTTTGGCTTGGGGGAGTAGACAAGCTGTTAAAATTTTACAAATCCCCTTTTGCCAGTAGATAACATCGAAAACCACTTAAGGAAGTATTATTACATTAAGGAAGTATTTTTATAATTACGGGGATTTATCCCACAAGTCTTTTTCAAAGTGATGGATTGCACTTCTCGATCTCTTTTTATTTGCATGTTGAGCAATAATAAACAAAATAAAAAATTTTAAATTAAAAAGATGTGTCCAATGAAAGTTTGATTGCATTTAAAAATAATGGACAAAAAGTGTTATAAAGGTTTTTACTAGATACACATGCTTCAAAGTACCAACAATTTAGTTTTATAATCTCATTGTTGATAAAGATTTTTTTTATCAATTTCCGCTCCTTAACATCAATATACTTTCGTCAACTATCAAATTTCAACACCAAATAGGACATCACTTTTTCCCCCCCTTCATTATAAGAATAGGACTAGTTTTACTTTACAATTTCTATGTACGTTCAAAGAAGAACATATAAGCAAGAACAAAACAATAACCAACAGGATGCAGAATGTAATTTATCACTGGTTTATAGCCTCAATTTGACAGAAGTAGAAATTAAGCGGAAGTTTCTAAGATAATGTGGCCATATATCTCCAACACTTCAACTGAAGAATGACCTTCTGCCCAGGCGTGATATGAAAAAAATATGATTCAATACCTATTTATTATATTGATTTTTGTGTTAAAGTTGCAAACGGTTTTTGAATTTTTATATATAATAATAGTAGCACCGGCACACTTAGAGATTTTTACCTAAATTCTTTATCTTAACTTTTTTTCTTTAAATTATGAGGGATAATTATCAGAAATTAAATATTTTACGCCTTCAATATTTGCGAGCGATGAATGGATACTAGAGAAAACATCAGGAAAAATTTTTAAAACATTTCAATCTGTTTCTCTTTGTAAATTTAAATAATTTATTAATTAATTGTATACATAAACAGTTACTTAAAAGATACATTTGGTTTTAAAAAGATGTTAGATGCCCAAACTTTTCTTTAAAAGCTGGTCTTCTTACTATATATATTAGAACTCAAACGTAAACGAAGAATATAGAGATTGCGATCATTCACCTCAAACATATTTTTGAATTAAAAATTATAAAAAACGGTATTTCGGCAAGATTCTTGTTAAATAGAATATAACTTCGCTTTATAACATTCATTCAGATGTGGGCATCTGGTTACCAATTGATTTAAACCATTGATTAAATTGAATTGAACTCTGAAATTGATAGTAAACCTCTTGAAAGCGTAACATACATATACTGACAATTGTGAGTAGGCTACAGGGTGTATTTATACTTTTGTAAAAACGTCGGAGAAGATGTCCTGGGATCAGAACAAGAAAGACTATCACTAGGGAATAGGGAGAACATGTCACTATGAACATATCCTACAAAGCGTTGTCCGGCACTACATCGATTGTTGTTCGATAAATCGTTGTTTTGTATTAATCGATGATTAAAACATCGATGTATTTATCGTACTTGACATCGTACATACCATCGATGATTTTTGCTATTAATAATGCATTCTCTTCCCATGAAGGTTCTCTTAAGCCTTTGAAAAAATACACTGGAACCAAAATAAAACTCATTTTTTTCTTCAGTTAGATTAAAAAAAAATCTTACTCATTAGATTAGTAAACTAAACTCATGTTTTTCTTTCAGCGCAACAAACGCAATGTTCCTAATAATCCATTAGTCTACTATGATAATCAACTAATTTCAACTACTAATTCATTTAAATATCTGGGTCTAACCCTAACCCATGACTTAACCTGGGACCTTCATATCGATAACCTACTTATCAAATTAAATACAAATCAAGGGATGATCTCCAGACCCCACTGTCTTCCAAACCATATTCTACTAACTCTTTATTACTCTTTGATACGCTCCTCCCTTTGCTACGGTATTATTTTCTGGGGATCCTCCACTTCGTACAATCTAACTAGACTCTTAAAACTCCAGAAATGGTTCCTTCGTACACTTTTGAAAATACACTTGCCTCTTCCAGTCTCTCAGCATTTTTGCGTCATTGCGTATTTTAACCGTTCAGCAGATTTATTTATTTCAATTATGTTCTTTCATATATAAAGCCACAAATTCTCAATTGACCCTATCTTCTCTTAATATAAAATTACATCAGCACTTCCACACCTATCCAACCCGCATAGCTGGTGATATTCAACTACCCTTAATTAGAAATAATTATTAAGGAAGATGTATTTCTTTTATCAG
Organism: Rhysida immarginata; assembly: GCA_023313115.1. Classification (NCBI taxonomy): domain Eukaryota; kingdom Metazoa; phylum Arthropoda; class Chilopoda; order Scolopendromorpha; family Scolopendridae; genus Rhysida; species Rhysida immarginata. The sequence continues at coordinate 6,961,999 of JAHWFO010001074.1, forward strand.
TGTTAAATACTGGTCTCCGTTACTCTTAAGATATTCGCCCCTTACCCCTCTATAATGCCTTTAGAAAAGCGTTAAAAATGTATATATTTTCTAATAACACCCTTTAATTTGTCATCATACTCATCTATTTACTTTTGGCTTCAGTTTTTATTGAGTTTCCTTTATAACTGCAACATTCCTTCGCTTGGATCGTAATATTATAAGGTTTAATGTTGGTTATTTTGTTCCTTGTTAAGATCACCTTCATGTAATTACATATACCAAACTTTGTATTATAAATTAAGTATTTATTTAACTATTTATTCTCGTTAATCGACTCAGTACCTTTTTTTTTTGTAAGTAGAACGATCAATTTAAGTACTCGCTCTTTATTATCGTCTTAATTTTATTTGATTTGTTTTGTTAACCCTTAAAAACACTGTTTTTCTTTTACCCGTCGATACTAACTGTATGCTTCTATATTGTATTTATTCCTGTTGCCCTCAGGGACCTAACTCGTCGGTCTTATACCATACGGGTCCCCGGTCGGCACCATTGTATTTTCCTTTAATAATAATTTAAATAAATAAAATAAAATTTTTTAAGCTATACATTTTTTTGTGATGATTTAAGTGTTATTATTTCAATTTAGTTGATAAATTTTTCTGGTATTGTTTTTTCTATCAGTAATTAATTATACCCAAATTAATGTATTTTTTAAATTTAATCATAATTTTTTTAATCAATATTCGTAAATTATATTGAACAAAGGCAAATGAAATATTTTCAACAGTTTACGTGGTCAGGACACATTAATATGACTACCTCTCCTCGAACCTGTTGGAACGTCCCATGGTACTCAGATGAAAAATCATTGCATATCATTAAAAGCTGACAACAGCAGACGTGTAGTAGCATCCGTTAACGCAGCAATTGTCGCTGTCATGGGCTATCGGGCCAAGGGGGGCAGCATTTCAGAAACGGCCACGTTTGTGAACTGATCTAGGGCTGCCGTTGTAAAGGTGTACCGCGACTGGACGAACCAGACAGTTTTGAGCAACCGACGAGGTAACTGTGGGACCCCACGGATCATCGATCCTAGAGGCGAGCGTCGGTTGTTAAGCAACTGACACAGCAAATGAACAGTGGGGCCACTAGGCGTCTCAGCATCAAGACAGTGCAACGATCCCTCTTGAGGTTGGGTCTCCGGAGCAGACGTATGGTAACAGCACCCATGTTGACACCTGCGCATCGCCGAAAACGCCTCCAATTCGCAATGGACTATCGCCATTGGACCTCGGCCGAGTGGCAAAGGATTGCTTTCTCTGACAAGCGCGGTTTCTGGTGAACAGAGTGGACGGAAGAGGGAGAATTCGCCGGGAAGCATCTGACAACAGGCATCCCGACACCATCTTTGGCAGACGACAGTCTGGTGGGGGAGGTGTGACTATTTGGGGATGTTTTCGTGGTATGGTCTGAGTCCACTGATACCGCTGGAGGGTACACTGAATGCTGTTCGTTACCTGACGATCGTCGCAGACCAGGTACACCCCTTCATGTCGACAGTGTTTCCTCAGGGTGATGGCACTTTTCAACAGGACAATGCTCCCTGCCATACTGCCAAAATTGTCCACGACTAGTTCAAGGAGGAGCATGAGGATGAATTCAAGCTACTCCTATGGCCACTAAACTCCCCGGACCTCAACCCCATTGAACATTTGTGGGACCATCTCGATCGCCATGTTCGCAAGCTGGACCCTCCACCACGCACGGTGATGGAATTACGGGATGCACTGATCGCCGAATGGTCCCAGATACTTGCAACCATCTTCCGAGGACTTATTGACTCTCTGCCACGTCGACTAGCTGCTGTGTTTGCCACCAAAGGTGGATATTTCGGATACTAGCAGGTGGTCATATTAATGTGCCTCGACCCTGTATATTGTGCTGCTATAAGCGGAAGAAAGTGTATTTTTGCTTTTATTTTATTTGACGATTAATGATGTTTTTAACAATAAATCGATGAATTGTTAAACCATCGTTATATTTAATCGTGAACAAAATCTTAATAACAACTGTGAAAGGTTACTAAAAGTAGAAATTAATAATACACCGCAATTCCACAAAATTAATTTCATCGTTATATTACAACATCGATGTTTTCAACACAAGTGCCGGACACTTGTTTACATGCGTATGTACACAGATGTTATTTGTTTGTTTTTTTCCATCGGGCGTCAGGACCCAGTACATTGACCTGCCCGTCTCCTGATCTTATCCGTTTACGGAGATACATGAAAAGTGTACGCTACTCCGGTTAATGACATCAACGATCTGGAAGAGCGTATCAATAACGCTTAAGTAACTGTTTAGCAGGACGCATTATCTTCGAGCGGCTTCGCCAGTCCATCATTGCTGCTCATGGCGGACATTTGGGCATCCTGTAATGCCGTCGTAACAAGGCTTTGTAGAACATACAATTGTTCATAGGGACAGTCTTTCTTGTTTTGATCCCAAGAATCACGCCCCGGCGTTTGTTACAAATGTATAGCTATACCCTGTTTAAAAATATTCAATTTTTCGTTTAAAAATCATTTTATAATCTTTTATCTCAAACGTTCGGCGTGCCTCATTTCTAAAATAGTTAGTACATATCCAGTTTTTTTTTGTATATTCGTTACTTGCCATTTCAAAGTTTAAAAGTTTAAAATACGTCCAAAATAAATTCAAGAATATAACATTTTTTTCTAAATCCACTCAATGAAATTCGGGAGAAATAAATCGTGATAGAGTTCAGTTATAAACTAAAAATTTAGTAAATCCTTAATTGGAGTATCATCAAAACTGAAAGGGTAAAGTCATAAATACTTTATTTTTTTCACAAAAGAATCTCAGAAACAGAAGAAACGTTATGAAACAAGAAATTAATTCCCCAGAGGAAGAAACAGAAAAGTTGGAGAAGCTTTGAGTTCAAGGAAATTGCTCCCACCTTTTTTTTAAATAAAAAATTGATTTTCTACAACGCGAACAAAGATTTTAAATAGTTAGAAAGTGAAAAAATAATTTTATCTTCTTTCGTTTCTCATCAATTCCGATAGAATGGCATATCAAGTGCCATATGTTGCCATTAATGATACATGTAATTTCTAAAAATCACGTGACTGTTATCCCCATAACTCCGATTCCACTGGGGCAATATAGATATTTAATAGTAAATGATGAGAAATAGTAGATATTTCCTAGAATAATCTGCATACAGAATTGTACTTGTTTACATAACATTCAGAACTTATGTTACAGAAGAATATGGCAGATAGAGAGTACTAAACAAACATCTTTTATTAAGCATCGCTACTTTGTTTGAGTGTTTTGACTGTTAATCCACTAAAATTCTTGTGGGACATCTGAAGACTCTTATACATGTGCATGTTTTTCTTCCACGGATTGTAGAAGCCTGTAACAACATGCGTCCTAAACATGGCATATCTGAACGAGTGCGGCAGTCAATGCTTAGGCATTGCAATTGTTGTATACAAGAAAGGGGTGTCACTTCGAAGCACTTCTGTACACGTTGTCATCCGTCATCGTTTGCCGTGTTTCAGTGAAAGCTCAGTTATCAGCTCAGGTCATCAGAGAGTCAAGCCACTGGTTCTTGTATGAATGGTTGCTGCAACTGAAACAAGTGTAGCGCCATAACTTCTGTAACCTAAGTTCTGAATCTTCTTGTGTGTACCAAAGATACATGTAATTCCATCTTCGTAACTCCGATCTCAGTGGGCGAATCTAAACCAAACTAAATAGTAATGTAGAACATGCCTAATAGTAAGCTACATACTGAAATTCAAATTTCTACTTCAAAAAAAATGTAGAAAATATGAAAGGTACAGACGGAAGTTGTAAAATGAATGAGTCGCCCCATTCTTCCGTTACTTAATAACATTACAGGGTGTTCGGAAAATGTAGGATAAAAAGTATAATCAAACCGCAAGAGTGGGGTGATCGATTAATAAATAAAAATAAGGCAATAATTCTTGGACGGAGAAAATATGATATTAAATCATGTTTGAGAATTAATCGATCATTCAGGGCTCTAGATCTTGCGGTTTGACTATACCTAGCGTGATCCTTTGCATGATGACAAACTTAAAGTTCCTTATGCAAAATGTTCAAAATTCAAATTTTAAGGGTCTAAACGTCACAGGAAGTTTGCTAAAAAAAGAAAAAAAAAACTGTCGGAATAGGTCATTCAATCTCAACAATCGCCGCCGTTTTCTCGTGGCATGGCGCAGTTGTGATAAGTTTATCCTTGTGTGATAAGTTCATAAACGACATAACGACGCGATTATTTTAGACCATGAATTTTGAGTTTTAGACATTTTCGCTTGAGATTTAGAAATTTTTGCTTATATTGATGAAGGGATTCACACAATGTAATTACTATCCTACATTTTCCGAACACCCGTGTATTAAAAATAAATTCCTAATAAGCTTAGAATGTACAATTTGCTAAAGGAATCTTGTTATCTCGCACACTCACAATTTGCTGAAACCTAATACTCCCGTAACATTCAACATTAATATTCTATTATTGTAAAACTAGCGATTGTTAATTTTATTTAAATAGTATCTTTGGAGGTACTCGTTAAATGGAACGCATAAAAATTTTTATCTCCAGTTAGCCATGAAGAATAAGAAAAGAATGGAAGGAAGAGGGAGAGAAAGATAGAGGAGATATAGGTTGTACGTGCCTACAAAACTCATTTTACGTATTTCCACTATAAATGAAAAGCGGAAAGATGTTATTAAGAGACCCCCAGCGCGTAGCAAGAGGGTGACAGTAATCCTTCCATTTCCCCTTTCTTGAGGGAACTTAAAATCGGAGGCTCGTATCGACATTTCCATAAAAAAATCCCGTAATTTTCCCGCCATCATATGCGATATGTAAAAAAACGAGGTTTCTCCCTCTTCAAAGAAAATACCAATTCTGAACTCCCAAGTCAATTCGCTAGATTCTCATAAAATAAAGAGATATAGAGGACTCTTATTATACTTCCCCTCTCGGAGCAATATTCCCACCCTATTGTTTATTCTAGAAATACCTTAATAGTCTCAAATTCTTGGTCGGCAAAGAATATTAGCGAAAAATACCGTCCCCCGTAATTACCTCTATGTCTTTCCCCAACCATCGTTTCACCCACTAATAACTTACGACGTTAAGTGTATCCCTTAGAAGGGCGACAAATTATCCCCGAGGAAGGATTTTTTTTACCGATAATATTAAAACAAGGCAAAGAAGGATAATAAAAAAAAGTACATAAAGAGGGCAATGCGTTTATGCGTCCCGAAGTAGCAAGTCGAAGGCGAAAATGTGTTGAATTTTCAGCAGGAGCTCTTAGCAGAAAGAGGAACAGCCGGGTTGTTCCTTATTCGTTCGAAAAACTTTCCTTCTCTCTCTTCCCCTCCAATTTTCAACCTTCTCTCCTCCCTCTCGCCTTCTCCCCTCGTCTGCTCTTTTTTTGAAATCGCGTTTTCGGTTTTATGTGAAAACCGATGAAACAAAAAAGAGTAGAGAAAAGAAAAATATGCTTTCTCCCCTCCATACTTTTCTGGAGTCATTTTGTCCGACAAAAGGGCCTGATCTTTTCGATCGGTCTCAAGTCATGAGCGGAGAGGAATCGTTCGGCGAACACACTCTCCCTCCCACAACCTCCTAGCCAAACTGATGGATAGCCGACCAAGCGGTCCAATGCTTTTATCAAAATTAAACATGTCCGACTTTTGCCCCCGAAATAGCCACGCTCTCCACAAGGCAATGAATTTTGGAGACGTAGAATTTCCAAAGCAAATATTTTATGCTAACTTCTTAGGGGAGAAAATTCAAATATTTTCCTTCTATGTTCTATGGCTTACATTTGGAAACATTACGGCGTGATAAATAAACATGGAAAAGTGTTGCAAATAATATATAACGTTATTACAGCAGCAGGAAAAAATTGTGATTAATTACACGGCTCACAAAAAATTAGGGGATATTACAAAATGAATATGAAGCGATAAAAAAGAAGCATTTGATTTTTATTTATTAAACAAGAATATCAGAAAAGCAAATGACAAGCAAAGAAAATTGTCCGATTATGAAAATGAGATGTAAACTCAATTATCGTGATTGAGTAGCAAGTGACATGTTGATGTCAAAGTGGACGAGAGGACCACACATTAACAGTTCAGTAGGGAGTATGGTCATCCTAGACTGCCAAAACACACGGACAGCCAATAGTCCTTATGGAATGCTCTGGCACTCTTGCTCCAGGGCAACTTACAGCTGAAGAAGTGGTGTGAGAGGCATTAGACGAGTTTGCTATTTGTCTTCCCAGTGTACCCCAAGTGTACGACCAAAGCCAGTCCATTCGTTTCATTCTTGCCTCTGAAGCATGTTATTGGAGAGAGGCGCACGGTGGGGGCTTGCATTATCGTCCATAAAAAGAAAATTATTCTCATCTGCTCCAGCATAGGGTAACACTAAAGGGTGCAGGGATCTCATTCGTTATCTAACAGCAGTCAGCGATCCGTTTCTGATGACCTGAAAGTCGGTACGATCAGCAATCCTGATGCCAGCCGACACTGATTCCACCACTACCGAAGAAGTCCCTTTCTCTTACGAAACTCGGATTCTCCCGTGTTCCTCGTTAAGCCAGATCATGACAAGATGATTGTCAAACTTCAAACTGAGCCTTGATTCATAGAAAATAGGATTGTTGACCACTCATCACGTGTCCAATGACGATGCTCATCGGCCCACCTCAAACGGGTTCTACTGTGTTCGCCAGATAACGGAATGCTTACCATTGGTCGCCAGGCATAGGGCCCAACATGATAGAGCCGATTTCGTATGGTCTAGGTGCATAGCCGCCGACCAGTGGCAACATGAAACTATCCCCGCAGCTCTGTTGTACTGTTGCCAATAACGTCAAGTAGCGGTCAACTCTTGCTGTTATGGCAGATGAGCGATCTGTTCTCGTCTTCTTCGTACGGTATTAGTCTTTTGAAAACGATTCCACAGTTTACTAAGCACGCTTTGGGGTGTTCTAAGTGCTGCTGCCAACGTCTTCTGTGTTTGACCAGGTTCGAGACGTCCCATGGCTTTCCAGGCTTCGGATTCGGGCAAACTGTGTTGTACGGTCACTGCAAGAACATGAAAATTGCAGGATGTGCACTTTCATGATCAGGAAAAGTGCAAATACTCCAGTACTTTTAACCTTTTTATAGTGCATTTTGACCAATGAAATAAATGTTTGTTTTTGCATCTCATTTAGAAAATCGGGCAACTTTCTTTAACTTGTCATTTGCTTTTCTGATGTTCTTGTTTAATAAACAAAAATCTAATGCTTCTTTTTATCGCTTCATATTCATTTTGAAATATTCCTAATTTTTGTAAGCAGTATAATCGAAACATCCATGTGTATTCACAGTTAGTTTATACAAAGGTTGCTATAAAGGTTGAAATATATAATGTATATGGAGTCAGTGAAATAAACCCATGACAAATCGAAAAAATTGTAACAGTCGAAGTTAATTTCAGCCGAATAGTTTAATATATGCTTAAAAATTATGAGAGGCCAACGCTTTTTGGTAACTGAGAAAGCAGGCAAAATAAACTACACCAAAAATTAAAACTCTCAAAAGTTCAACTGATGATAATGTTCGTACAATTATAGGGAATTCAAAATACAAACAGAAGAATGACTTCCAATCCACGTCCATTCTCGTAATTTCAGTAAAATACTGAAAAATCACTTCGGCAAAGGTAAACACCACCTAATATTCGTTATCTCCTAAATGAAGAAGGAACCTGGATACGCGTTCAACGCAGAAACGACCAACATTCGCTGCTTGGGAATCGAGGATTTCATCGAAGGGAAGGAATCTTGAAAACCGGCGAAGTACAAAGCATCAATTACTACCGGCTTTGCAACGTAAACCGGCTTAAGACAATGCCGTAATCTTGGACCGCCGTCGTCTCACGCAGCCGAGCGCCGAGGTTTCATGTTTCCGAGGCTTAAGGACGAAGAAACTTAAGGATAAGTTTAAAAGAAGGGGGAAAAAAAGAAGTAAAAAGAAAAAAAAAAGTACACTCAAAGACCTTACGTCATTAACCTTAACGTTCTGCGGTGACGGGAGGAGTTGGGGTTCAAGCCCAAGAAAATTAATTTTGAATAACACCTCCCCTAAGAAGCAAGCCTAATTAAGTTGGGGAGTTTTAACCCTGCTCGGGTGTTGGAAAAAGGTGCTATGGATGACTCTCGTAGACAAAGATTACAATAAGGCCAATTTGTTCTTCGAAAAGGAGATAAGGCAAGGAGAGAGAAAGAGAGAACGACAGACTAAGCGGTTCACATCAAAAGAAGGTTGAAGGCAAAAGAGCAGGAGGAATTTCATGGGAAGGGAGGGAAGAGAAATGGAGACTCATCTGAAAAACAAAGATATAACGAAAAAAAAAAGAAAACAAAAAATACGAGAAAGCTTGCGCAAAAAAAGGATTGAAAAAAAGCAGGATGTGGGAGAGGGAATCGTGAATAAAACCGAACCAGTAAGAGAAAAAAAAGTGAGTGAGTTGAAGAAAAGTGGCAGCAAAGCTTTCGAATAAGAGGGAAAATGTTAAATGAAGAAATGGAGATCGAACAAAAGTAACGAAATGGAGAAATGAACGGAAACAAAGGAAATCAATAAATTTTATATCTCCTGCCGTAAAAGTTTTTCTATGAGCGAAAAAAAGGAGAGCTAATCCTTTTTATTTTAAAATTTAACTGGTTTTTCAGAAATTCTATTCCATTAATCAATTAGTTTAGCCAAATTTGGCAGTTTTTTTTATCTCATCAATAGAATCTAAACAAATTAACTTCTTTAAAAAATAAAATTTAATGATTTTTTTTTCCGAATTTTATTTTTAATCATAAGCTCACAAAAAGGTGCACATTTGAGAAAAAAAAAAGAGAAAAGATAATCCTCTTAAACTTTTTGGCTGTCTTTTCACTTTGTCTTCTGCAGAAGAATCCAAGAGGGTTGGGAAAGGCTTACCCCATTTACTAGCTCTAATATCACATCTCTCCCTTAGGTCGGTATGGAAGAATTGGTTGGCCTATATGAACCAAGATTCGATCCCGATAAACATCTTTATGAAGGAGCAATATGAAAGATAATATTTATAAAGCGGCAAATGCTGCTTTTTAAGATAACTCCTAATAGTACATAGGTAGAATAGCCATTTCTCGAGCGATAGATGATATTATTATAGAAACTGTAGTAAATAAGGTTTATAACTTTTGTAAATCATTTGCAGAGCATAGGAACAATAGATTTACAACTTCAGGATCATTTCACTTGGAGACATTCTTATAAAAACAACTCATTTCTTTCGTTATTAATTCGTTTGGAAATTCACCCAATGTTCGCTTATACCGGCAAACTGAGCGTGACCATTGGGAGTTTGATTCCTTGCTAAGATGTGGCGTAAGTGTTCCAATTTTTTTTCCGACCGGACTGTCAGCACTGCAGAATATAGAAGCATTGTCCTGGAGTTGTGAAACAATTCGATATAAAGTTGGGTCAAGGATATTTTCAACAAGACTGAGGCACACGCCATACATCAAACGAATACATTAAGCTGATCTGAAGTTACTTTCCTGAACGTATAATTTCTAACAATCTGTAGCCTCCAAGACCTCCGGATTTACCAAAATCTGCCTTCTTCATATGGAGCTACTTAAAGGACAGAGTTGACGTCACACGCCCCCAGAAAATATAAGATTTGAAGCAGAAGTTAACACAAGAGATCTTTGGTATGACTACGGGGCCCGGACATTTGCCCCAAACTGCTGATATTGTAATTCAGTTAACCTTCACTTCACAATTCTGTTGATTGATCAGTGCAAATTCTGAGAGCACTGCAAACACGTGTACCATGGAGATCATTAAAAACACTAAAGGAGGGGGCCAAAGACGAGAAAGGGATTGAATTGGGAGTGTTCTCAAAGAAGGGGATTGAATTGCAGAGGTACTGCATATACAGATTTGCAAATTTCACGTGTGCTGGATGTGACGGAGCACTCTCATGATCCTAACCCACACAAGCTAAAGGCAGTTAAGGTAAAGCACAGGATCTAAATAGCTGCTTCAACCAGCAGGTCAAGGCCTCAAGAAATAATTGCAGATACTGTATGTAGGATGCCACTTGAAGCAAGTTGTGCCATTGGACAACTGGACAGTCTAAAGCGCAATATATGGATGGGTACAACAGGGAACATTGCCGAAAGCTCCATCATCACTGCGGAACCTTGAACACATTAAAGAGGAGTGAAAGACAAGAGGCGCACCAGACTATAAAGATTTTCTTATATATGATAACGGGACTATAATTCTCCACAGAGAGATAATGATAGCATTGGCAACAGGAGAAGGACTGTAATATCTAAGACGCTCCTCCATATAGTATATGGAGGGAACTTTTGCACCAGTCCCCAATTTGGTGGGGCACGCACATCCAACCATTTGGAAGGCCATTGAAAGTATCCGCAAAGATCGAATTTGGTAGAAATTTCTCTTGTCAAGGAATCTCGCGGAGAACCTCCACAGAAGCGAATTAAACGTACCCGAAGGAGCATCAGAAGCGGCTTAAGACCCTGTGCCTATACTATGTATAAAAGAAGAAGACGTTGCCAGAATTATTAAATGGTATAGGACATGCAATCAGACTAGAGTGAATTGAGATTATTGTCCACACTACTATTTATGTATTATTATTTAATTTTTACTTAAATATGTTTAAAATTTTACTTACTGTCTGTTCTTACTTCGGAGACTTGTATTAATAACATTTCTACAAGTATACACGTTGATATTAGTAATTGCAAATACAAGAGCAATATTTATAATTTACTTTTTTTTATTCATAAAATTTTGACAATTTCACCATTGCAAGATATAAAAAAATAAATCATTGAAAATTCAACGAGAAAAAAAAAGAAACACATTTAAGCCAAATCTCTGAAAAGGCAACGTACAAAGAAAAGAAGGGCAAAAATCATTCATATGAGAAAATATGAAAAGCCGCGTATTCAGAATTTCTTCAGTGGGATAAAAGGGGAGCGTGTTCTGCAATGAGGACAGAGTAAGGTGGGGTGGAGGCTCTGTGTGTGTGCAATGCTTCGCTGAAAATATAGGAAAGTCTTCGGTGAAAATGAAAAGAAACCGTAGAATGGATGAGTTCGCCATTCTTTCTTTTTATATTCAACCTCCTACCGACCCCTCCTTCCCTTTTTCTTTGCCTATCCTTTTTCGCAAAGTGAAACCAGCATTTTCCGTCGCATGTTAATTTTCCTCCAAAAAGGGGAGAGGATTAAGTTGGCGAAAGCAAATTCAAAGGGAAGCCTACGACGCTTTCGCCCGCCCTCCATTTACGCGAAATATTACTTAACGCTCTTAAGTCGTCTCTTGTCTTTCCCCTTCGCTCCTCCAACTTAAGGACGTCAAGCATATTCTTTTTTTCTTCTCCTTTTCCGGACAGAACAGTTCGCACACTCTTACACACACAACCATACACCCACCCACATTTATTTTCACGCCCATGGAAAAAATTACGACAACTTTTAATTGCTTAAATTTCCGATAATGAAATTGCTGATCGCTCAGAATGATTACATGGGTAAGTTCCGTCGAAGAGCCTTGTAAAGGAAGGCCATATTAACAAACAATTGCAAAAGGAAACTTATTTTAAAAACTATTATAATTTAAGGATATAAAATTATTTTAAAGTAGGAACAATATTTCATGACTCTCTATAAATACGAATAATATTTTATTACTTTCATTTTTTGCTTTGATAAAGGATAGTCCATATCCATAACGTCGGCTTTTTCTCAGGGTCTTACCACTTTGTGTCCAATTTTATTTTGTGGCTCGTCCTTCTTTTCTTCTAAATACGTCATTTCTAAATGTTCGTGTCAGAGGTAACAATCCATTAAAATAATACTAAACATTTATAGCATTATTATTCTTATCGTAATAAGAAATATCAGATCAATCATTCAACATTTTGCTTTCAAGAACATTCTTGGAACTAATTCAAGGGTCAACTGATATCTTCATCGACACTGTCTATTGCCGGAAATCCAAATTCATTGAATTTTTTTTTCCAAAAAAACTATTTCATTCTGAGAGCAAATCTGTTTGTGATCATATTATTTAATAATCATTAGCTTTTTTTGTACAAGTGGTGATTAAGTTTGAATTTTATATATTTAGAATTTTTACATTCATGTTTTCTACTTCATTTACAAGAGAATTTAGGGGGGGGGTTAATTAATAAAATACTTTTAAAGTTTACTTCGCTTTTAATTTAGCAGGTTTAATTCAATTCTTCTTTTTTCTAATTACATGTATTGCCAATTATAATCATTCAACCAAAAAATTAATTGGATAAGTAATTGAATTACTTAACGTTGCGGGTTATTTTGAAAAATTAAAGTTCTAAGCCTAAATCAAGTAGTGCGTTTTTATTAAAGATATTTTTGTTGACAAATAAGATGACAGGAGACCTTTGATGCCCCAGGTGCTTTGAAAAAATATTGCAGTTTATATTTCACAAACCGTTGTACGATACGCTAAAATACACTATGTGCTCTAATCACTTAGAACAGTGCTTCCCAACCATTAGTACGCGGATTTTTCCATCGAAAGGCGCATTCTCCATCGCGCACGATCTGCACAATATGCACGCTGTGGGCGCACTGGCTGTTCCGCATCGCTCTGTGCGTTTCGTGAATCCTGTTCTTCATTGCCAGTGCGTTTAGTTATCGTGCGTTTGGTTATCGTGCCGGAGGCCAGGGTTGCTCAGTGTATTGAAGATGGCGGAGGAGCAATGAGGAAACCGAAAGACAATTGAAACAGTGAATGTAGATGAAGAAACTGCAGAGAAGTTTATTCAGGTTATTCAATTTCCTCCATAACACTTTCAAGCAAATCATCGTCACTGCTGCTTTCGTCTTCAGCGTTTACAATATGTTTATTTACAACTGTTTGCATGGTATTAAGATTGACATGGTATCGAAACTTTTCTATCACAATTCGCCATTTGCAAAAATCGCGGGTTTATCATTAACGCTCTGTTCTTCTTGGGGCTGCCTAAACTCCATGAATTGCACTGCACGATTCGCACTGATCACGTGACTGACTCTCACGATTGTGCGTTTCGTGCGCGATGGAGAATGCTCCTTATATACCGGAGCATAATTTGCTTGATCCGTCCGTCATGAGCATGAGCAACAATATGCGCGGACCAACAATATGCACGCATCAACATTGTATATATCATGCAAGCCAAAGTTTCTGCAACAATAGGCCTTAATAAAAAAATTACTTGCGTTAAATTAAAATCATATTTACAGATTCGACTGTTGTGGTACCCGTCGTACGACGGGTTTTAATGCTAACCGCGGTCTATAGATATAGGTTGATTTAAGTATAGTGGCTAGAAGAATAGTGTGGCAGCGAGCGTTCAAATCTGATTCCTCGAATGATGATGCCGTCAGATGGCAGCTACATCAACATAGTAGCTAAACATCCAGAGCTTTACATCAATAAGGCTCCATTAATTTCTTCGTAAAATTTATAAATTTGATTTATTATTTCATTTTCATTCCAGAACATTAAATAATATACCATTTTAACAATATTTCGACCTTCGCCCCTTTTTATTTTTAATTTAGAGATGATTTTGCAGTATTTTTTTAAATTTCAAATGATTTTGTTCTTTTTCAGTTATCATATAGGGAAATACACGACCGTTTCACACTGAGTTATTTTTTTTAGATAAGTTTTTTGATTTCTTCATCTGATTTTAGTTTTGCAATAAAATAGCAGCCCTTCCCTTCTTATTGTTGCATTTTAAAATTTCAAGAACCACTTTTCTGTCTATATTTCTCATTTATTTTTTTCTTTATGTAAAATCTAAGAAATTCAGAATAATTTTTAAAAAGTCCTTATTTTTAAATAACGAAATGCAATCAAAACAGCTTTAAATACAAATTTATTATATATCTTCCTTTTTTTAAAAATAATAAGAAATTTTTTTTCAAAACTATTAACCTAAAATATCTGATATTTAATATTTTATCATCACATAAAAAAGTAATTTAGTTGTTATTCATATGATAAATGAATTTTATATGAAAAAAAGATATTCTCTTTGTATATCTGTATATTTTTCAATATTGTGCATTCCACATATGAGAACTTCCGAGTTACAGGGGCGAACGCCTCATCTCTTGAATTTTTTTTCCTGAAACATGTGTGTTTATCATTTGTACGGTAGCCAGCTGTGTACAGCATTATACTATTAGATTTTATGTTGATATTTTATTAGACTTAATTTAGCAGATCTATGTTTAATGATTAATTACTCAAAATGTAATTTCTCTGGCTCGGAAGGGCTCATATTCCATGATTTATCTTATTAGTGATGGATATCTTCATCCATCGCTGATCTTATATTTCAACTTATTTATAACAGCAGATATTTTTCATTTATTTTAACGTTAAAGAGTATTCTCAAGTTCTGTGGAAGACAATTACCTGAAATATACAAATTTTTTATAAATAAACTTAAGTCACCCAAAATATAGCTGAAAAAACCCTCCTTCATCCGAAGATTTCCATCTCATCTCCCGGGTAACTCGCATCTATGTCGATTGCAGCGCCACCGCTATCATCAAATCGGGAATCAACCACGTAGCATTGCGAGTAGTAGCCGTTGCCACACTATTCTTCTAGCCACTGTAATTTAAGTATAGATGGCAGCGCTTACGCTTTATGAATCTGAGGCTATGACGCTATGGTCGAAATGAGGAGAAAATCTTAAGAATACTGTATAAGAATATGCATTTAAATTGTTCAGTTCCACATTGTTCGAACAACAATGTTAAAAACAAAAATCTCAAGTTTCATGGATTTCCTACAGATCGAAAAATTCAGTGAGGTTAAATGAGATGTCGTAGCCTAGCTCAATATTTAGCATCGTCACTTTCGTAAATCGTAATTCATTATAAAATTTGCTCACTGTTAGTCAATACTTGTTTATTTATTTCCGTCAGTTTTCGCTCCTATTAAATGAAGCTTTTCTTTCAAGTCTTTAACTTTCATCTTCACTAAACTTTTGTAAATAAACTAGAACAAAATCATATACCGTAGCGGATGCCATCTGGCGGATAGATTTGGCATTTAAATCAACCTATACATGGTCATCGAGCTCCATTGTTAAAATGAAGCTAAAGTTTCTAGCTCCCAATAGGGCGGGAAATCTATTGAAAAGTGGCGCTGCATGTACAATCGGCCCAAAAACGCCTGCAGCGCCGCCCTATCGACAGACAGAAACTTTACTTTCATTTTCAGTTTCAATGAAAACCTATGTCGCAGGTCACGGTCGGCCCTGGTTAGAGATCCTGTATGTATAAGAGATACGACAACTAATTACACGGACGCCATTTTGTGCTAAACACACTAATGAATTCCTTTTTATGACGGCTTGGCCGTTTGGTCAATTGAGACAAATTTTTTTTTCTACTTTTCATACATTGTAAAATTTCAATAACACTTGCTTTAAATAGCTATTTTCTTGAAATAATGTAATTTTTTTTAATTATATTGTGGCGTTAACGCCACTTACATGGGGAGGACACAATCACCTTCCACAGATTTCGATGGGATTAAACATAAAGGTTGGGGGCTATCTAAAAGTAACTAGTGTAAAAGGGTTCAGGTTAACACGCCTTCGTTTTTTAAAAAAGCGACATCAAAAGAAAACCTAAAAAAAAAGCGACGTCAATGATTCAGCTTATATCAGCTCCTCCCTCTTCCCTCCTTATAAACCTAAAAATTTGTACTAATTTCACTGGAATTGATTAAGGCACTTGCCTGCAGTAGGGAAACTTGCGGGTTCGAGTCTATCCTCTTAAGTACCTGTCCCTTTTTTTTCTTCAGTTGTTATAAGCGCGCAAAAATAAATAAGAAAAAAAAATGGATTTTACCTGAAGTTTTATTGTTAGTAATAACTTTTTATTTAAAGTAAGAAATAGAAAGAAAAGGGAGTGGGAGGAGATTCATTTCGTTAAATAATTTTTTCCGTTCAATTCTTAAGAGAGCTTAAATCTGATATCTGAATCAGCTGGCCACCCATTGTTGAAACACGTGATCGAGCCATGGAGGTAGGAATAAGGATCTTATTCCTACTTTTATACTTTCTTCTAGCCACTATACTACTTTCATAGATCGAGCGTCCTGTGAAACCCAAGGGGGGGGGGGGCTAATGCTAAAAAAAACCCACAAGAGAATGAGAGAGTCGAACAGAATGGATGTAAGGGGATTCTTCTCTGTGATGTAACTACACGGTATTACTGCATTCGATATGGAGGTAATTCAGGACTATCATCAATGAAAGATTACCACAATGACAGCTAGAATGTGCTGTCTACCCTTCGAGCATAAAAATAGTAGAATACACTTTTTAAATAGAAACAATTTTGTTTCCCGTCTTCGTTTTGTCTTGACAAGCTCGGCGAAGACGAGAAGGGACGATTTTTATTATAATTATATCCGTCTTCGCCGAGATTAAACATTTACGTGACGAATTTGAAGATCGTAAGCATAAAACTGGTGTATGAGCATTGTTCTTCGGCTGCACAGAAATATGCCACCCTTGTATTCCTTACGGAAACATAAGCACATAGTGCAGAGGATGATACCATGGGCGATTTTCTAAAATCCGACGAAATCTACTTTCTGTGCGCCGGCGCAAAATAATTCACCATATGCACTGACTCCCTGCCAGGTAAAGACCACAGCAATGTCCGAGGTTGTCGGTAAATTGTAGGGTCATTAGGTTGAACGTTTCAGGTATTAAACAATATAACAGCCAATTCCGAATAATCAAGTTCAATACAAGTTACAATACTCAGCGGGGATAACGCAGCCAATTCGTTTTAATATCAAGAATACCGTTATAGGCGACTGATCATTTTGTAGAGTTCAAGCGTCGACAATTTCCCGTTTGCCCAGCTTATGCAATGACAATTAACAAGTCCCGGGATCAAACCTTAAACAACACTGGTATATAAGAGTAGATAAATACTGATACCCCGCCTTCATTTTGCCTTGAAAATCTCGGCGAAGACGGGCATCTTAGCTAGTAAATAATAAGACAAAAATGAGGTGTGGTCACCACGCGAATTTCTTATACAGGGTCTTTATAATTAAAGTTCCATTTTGACATGGCCATAAAGTCTTAATTATAAAGACCCTGTATATAAATATCCTAGTCCAAATACAGAAAAAAAATAAAACAACTGCATAAAATGGCTACAAAATTTTGAAAAAGTTTGTGAATAAAAGTTACTTCAAATTAGCTTCTAAACACTTTGGTATAGATTTCAAATTTTCCTATACCATCTTCTTTCGCCTATATTAGCAAAAAACAGGATTTTGTCAAGAGTAGAGCTGGTACTTCCGGTTGGAATTTTGAAAAATTTTCTTAACAAAGGTTGTTTAAAATTAGCTTCTGAACACTTTTGTATACTTTACAAATTTTCCTATTCCGTCTTATTTAGCATATACGAGGTCTGTTCAAAAAATACGTAGACTGACGTCATAAAACAAAATATACTTTATTCAGAAGTTACACATCTGGGTCCCCTTCAAAGTACTCTCCTCCACGACGCACACACTTATCCCAACGGTGTTTCCACTTTTGGAAACAGTCCTGGAACGCTTCTTTTGTGATGTCCTTCAGCGCCTTCGTCGCATTTGCCTTTATATCAGGAATCGTCTCAAATCTCCTTCCTTTCAAAGGTCTTTTGAGTTTGGGAAACAAGAAGAAGTCACAAGGAGCGAGGTCAGGTGAGTAGGGTGGGTGAGGAAGAACAGTGATCGAGTGTTTGGCCAAAAACTCTCGAGTTCTGAGGGCTGAATGGGCTGGAGCGTTGTCGTGATGAAACAACCAGTCACCACTCGTCCACATTTCTGGCCTTTTCCGCCGGATAGCATCCCGCAGACGTTTGAGAACTTCGATGTAGTAAATCTGGTTCACTGTGGAGCCTTGGGGGAGGTACTCGTGGTGGACTACGCCCTGAGCATCAAAAAAACTATCAACATCACTTTCACATTGGAACGAACTTGGCGAGCTTTTTTTGGTCTGGGAGATGTCTCACCCACCCACTGGGATGATTGAACCTTTGTTTCGATATCATAACCGTACACCCAAGATTCATCACCTGTTATGATCTTCGACAAGAAGTTTTCATCATCTTCTGAGCGTTCAAGCAATTCCTGACAAACCTGGACGCGATGGGCTTTTTGGTCGTCCGTCATCAGGCGTGGAACAAACTTCGCAGCAACGCGGTGCATCTTCCATTTTTCGGTCAAAATCTCGTGACATGATCCAACTGCTATCCCACACTCTTCAGCAAGCTCTCTGAGTCGCACGCTTCATAGTAACATCACCGTAAGCCGTCTTGAGCATATCAAAAGTTTCAGTGGCAGTTTTTCCGAGTTTAACACAAAATTTCACAGCAACTCTTTGCTCGTTCAAGTCACTCATTCTAAAAATCCGCCAAACGAAAATAACACACTTCACAAACAACCGCGTAGCTAATCAACCAATACTGATATTTGCAATCAAAAAACTGCCTTGTAATCAGCGGATCTGTCAGAAGATGGCGACACCAAGCGATTTTGATTGGGACCAACAGGGCCCGCGCAATTCAAACAGTCTACTGTACGTATTTTTTGAACAGACCTCGTATTAGCAGAAAACTGGATTTTGAAAAGAGTAGAACTGGTACTTCTATTTGGAATTTTGAAAATTTTTCTTAACACTGGATTTTGACAAGAGTAGAACGGTTGGAATTTTGAAAAACTTTCTTAACAAAAGTTGTTTAAAATTGTAATTGTAACACTTTTCAATCTTTTCAAAATTTTCATAAACGCAATGATTAACGAGATATTTCAAAATTTATATTTTGGCGCTAGAGTAAACTGATACTTCCGGTTCACCGATTTCACTGGAAAACTAATCAGACTTTCCAAAGAAGATTATAATCTTAAGTTTAAAGTTTGGTCTCGATAGCTTTAGCCGTTTGGACGCTATCGTGGACACACACACACACACACCGACTGACACACACACAGACAACAGACACACAGACATTTTCCAGAAATCACTTTTTCGTAATCTAGGGACCCTAAAACGTATAGATCAGTGAAAATCTGGAGGTCGAAATTTTTCGTGATTACAATACTTCCTTATACTATGTATAAGAAAGTAAAAATGCCTCGGGAATCTTCTCAATCATGTCGCTATATGACTTCTGATACGCGAGATGTTGAAGTTAGGAAACAATGATTTATACGCAACTTCCTTCATCGTTCATTCTGCAATATTATCCTTTATTAAACATTTTTAACGAATTTTTAAATGTTTTTCAAATACTGCCTAAGATCACTGATAGAAAGTTATTTTGCATGATTGCTGTAGAAAATCTAATCTGCCATGGTAATGTTTCGTTGTGTTTGTCGATGATTTGGCTGAGTGATCTGAGAATCCAAAGGATTTGAAAAATGCGCGCTTCATTTCATACGTATAAACTCAACCACGTGAAGTTAATTAAATCATGTTTCACGTTTGATGATTCTGATTTGTTAGATATATGGTCAATTTAATTTTCTTTATCAAACACCTCAAACAGTGCTTAACGGACTGTACAACCTTCTTTACGACGAGCCCTTCAGATGACATTTTTCACCCATGATTCCGTGTGCGACAAACAGTTGGCAGGTATAAGCCAAAAAACAATGACGAAGAACAGTGTAATAAAGGCGTAAATCTGAGCAAAAGAAGGGAAAGCGTTAAAATTATTTTTAAACTATTAAAAAATTAAATACGCAAGTGTTATTAAGTAGCGGAAGAATGGAGCTATTTATTGTTTTCACAATGTCCGTCTGTCTGTCCGTCTGTCCGTCCGTCCCCTTCATAATTTCCGCATTTTTTGTTGAAATTTGGAATGTAGCTTGCTGTGTGTATGAGCACCTTCACTATTTAGTTTGGTTTTGATTGGCCCACTGGGGTCGGAGTTTCGGGGGCGGAAGTTAGAGGGGACCGAAAGGTCTATCATATAAAGGAGTGAAATTCGGAATGCAGATTCCTCTAAGCAAGATCAACATTATTGTGAAGTTTGGGCCAAATGGTCCCAATAGGGTCGGAGTTGTGGGGGTGGCATTCATTTGGTCTTTAGAACTATGGCAGCATATGGCGTGTGATATATCATTCGATCGGAAATGATGAGAAACGAAAGAAGATAGAACTCTCTTTCATCTTCTAAATAATATGTTCGAGAAAATCAATTTTTCGATTAAAAAAAATAGGTTGGGGGGCGAATTAAAAAGTGCAGATAAAAGGGTAAAAATAGATGTCCTCAGCGCTTCCGCTACTTTCCTATACCTTTCTCGGGAGGATTAATTTCTTGTTAAATTTCTCTTCAGAATTTAATTGCTAATGAAAATGATGGTTGAAAACTGAGGCAGACTTCAACATTACGTAATCAAATTAAGATTAAAAATGAAAGGAAATAAGAATAAAAACTAAATAAGAATTGCATTTATTTTGAAATTTCAAAAATCTTGTCATCATGTTTGATGTATATGAAGAAAAAAACCTCTTACCAAAAAAGATCTAGTCAATTACCCCGATTCTCTCTCTCTTAATACCTTAATATATAGATAAATTTTATGGTCAGGCTTAATCTTGCCGTTGAGAATAAAGGTGTAGCCTTCGAAATACGTACCCGGCGTTCTTTTTTAATTTTCATTTTTACGGCGTTACATATCGCGGAGGTTTTTGTGGTAAGAAGTTTTTCCTTCTTATTTTTTCATCATGTCATGTTCAAAAATCTATGTTCGTATTTTGCATTTATAGTCATGTTCAAAAATATAAACAACCTGTATCTAAGATACGTGGCTTTTCTGCATTTATCATTTTTCCCATAATATATCATTTTTTCCCCTTTCAAAATAGTTATCATGAGCAGCAGCAGCAACAGATATTTAGATGTCTTTCGTTCTCTCATGAGGTCAATGAAAAAAAAAACCCCAACAACAACATAGAATACCACTCTTGTTCATAAATGAGCTAAATTTAAGGTGATTCTGATAAAGTGTGTATAACTGTAAGCAATGACAGAGGTGACCAGAATGAACATTTTCTTTTAATACAATGTGAGATTGCAAGTACATTGTTCGGGAGCTATCAAGTTTTATGTTTATTGCTTGAATTATCACGTTCCTGGGTCCGTACATCATGCTTAACCACTTGACAGGCGAGAATGACAATCTGCAGGAAACTCCCCGAGCTCTTCGATAACATCCCTCTGGATGTTCGACAAAACATGTGGTACATGCACGATGGAGCTCCGGCACACTTCGCTCGGACACTAGGTGTGCTGTTGCTGCTGGTGCCATTCAAGGTATTCCAGATATGTTTCACCAGGTGCGAGAATCCTTACGTCGGCGGTGTCAGCTATGTCGCACCACTGGTGACCGTCACTTCGAACATTTGCTTTGAACCGGCATCGTTATTGTACGTAATGTTTATAGCGTTTGTTGTCTCTTTTGGTTGGCGTCTAAACCAGAGGACACATGATGTACACGGAACCGTATTACTGTCATTAACATAAAGTGTCTTGTACATAAAACGTGATAGCTCCTGAAAAAAGTACTTGCGACCCCACATTGTATTAAAAGAAAATAATCATTCTGGTCACTCTGTCATTGCTTACAGTTATACACACTTTTTCAGAATCACCCTGTATATGTAAACGTTTCTTTCTAACTTGAATGTTTTTGATCAAGTAAAAACAAAAATTCACATTAATATGAGAAATTACAAAGCTGTTACAATTTTGTAATGTTCTCAAATTACAATTTTTAACGTTATGAATAGTGTTTTCAAAACGGATGTAATAAGTAATGAATTTTACTAATAATAAAAATTAACGTCATTTGAAAAAAATTATGAAGTTGCAGAGGTTAAAAATCCCCAATGATTAATTTTTTTACTTATTATTTTATTAAATCGATTCACAATATTTAACTTTCAATCTAGTTTGTTCTTATTCAAAATTGCTTCAAAGTTCAGAACATTATGAGTAAGTCAACAGATTATTAATCATTTCTTCAAATAGTGGATTTTTGATTTAACAGTATGTCGAAAGCAGACGATATCTTAACTTGCCGATGTTATGATGCAAGTTTTAGAGTAGAAAACTAGATAGAATGAAGCAAACGAAAAAGTAGGTAATGAAAAAGTACACACACTGAATGGTAAAATGTCCAGTGCTACTGCTCAATGGTAAGATAATTCAAATGTCGTATGCTGAATTAACTTTCGGGACTAGGAAAAGCTTGGAAAACCAATAACTGTTGTTACCGAGATGTTAACGAAAGTACAGTCATCAATCATGAAAAGTCGCCGCATTTCAATAAAAGAAATGTGTCATATGATCCCTAGAAGACATTATTCATCCAGAATTGCTAATGTACTGTTAACTACAGAGCAATGTTTTTGCAGACTTGAGACTACGGCAAATTTTAACTAGATAAATAGCCAAGCAAATTTTAATACCAACTAGACACGCTCTGAAAATAAATGACATGACAATATTACACCAGTCACTTCCAGATGAAATTTAATTTTTAGAAAGCAGTAAATATTAATCTAAATTCAATCGCAAAAAATATACCTTGAAAAATTTGCGATAAACAAACTTCAATTCAGACTTAAATTTTTAACCTGCATTGCTCAGAACGTCTACGATGTTTAAGATTTGAATTTGAATTTAAATAAGAAAACGTGAATTTCTTCTTTCCCTCGTCAACGCTCAAACAAACCTAAAAGCCACCTGCTTTCAATCTAACGAGAACTTTTGTCTTCTATTCAGACTGATTGCTTTTCTACGTCACAGAGCACAGACATGTAACTGTCGGAAAAAAACAATGTGACAGCATTTGATGGAGAGTGTTTGTGAGAGCAGCAATAAAAACAATACCAATGTTTTTCATCTGAAATTGGATTCCAAAGGGAAGGGAGAGGACAGAAGAGAAGATGATGGGGAAAGGCATACACGAGGGTTGGAGAGAGGCAATGTCGAGCCATCATAGTAGAATTACCTAAAAGAGACGAAGAAAAACCGAAATGAAATGTCCACCTAAGACTATCAACCGTGGTGTCTCTCCATCTCCACTTTCCCTTACACTGCTTTTTCCAATCACTTTTTTCTCTCTTTCTTTTCTTTTCTCTCCATCCCTCCCTAGCTTCTGTCTATCTCTTTTGCTGTTTCGCCTGCTTCTCTTGTGATTTTCTAAGATGTGAACTCGGAACAGTTAATCCAATTACGAGCGCCCGACTTCGCTCCTCTCTTGCCTCTGTCGACCGTGGAGGAGAGAGTTGCACTCTAGATTGATTAAGGCTTAATTGGAACTGCTGGCCACATAAACAGTCGGACCAAATCAGGCCGAAAGCAATTTTCCGCCTTGAACCAACGATTAAAGTCTCTATCGTGACCGATTCGTCCATTGGTCAGAACGTCACGTGACGAGAAAGGGAGGCAAAGGACAAATGAACGGAGATAGACAGTGAGGGGAACCGAGAGAAGATTAAGAGACTTCGAACCCCTGATCTCAATGTTCTTAAACCCAGTGTCGCAACCAAATTAAAGTTAATAATTAACGACTTACAGGCTAAGAGCGCAGGCCTTAAAAACCT
Organism: Rhysida immarginata; assembly: GCA_023313115.1. Taxonomy (NCBI): domain Eukaryota; kingdom Metazoa; phylum Arthropoda; class Chilopoda; order Scolopendromorpha; family Scolopendridae; genus Rhysida; species Rhysida immarginata. Next base: position 6,985,835 of record JAHWFO010001074.1, read on the forward strand.
CTTAGAACTCAATGATCGGAACTGTTTACCTCGTCAACAAACTCTGTTCGTCCCTAACTCATCAAAACCACATGAGAAAAAAACGAGAAAAACATGTTTATGGACTTTGTTTTTTTTTGGAGGGGGGGGGGGGGAGGTACAACCCTTAGAGGACAATTTATAGAAAGTAAAATTATTTATAAATACAGTACGTTGCAAAAGTCTAGGTTGACCCAATAATTTGCCTTCCAAAAAAAAAAAAACGAGCTCAGAACAAATGAAAAAGGTTTACTGTTTGAAACTACATTGTTTTATGCGTAAACAAAGTAAAACAATTGGAAATAAATTCAAACAAAAATTAATTACAATAATATTTGCATTTCAACCTGTTTCAAAAGTTTAGGTCCACCACTGTTCAATAGTTGATTTGGCCATTCTTGTGAAATATTTGAATATGCGATCGGGCATTGACAGTATAAAGTTGTGCATATACGATAAACCAATTTTCTTCCAATTTCAACAACTGCAGTCTTTACTTCATCTACATTGTTATAATGCTTTCTTCCAGCATAAATTCCACGTGCAAGCATCCCCACAAGTTTTCTATGGGGTTTAAATTCGGGCTACATGCCGGCCAATCCAAAAGCTGAACTTCATTTTCCAAGGTATACTCGATTGATGATGTTACCATGTGTATTAGAGCATTGTTTTGCTTATAAATCCAAAAAAGACCTCCGAAATTTTCACCAAATGAAAGCAAATGTGTTTCCATTATTCTTTGATAATCTGCAAAGACTACTTGGCAGAAAAGCAAGAGTTTTCAATCCAAACGTTTCCCAGATCATTACTGCTCCACTTCCACATTGCTGTTTGGTGAATAGTTTTTCTCCTTCCTAAGATCGTGCCAGTAAAAAGCCAGTCAATCAGGACCATAGAGATTAATTTTTTTTCATCACTCCAAACAATATGCTTCCATTTGTTCATGACATTATTTTTACTTTCTTATACATAGTAAAGGAAGTATTGTGATCACGAAAAATTTCGACCTCCAGATTTTCACTGATCTTCACGTTTTAAGGTCCCTAGATTACGAAAAAGTGATTTCTGGAAAATGTCTGTGTATCTGTGTGTGTGTCCACGCTAGCGTCCAAACGGCTAAAGCTATCGAGACCACACTCTAAACTTAAGATTATAATCTTCCTCTGGAGGTCTGATTAGTTTTCCAGTGGAATCGGTGAACCGGAAGTATCAGTTTACTCCAGCGCCAAAATATAAATTTTGAAATATCTCGTTAAACATTGCGTTTATGAAAATTTTGTATGGGGTAAAAATTGTTCCAATTTCAATTATAAACAACCTTTGGTATAAAAATTTTTCAAAATTCCAACCGGAAGTACCAGTTTTACTCTCGTCAAAATCCAGTTTTTGCCGAATTCAGGCGAAATGAGACGGTTTAGGAAATTTGTGAAGTATACAAAAGGGTTTAGAAGCTAATTTTAAACAACCTTCGTTAAGAAAATTTTTCAAAATTCCAACCGGAAGTACCAGTTTTACTCTTGTCAAAATCCAGTTTTTTGCGAAATAAGATGGTATAGGCGAAACAAGAGGGTCTAGGCAAATTTGGAATCTATACCAAAGTGTTTAGAAGCTAATTTGAAGTAACTTTTATTCACAAACTTTTTTAAAATTTTTATCTGAAGTAGATTTTTTAGACAGTTGTTTAATTTTTTTCTGAATTTGGACCAGGTCATTTATGTATAAGAAAGTCGGGTGGTGACCACATCTCATTTTTTTGTTTTGAGTTCATCTTTTTTTTTTTCTTTTTTGAAGGCAAATTATTGGATGGACCTTTTGGAACGCACTATAAGTTATTCATATACGAAGAAAATAGAAACAAGAAAATTGATTAAGTGAATGAAAATGTTGGAAATGCCCCAGCAACTCTGAGGCCATTTTAAAATTAACGAAGTTCTTGAGGAAAATTAAAGTTAAAAAAATTATACCAAAATCTTTGTATTAAGTTTTGCATGTCATTACTAAATAAAAGTTCGCTTCGATATTATCTATTATTCATATCGATTTCATGAATTGAACCTCATATAGCCAAATATAAATCTGCGTATTTAATTTCAGAAATGATGTCAATGTAATGTCAATATAATGGCCATTTTTCGAATAGGATTTGAATAATAAAGTGTTTTGAGTTGCCTCCTAAAATATGACTCTAATAATTACTGTCTTCATGTCCTTCCATTTGCTACTTTTGTGAAATATGAGCCACTCTACTGTACAAGAAAAGATAAAATGAAGTAATGATTCTTATAAAATTGATTTAAACTTTGCATGTTAAAATTCCATGTAGTCAATTAGCTCAGGATGTCATTACAAAAAAAAAGATTGCTTTTAAGTTTTTATACGGATTTTGTTTCTTCTTTCAAAAATATTCTTCCGACAGATTTCGTAAAGAAATAAGAAACTTTTTTTATAGCAGCCTCAGTCGGATTCGAATCAGACTGTCGAAATCATGATACACAGGCTGAAGACTTTGCCATTTATTTACAAAGGCACGTACACACTAAATTCTCTACGTTAACAGAAAACGTGATACGACTACGACACGCGTCAAAATTTAAGAATTACAAAATGTGACCATTCTTTATGAACCATAAAGGAATGTAATATTTGAAGAGTGTGTTGATTACGAAGTATCTCTAATAAAATAAAGCTTAAATTAGCCTGTTCATTGTAATGCTCCTCTACTTCTCAATAGAACAGATGTTCAGCTAATACAAAATTTTGGCAATAGACAAAACAGTAAAGGGAAAAAACATTCTGAATTGCACATTTCAACTTTTATACTACGACGGATTTAACAGCCAGCTGCAAGAATTTTAAGAATTCTCTCGAATCCGTATAACGACATTTACTGGCCTTTGGGAGCAACCGTTCTCTTGCTTTTTTCACTGTCAAAATGTACAAGTATACTCTTTTTATGCCTGTACTTATTTTCAATCAATCACCCATTCCCTTAATTTCTGGGCCCATCTCTATGCCATAGATGGTTTTGTGTCAGGAAATTGTGGAGTCTTATAATAGCAGTTTTAAATAGTCAGACATCGCATTTTTAAAGAGTAAGGAATTTTTATTTAAAATTCCAATTTTACATTAAAATTTTCAAAATAATGCATTTCTCATTTATTTATTGCTTATAAATAGCCATCATTTATTAAGCGGGATCATGAATGCATTCCATTTGAAATATCTCCCTGGTCATTTTACAAAATGACGTTGTAAAATTATGAATCTAGAAAAAAAAAATGGAGAAATTTTACAATAAATATGGGTTTAAAACCATGGAAAAAGACTTTCAGTTATTATTTTTTAAATAGAGCAAAATACTATTTAGGACTATGAATATGAGCACAGTGGTGCTCGAAAACGTTAATTGTTAGCCATGAATATGTTTTTAAATTGGATGCAATTACTGACGAAGACTACAGTGTAGATGCCCTTGGAGATGCCCATTATTAGACTTTGGAGAAATATTCTTAGCAGCCGCCATGGAGATTAAAATACGCCGAGATGAACCCAGCGAAGAGGCAAGGTTAAGAACATATCTGAAGTGCATTCTTTTGTTCCAAGGAGGTGTTAGGAAATTGAAGATAACGTATTAATGGATATAATGAAAATGTAAATAATTTAAAATGAATTGAAGATAATGTAAATAATGTAAATTCTTAAAATGTATATAATTTAAATTGTACATATTTAATTGGGTTAACGGGTTCTTATTAATTAGTTTTAATGGAAGGTTTAGCGTAAACAAGTTTTAGTGTAAACAAGTTTTAGTGTTAATAATTAATTGTCAACAACTGAATAAATAATTTATTTGTTTTACAAGTTTTGATGGTTGAGGATTGATAAAAAATTTGATGTGTAAAATATTTGGTCTAAATAATGGTCTTGTATTACGTTGATATATAAATTATTGAAAGGAATATAGTCTCAGTAATACGAATAATTGTTGAGCTACAAAATGCGACAATTAAATAACGAGTCTGTCGTTACTGAAAGAAAACTACAAATAGTATTTACAGAACATTGTTACGTATTTTCAAAGTCTCTATTTGATTGAATGCAACTCTCACGACGACTGTTTAAGTCCTGGAATCTCTGTCTAAAACGTTCGGAGGGAATGCTGTACGTCACTGCCGTTTGGATGGCGGGGACATCGTCAGATGGTTGTCCTTTTGATGTTTGAAAAAGAAAAAAATCCGCTGGAGCCAAATCAGGTAAGCACGGAGGATGATCCAATGTTGGAATCTGTTTCTGTACAAGAAACTGTTTCACAATGAGTGCGCAGTGCGAAGGTGCGTTGTCATGCAGCAGCACCCAATTCTTGTTCTGGAACAAGTGATACTTTTTCTGCCTTGTGTGGTGGGTGCATATCACTCCATGCTCTTTAAAAGCTTCTGTCGCAATTTTACTCAATTTATAGCTGCTCCATTTTGAGGTTTTTGAGGACATCGCTACACAAAGGTTTGTTGCCGTTCTCTTATCAGAAAATCTGGTTGGCCAATTACGTTGAAACTGGCATCTCGTGACGAACACGTTCCAAAGTAGAGGTACATACACTAGTTTGAATTTTCCTGTTTCGCGTCTTTCCTAAAAAAAATCAGTTTCGTTATTTAATTCTCGCACTTTGTATATTTTAATGATGGAATAAGACAGTTGTTTCGTCTGTCGCCATTTCCGCCCAAAGAACATGTCTAGTTATAATTTTTTAACTCATCATCTTCAAAGTAACTTGACATGTTCTTTGAGTGATAATGAATACAGCTGAAACAATTGTCTTATTCCAACATTAAAATTTATAAAAATTATTCTTGTTACTGAGACTATATTCCTTTCAATAATTTGTTCTTTATGAAAATATTTCCCATCAACCAATTATATAATAGCTCATTGGAAAACTTGCTACACGCTAACGAGACACCCTGTACTTTGAATGTTACCTTATAGTGTCATTACACGGCATAAACATATGGAATCTTAAGAATTAAAAAGGAAAACCTCTAATTCACAAGGAGGAAAAAGGAAATACCGGACACGTATTTCGGGTACCAGGTTCTCATCTTTTGTCCATGAGCCTTGATTTTTTTTTTTACCGCGTATAATACCCCTTTCGCTTAACCAATGGGATATATTCTTAGCAATTTGCCCTCCCCTCCCTGTAGTTTATCTATTTTCTAACTTTAAGGTTTTATTTTCTTTTTTCTTTTGTCTTCCATCGCTGAAGATGGATACCTGGTACCCAAAATACGTATCCGGTATTTCCGTTTTTCCTCCTTGTGGATAAGAGGTTTCCTTTTTGGTTGTTCTATTCCACAGTACTTACTTAAGAATGTTTAACAACAATCTTTTTTATAGGAAATTCTGTTTGAATGTATGCCATGGCAGTATTTATACTTGCATAAAGACCGGAGATGGCTCTAGTAGACTAAATAGATGTGTCTCACTACGAAATTTTTCTAATGATTATGCATTTCTTCGACCACATAATTGCACGCCTAAAACTATATTCGGATCGGATGGCTGCTTCGATACTTTTATTAAAAGAATATAATTTATTTCTGTAGATGGTGCGTAAATCTCTTCCGCGCATCTGAATGAATGGTAAGAGATATTGCAGAGAATAAAGACAAGATTGTTCTTCTTCAAGATATCATGAATAGCGCTTCTTTGGCACAATTCCGTGGTTTGATGGGTCGATCTTGAAGAAAGAATCGTGGGAGGCCGGTAGATGCAGAATAGTTAAAATACTAGATAGGGAACAGTACTTTAACTAGTACTACCTATCTAGTACTTTAAGCAGTAGTATGACGAGCGCGCCATCTGACAAGTAACCTGTCTGGTCATCAGTGACAGATAATGGAGGGTGATTATCACGGGTAGAGGTGGTCTGCATGGTTCCTGTTGAAAGAACGCAACAGGCCCGCAAACGTTTACAGCAGATTGAACGCAGTGCCCCGTCACGTCCGACAGCGTTCAGCTGGTTGAGGGGGTTTGAAAATAGGAATGAAATCACCGAGAAGAAACCGCTCCCGCCAAAAACCACCATCAACAGGGATGTATATTGTGCCTCTCTAAAGAAGATGCGTCGTTGTATACAGCGATATCGCAAGGGGAAGTGGGCCAAGAATGTCCTGCTGCTTCATGACAAAGCTCGTTCGCATACAAGCCAAAGTATTCAACAAGAGCTGAAGTCACTGGAGTTTACTGTATTGGCCTTCGCACCCAGAGACTACCTCCTCTGCAGTGAAATGAAGAAGTCTCTACATGATGTCAGATTTCCGGACAGTAAAGCCCCACAAGCAGCCGTCAGAATGACACCCCAAGAGAAAGTTACATTGCGACCAGACGAAAGCTGCCGGAGCGGTGGCAACGATGCATAGCTTTTCAGGAAGAATATGTTGAAAGGGCCAAAGCCCACTCTGGGAGTCCGGACCATCCACGACACGGTAAAGCTTATTAGTCTAAATCATTTGTAAACACCCCTAGTATATGACAGTCTTGCTATCGTTAATGCTTAATCTTCAAATATGTTACAACTACGAGGTATTTTCAGTGTGCAACCCTCAATTCTTGTAAAAATATAAGAATTTCCAAAGACCAAGAAATCAAGATGACGTATTATTTATCTTGATTCTTGGCGTTATGGAAAATACAAAAGATATTTTGATATCATGAATTTATGTAAGGACATGTAAACAAAATTTTCACCATTATTGAGAAACGCCTTTACTAAAGCTTCCTTAGGAAAAAAAATACCCAGAATTTAAAAAGAAATTCCATTCACTTGTTTTATTACAATAAGAAAAATAAGTTTTCTAATGCAAATAGAATATATAGAATCTAGATCTCAGGTTCTGACCATTCTGTAAAATGGAAAATTAAAGGGAGAATTCTATCCTAATTATCAGTCTTGTCTAAAGGTAAGTAACGACACAATTAGTGCGAAGATTTAAAATTTGAGAAGTACAGAAAGTTCCAAGTAATAAGGGAGGGTAAAAATGCTAGAAAGCGAGGAAGAAAAGGAATCGGAGGTGATGAAGATGGTAGGTGTTTCTGTGGGTGTGTGTACATGTGTGTGTGTGAGAGAGAGACAGGTCTCCCTCACTCCCTCATATAATGAGCCTTTCAATTTAGGCCGTTCTCCTATTCCATTGCCGAATCTGACGTAAAAAGAATCATTTATTTCTATTGCACTAGAGTCGTTAGGAAGAAGCCAACTTCCAACTTCCAATCCTGTTTTATAGAGGGTGAAAGGAAGGAAGGAAGGAAGGTGAGAGGTGGAGGTGGATGGGTGGGTGGAGTGGGACAGGGGGAAATGGGGGAAAAGGAGAAAGACGATCGCACTTCGGTCAGAAACCCTCCCCCGAGCAATGAAAACGTTCGCCGGGCGAATCCCTTCCATCCGTCGGCCCATTTCTCATCATCTGCTTCGGTCATTTCTCTTCAGCTGCGGCAAGAATTCGGGAAAGGCAGCTTCCCCTCGGCGACCCATTGCAATTCAACGTCGGGATTTTAAGGTCGCAACGATCACAATCAGATGGGCATCGGGGTTAAATGCCTATTTTCGGTAATGTCTTAATATGACACACCTTTCCTATCTATCATCTCTAAATATGATCCATTTCTAGAAGGGCCATTCACTTTTTTTCTTCCTCCCTTTCTTCTTGTTCTTTCGCCATAGTTCTCTCTTCCCTCCTTTCTAGAATTCCTTTATGTCTCTCAGTTGTTTATCTTTCCATCCCAAGGAATCGCCCACACGTTCTCGTTTACTTCTCCATAAAACTTTTTTCCCCTTCAAATGAAAAAGGAATATCTACAAACCAGTCAACTTAAAAAGTTCACAAAAACTGATCAAAGAAGATGGGCGTAAGCTGCATATTCCGTAAATTAACATAAAATATTAAATAACAGCTAACATGCAATTATGTTGTAAACATTGTTGGGTGAAATTCATTTCAACACCTGGGATAATAAATAAAGAATTGATTAATGTTTATGAAAGAAGGAAATTGTTTTATTGAGTCATAAATTCTCTTGATTATTACTCTCATAAATATCACCAATCAGTTTGCAGCTTTTTAATGTAAGAATATAAGAGGTGAGAATCGATTCTTATTTAATGGCGAGAACGGAAGAAGAAAATCTTGCCCACTGGATGAACTGCAGGAAGTTATTTTTAATTAATTTATTACCTATAAAGACATTCGTTTTAATCTAACCTTACTTCAAAAAAACCTTCTTTTTATGCGTTAATTTGATGATGTAATTAGTGATAATTTTTAATTTTGCACTAACACGTATTATAAATTACTGAATATTCGCTGTATTAAAAAAAAAAAGATTTAATATTTTGTCTAGAAAACTGACTCCACCCGGATTTAATTTAGTGGAGCTCATTCATTGCATTTAAGGAAAGACACTTATTGAAAACAAGAATCTTAAGATATTAAGAATAATCAAGAATTTAAGAAATAATAAACTTAAAACATCTTTACATCAATTTGCATCTGAAGAGAACTTACGCCCATATAAATTACATGTTTCTGTAAACAAAGATGAAGCAATTCCAAAATTGTCAAGTTGGTTAAAATATTAAATTAAATACTGACCTGCTTTGGCATTCTCATTTATAAAGCTGTTTACTTTACTTTCAATTAATAACAAACACTTCACATTTCTTACCTGAAAAATAAAGACACAAGAAATCAGACTAATAAAATGATACATTTATTATTAAATTAAAACTCCAAGAAACATTAATATACTTTTAAAACATATTCATATATTAAAACTACTAATATAATTTTTCAAAATGCCTATCTTACATATCTCTAAGATTAAAAAAAGAACAATGAAAGGGGACGAATCCGATAATTAGTTACGGAAACTTAGCCTACTATCTTTTTACTGTACATTAAAACAGAGAGAAAAAAATGCGAAACGCTCGTTTGGTCTGGATATGGTGGGAGACAATGTTTAGAAATGGATTATATCGATTTTGTATTGATTGGGATTTAGTGCGCAATTAGGTGGAGTAATGGAGGGAGCAGCTTACACGGTGCGTGATCGATGCAAAAGGATGTTATTAATGTCGGGGGAGGACTTCTCTCATCATCCAACAATCATTCCCCATCGATCGTATTATAAATTAATTTCCTAGATACTGCAATAAAAATGAGCGTCTCCAGTTAAATGACACTTACTTACGCTAGTTTGAGAGAAATAAATAAGGAGAATGATTTAAATGCTTCCGGGAAATTTTACTCCAGACAAGTTCCTTGAAGCAAAAACCAATTTTTAAGTCCAAGTTTTATGAATATATAAAAAGTGTCATTATGTAATTCGTTCCTGAAGATTATCAAGACTTTTAGCTTTCTTGTAATTAGTAATTTATGGAATTATGAAACAATCTCTTTATTATGACCAAGAAATCTATATTAGAAATCTTCCTTATCAACGAAAAGAAATTTATTAAATGTTTATCTACGATAACCAATAATATAGGGGGGAATTTATATTCTATTTCTTTTTAGGAAACCAAGATAAACACAAAAGAAAAAGCGTCCCAATCGCCAATTGCTTCCAATAACAAACGGTCTGTAAAGGCAAACTTATTTTATCCATAAATTATTATTAGGATCACGAAATCCCTATTTAAACAAGAGTTCACGATTTGTTTGAAGAACTGACCAACGAGCCCGGGATGTGCATTCAGGTAGTGGAAGTTCCGGGTCATGTTACTACGAAGTAGGAGGAGGCCACCAACCAACCGACTATCTTCAACAACAGATGCGGACAAAGCACATGGCGGACAAATCTTGTGAAAACTGATCACCGTGCAACAATTCAAAAGAGTTCAACTAAATTAGGCCTATCTTTTCAGATATGAAATGCAGCTGTTAGCCTTCTAAGATATCAAAAACACACTGCTGCAAAAAAGGATAACAAAACAATCGACGAAGCAGCAAAACAAAGAGAGAAAGAGATTGGTTTCCATACAAACGGCTCTTATCTATTTGATAAACAGATCACGGTCGCATATTCTACCCATCTTATAATTACAATTTACATTATAATAAAAGCCTTATATTCATATATCAATAACTTTTTTGCAAGCTATGCTGAAAATTATTTACAAGAAAATAGGCAACCAATAATAGAAATGGGTTTCAATTATCTGTAGGTCATTAGTTTACTGCTAGACCGGCAATACATGCATGCATAACTATAAAAATGTGAAGGAAGAGAGGGGAAGGAGATGGCGGTGTTTAATACGATTCCCACCCATGGCTAGCATCTGTTGTCCACATGCAAACAGCTTTCCTTTAAACTCGCCTTGTCACAAAGTCCTTTATTTCCCTTGTTTTATTATGGTACTCAACGTCGTCTTTAACTTGCGTCTTGTTTACGCTTGTGGTTTTCCCGTCTGTACTGCTGACTCAAGGGATTGTTCCCGCCATCCGCCTTCTTTTCCCTCCTATTCCCACTCACTGCCCTCGTCTTTTATTTTTTTCTTTAAAACAAGCAACAATAAATCTCTGTGAGCGAAGAATAAGAATAGACACGCACAGGTTTATTACCAGTACAGAGTAAAACATTAGTTTTTCTCCAACTAAGTTACAGAAGAAGACCAAACAGCTCGCTTAGCACAATGAAGAATACAGCAAATGTTATGAAATTATTTCATTTAACTGAAAACATTATATATACGTAAAAGCTACTAAGCTAAATATTATGACAATGAGGTCAATATAATATACCGTCTAACTGGAACGAAACTCTATACTTTAACAAGTAATGTAATATAGGTTTTAATATAAGTCCAAGAAAAAAATGACAACATGTATCTATAGTCCTCCGGATGAAACTCATCTGAAATCGAATAATTATCCACAAACATAGAGGAATTAATATATATAGTTCAATATAATGTTTGTACATTGTATATTTATATTGTTTAATAAAACTTTGATATTTTACTTCTATAATAAATAAGTAGAAGAAAATAAATTTTGAGTAATAATAGGTCTGGTTAAATGTTTATAAATATATGACCGTAGATTCAATATTGTGTTTGCATTGGTGATGTTTTCTTTATATTGAAGATTATATTTTACAAAGAAGAGAAGACAACCAATGTAAACTCAATGATTGAACCGATGGATGTGCATTATAGACATTTACTTTTTTCCACTATCTAATCATTTATGGGTGAGGAGAGGAACAAATGGCACTATTTAATCATATCTCTTTCAGCATTCAAAATTCATTTCTAGTCACAGTCGTACAAAAATAGTAATCTTGTAAACCTCTCAAAACGGACTACCTAAAATATAATATGTTCATGATACTGAAAATTATACGGTGCACCATGCTTGCCTTCCAAACTGTCATCAATATTAAAGAAATGAGGCTCTGAAAAAGATTTACAATTATTTCCCAGTAGATAGTTGCGAAAAAACATTCGATTCGCGTATAGTCGCTGGAGAAGGCTCTTTGCTTCGAAGAGCTACTTCAAACGCATCCTATCCGTTCTCTATCGGGTTATCATTAAATCATCTTGAGGGCCAATGTCGCCAGTTGGTTTTGTTGAAAGAACATAGTCGTATTCCTCCAACCACTCTGAAAATTCCGAGCCTTATCGTACGCTATCAATGATGCTCAGCATTTAAAGATTGCTCTACGGGTATTAATTGACCTTCGAATAAAACAAAACATACCCCAGAATATAACACCGCCTCCACTGGCTTGAACATTTGACACCAAGCATTGTGCAATGCTGTCGACATCATGTTCTGGTCCTGCCGCCTGCATCAATTGGAGTCGAGGTTGTATTAGGTGCCTTCGTTCTCGTGTCCACTGTAGACGATTTTTAGGATTTGCAACGAATATCAGCGGGAGTCAAATGTGTCGCCTGCTGTTGATTCCCATTCGTGGCATTCTGCGGCGAGTGGTATCAGCAGGAACGTTACCACTGGTTACCACTACAGCATTGAGCGGTTATTTGATAAATAGTTGTAAGGTTGTCCTCTTTTATGATCCTCTTTTGTCGACAGCGATCATCGACTAGTTGTTTTCACCAAAGGACGATCTCTCTCTCTCTCTCTCTCTCTCTCTCTCTCTCTCTCTCTCTCTCTCACGTTGCTTGTTTTTTGCTTTCGGGCCTCCAATTGAACACTCAATTGTTCTGGAAATTTAGCTATCGCATAAATTATTCCTAAGGTTCCAAAGGGCTCCTTTTTACCAGATTGTTGGCTAATAATGTGAGATCTATACCGAATCCCGGCAGAATTAAAATGTAAACTTCTGGTTGGCCAAAAAATCAAAGTAAGTGTTGATATAAAATAGGGTCACCACTTATTTAACTGCTGGATCAAAAAATCTTGTGTTAAAATTTCGGTCTGTTAAAAGTATTGTAATAGCTCCAGCTAAGACTGGTAGTGATAGTAATAGGAGGATTGCTGTAATTTTTACTGCCCACACGAATAGGGGAATACGTTCTATTACTATACCGGCTGTTCGTATATTAATCCCTGTTGTGATAAAGTTAATTGCTCCAAAAATTGAAGATGCCCCTGCTAGATGGAGAGAAAAAATTGTTATATCTACTGATAGCCCGGCATGTGAGATGTTACTTGCTAGGGGAGGGTATACTATTCATCCTGTACCCGCTCCAGCTTCTACGGCGGGTACTTACTTTCAACTTAAATCTTGCGTCTTTCCTGTTTTTTTCAGAAACCCAAAATCAGATTTGTGTAGCTCTTTGGTAACCTCCTTTTGTAACAAATACGCTTTATTTCGCAACAGTTAACATCAGTGAGACCAGCGCGTTCGGCCACCACTCGGCGTTATAATTTAAAATAATAATCATTAACGGTATATGGATTTTGCAAATCAGTCTGCAATAAGGCACCAATATTTTCCATTTGGGATATTTCCATTCCCATCTTAACAGTTTTTATAGATTTTAAAGTTCTACCTATTATCTCTTACCCACAAAGTCAGACACCCGAATCATTATTTATTATAATTTTCCGAATTTGTCCGAACCTATTATCTCCTAGCGGAGTTTTGTCCGGTAAAGTTATTTTCCAGGAAAGGCTTCATTTTTGATCCGGAACGAGGGTGTTATATCCTCAGAAGGAGGATATCGACATATATTCAGATATAGGCAAATTTACAAACGGCGAAAGGAGATGCATATTTGAATACTTTTCAGAATAAGTTATAATAAGTAGTAACTTCAAAAGTCTCCAAGAGCGAATCCATGCATTCTCGGAATTTTAGCGTCATGCATTACCGAAAGAATACAAATACGCTCAATTTACTGCGATATCCTATTGTCCCCCTCACGTGCAGTGACAATTTATAGGCAGGTGGAATTTTGGTCTTATAGTGAAGAATTTTCGTGGCAAACCTTAGACTCACTGATCTCCAGCATAAATATTAAACGACACAATATATCATTGTAGCTGCGACCCATTTAACCCGTTCATGCTAATCATCCTTCCTCAAGGAAAAGGGTATTTTCAACAGGATGTTTCATTTCATAAGGGCCGATTAATGGAAGATTGCCAATGAGCATGACAACGAGTTTGGTCTTTTCCCCTGGTAGTCGCAGTCTCCAGACCTGAATCCGATCAAGCATTTGTGGGATGAAGTCGACAGGGCAATCCGCGCTCGAAATCACCATCTGTCAAACTGGTGTGCTGCTATCGAGGAATGGGATAAAATACCTGGAGACTTGTGGAGTCCATCCAAATAATAACGGATAGAGGGTGGGTTCAACTTATTAGGTGACGTGTCTAATGAACTGGCCACTTACTGTAGGGTTAAGGGGATTTATACGAAATTTATAAAATATTTCTAATTGATTTTTCTAAAGTCAAAAAACTTCTAGTTTGTTCAAATTGTTCTGTTTACCTACTGGTTGTAATTATCCCGGGTGCCTCTGCTAGTGCAAGTATAAAAACCAAACTTACAGGGTGTGTATAAAATATATTGGGAAAAGTTTCGGAAGAATAGATTTATTTCATATATTGCTACAAAACCTTAAAATTCTTCAAAGTACATCCCTTGAGCGTCGACACACTTTTGCTAGCGGCTTTTCCACGACTCGAAGGCTCTCTGATAGGCGGATTCCGGAAGGTCCTTAAGGGTACGCGTGAAAGCTTCTTTGACGGCACTTAGGGTCCCATGTTGGTGTCCTTTGAGGCAGGATTTCACTTTTGGGAATAGGAAAAAGTCTGCTGAGGCCAAGTCGGGACTGTAACGGGGTTGGAGAATCGTCGCGACGCCATTTTGCGCCTCTGCTTTTGGTCGTCCGTCAAGACCTTCGGGACGAATTTGGCGCAGATCTTCAGCATCGCCAAATTTGAGTGATAATGGTGTGCACTGTCATCTTATCAATGCCAATTCGACCTGCGATCATGCGCACACTTAATCGACGGTCTGAATTCAGTACTTCACGCACACGTTGCACGTTGTCTCGTCCATCTTTGAAGAGCTTGTGCCACTTAAAAACATGCTTTCATCTTTGAACACTTGGTGAATCTTGCCCAACGTCTCCGTATCCGATTTCCCCAGTCCCACTGTTCAATCGTTCGCTGCATTTTGAGCTTGCTCCGAGTCACTCGACAGGGTCCACTAAAACTTCGATCTAGCCTAAACAAATGCTCGCAGGCGACTGACGCTTGGCGCATTCTGAAGATCAGACCCCACACAACCGAGCCCGCTCGGTGCGAGCGCGCTGCAAACTACAGTCACGTCAGGAAAAAATTGTTCCCGATACTTTTTATACAAATCCTGTATTATACTTTTTCAGTGTTGTTTGATTAAAATAATTTTTATTCGTTAGAGTAAAGGCTAGATTAAGTTGTATGGCACTTTATTACTAAATTTAGTTCTCCGTCCCTCGTTCCTGCAGGCAAATAGAAGATTGATGGTAGGAATCTAAATTAGATGGTGTGGACAAACCTCTATATCGGATCCATCGCTCTAATTTCCTTCCCATTGGGGCGGGGACAGGACTCCCCATTTTAAATCCGAATCTAACAATTTGACTATTCAGAAGACAATACCATTACTGATCGGCAAAGATAATAAATATTAATACCGAACATGTACCCCATTAAACCGATCGCTTCCCTTGAATGAATACATGCCAAATGTTGATTTTATTTGCAGGCTAATCACTGCAAATACACTTTTCAACGGTAACTGTCAATAGTGCACGGACTTTGTAGGGGTTAGTCCTAGTCAAACAGACGAGCACACACTGAAGGAATCAGCATCAGTAGGATTAGCGACCCTATGATCCGACCAATCAACATCTCATAGGAGGGGAATGGCCATGCAAATCCCCACATGCTTGGCTGAAATCCACGGGGGAATATGTGCGGTGGAAGCGAGAGCTCAAGCCTGATATTGCACCCAATTATTCCTGGAAGAGAAAACGTTTGACGAGATCCATCAACAAGGATGACGGCAAGAGAGCGACAGTGAACCTCGGGGGGTTACGGATTTCAATTCCAATTATTTTTCTTCTTCGATTAGAGACAAAAGACTCAAAATTAATTTCGATTTTCCCCTCTTCTCCTTCATCCTTTTCTTACCTCCCTGGGTGCTTTCGAATTATTTTCTTTTAGGAAAAGAAAGAAAAAAATAAAACCAAAGGCAATCCAAGTTTACTGTAATCCAAATTTCTTTTTCCTTGTAAGAAGGAAAAGGACATTCTTTTATAATATTATATTTACTCACTAATCTTAAATTTTCTTTTTTCATTGTGATGGTTAATTATAATTCTTAAAGTGATATTTTGAGATTAACAAAGAATTTAACGATTTATTTTCACTAATATTTTGGTAGAATTGAAGTACAGTCGTTGAGAACTGAAATTTAAACTTCGTGTAAAATTGCTTAATACGACGGGATGTGATTATCATCAATATTGTACATTACGTATTTTCTAAAAGAACATCAAAAATTACAGTTATTTTTTTGTCATTATTGCCATATTCAAGCTTATATCGATATAAAGTTTCATTTGTCTATATAATATACAAAAGATTTCCAATAAGATGTATGCGAGAACTTGTGCCAATCTCGATTAATCGCATGTATTACCAATGTTCGATTTGATATGCTGTTACAAATAATTGGAACAATTTATCCACCGCATAAGCAAATTTTTTTCAATAGTGAAAAATTTTGTACAATATTTTCACGGATGGCCATTGGCGATCCGTGATTTGGCGATGACGATTGCGCATAGACCGTCGATAGTGCGAATAGATCTTTATAGTTTCTCTTATATTTCACACGTCATGGCAATGACCGTCCGTGAAAATATTGTACAACGCATTTTGCATTTTTTTTGACCTGTGACCTTGCTTTTGTATGTGAATGTTATTATACAAAGTCCAAACAAATAATAATGGCGAAAAAAAAATGGAAAAAAAAATGGAAAAAAATGAAAAAAAAATTCCAATACTACAGGAATCGAACCCGGACCAGTAAATTCACAGAACCTGATGTTAACAACTGCGCTACCGCTGTTAAGTTGCATACTTTTCTTCCTATTTTCCTTATCTGGCATTACAATAATAAATGCAAAATATTTTATTTTTTTTCTCCGAAACGAAAGGCCATTGATTCAAATCCTTTTACACAGAAGGTATATTAATGTTGTAGATTTACCTCCTAAAATTTCAACCGATTCCGTAATTACATGTTCGTGCGGTCCCCTTGTAAGATCCGCAATGCTCTTAATCAATTTAGATAAACATTTTTATCTTTCACCGTGTTAGGGTTTCCTTCTAAATCTCATTTTTTATATTATTTTCTACTTCTTCCCCATTTTAGAGTATATACAAGGGCTATTTTTTTTCAACCTCCGATGGAGCATAAAATAAAGACAAAATAATTTTATTACCAGGTGTAATTAAAGTTACTTTTCGACAGTCACCGTAAAGATTGAGATATTTGTCATACCGATGGACGAGTTTGCCGCCATGGAGCTTCACTGCATCTTATCTTGAATCTCTTCGTTGGTGCGGAAGTGCTGTCCTCCCAGACCTTCAAGAAGTTGTTAGGTTACCATAGCCGTATGCGGTCATGCGTTGTCATGAATCAAAACAATTCCAGAAGAGAGCATGCCTCGTACCTCGTACCAACGAAGAGCTTCAAGACGACGAACTTCTATGAAGAGTAAATATAGAAATAGACAAAATGAAGTTCACACTTCAATAAATAATACATTTTTTTGTGTTGAAGAAGGAATTGGAAAATTCGTCCACCGGTATGACAAATGTCTCAATCTTTATAGTGACTATGTCGAAAAGTAACTTTGATTTTACTTGACTCTTGGCAATAAAATCATTTTGTTATTCACACTTGTCTTTATTTTAAGCCCCAGCGGAGGTTAAAAAAAATAGACTTCGTAAATAGTATAATACGTTCACAGCAGGTACGGGGAAACATGTCAGGCGTATTTTGAACAGCCTTTTAGGTGACTCTGATCAGTTTGTTAACTTACTTGTCAATAAGTTATATTTAAATTTATAATTCTACTTAAAATTGTTATACATGTACTGCTTTCACTCTGTGCACATACAACATTAATGAAATATAATGATATATATTTTACTACTCTAGCAGAATAATAATAATAATAATAATAATAATAATAATAATAATAATAATAA
>JAHWFO010001074.1:7003603-7044469 GCA_023313115.1 Rhysida immarginata
AATAATAATAATAATAATAATAATAATAATAATAATAATAATAATAATAACCCCTGCACAATATAAGTAGAAGCTAATATTTTACTTTAATAAGATATTTTTAAAGGTTTTAGAGATCAACATTAAGTCGAATACGAATATACAGAAATTCATCCATACATTTTTTTAATGTTAAAATCAAATCGAAACCAAAGCCACCTAGATTTACACCTTCAATCAATAAGCTTTTCGGAAAAAGCCACTGGAATAATAAGAAATCAAGATGATATAAACGAACTTATTCCTATAAAATATGCCGTTAAAAGTATAGATTTGTATGTGTCTGACGCATCCCAGAATGTTTTCTTTTAATGCGTTAAAATATCGAGATCTGCTTTTCTTGAAAACAAAACTTCGTTTTTTAGTACATACGAAATAAATAAAAAGAGTACATATAGCTGGTGGCTATGTCTTCGACCACAGTAATAATGCTGTAATCACGAAAGCGCAGTGTTATAGGCCTGAAAGCAACTGGCCAATTACAAGCGAGGGCAGCTGTTTCGATGCTCGGTCTTGTGGTTTCCCCCCCATGCCGAGAATGGATCAATTTACCCTACCGTTTTGTTTTTGAGACAGACACACAGACAGACACAGCCGAATGAGAGATCAAATGCATTTCTTGCGAGAGAGACGTAGCCCATATGGTCCTCTTACTCCCTGGCAAGCGACTATAATCCCTCACAACAGACCGATGCCATAAGGAAGGATATCAGTGTCTCCGGGCGTTGATGTGAAGGGCTTCTATTATATTTTGTTCTTTCGTTGGCCGCAAACAAACATAAGAAAAACCAGATGGGGGAGAGAAAGAGGAGACGAACTGTGAAGATGGCTTTATTTACACAAAACGGGCACGCGGAAAAAAAAAAGAAAAAAACTGAAATAAGGAAGAAGCAATAAAAACACCATTGGTGCTTCCCCGTTCCGATCGGCCTTTCAAGCTCCCGGGAATGAAAGTAAAGATCTCCAATAAGGATTTCATGGCTATAAAACGTCACTGAATATATGTAAGTGTTACATAAAAATAACCCGTGCGTTTATTGGCACTTACCTATCGCGCGCCGTGGAAAATGGGCACCATCTGTTTTTAAATCCACAAAGGGGCAAAACAACTGTGGCGGCGTTTATGCTCATGATAAACATGAAGTTGGGGTTACTTATTTCCTTTTTTCATTTTATTCCACTTCACACATTGTAAAAAATATATTTATTTTGCTAGAATGGAGTTTGTGAAAGGAAAGGAAACCGAGAGAGTTCAATAAAACTTCTCGAAAATTTAAAAACATAAGGCAAAGCCTAACCGCATAAGAATTATTAACTTTATATCTTATGAATTTACATCGGCTTGTCGTAAAGGAGGAAATTTTTCTCTTTATCATTGAAATAAATATAAGCATATGCCTTCTTTGTATACATAAAATTGACAAAGAATTTAAGGCATTTTACTTCAATTTACTTTTGACAGGGCGAGAACAGATCACAAATTTAGAAGCTCATCAAAATAATATAATAAGCTATTTTATTTTTGGAGAAGTTAATATTAGTGAGAACATACCATAATCCTCCCGAGAAAGTAGACAGTACTTAGAAATTATTACATTTTGTGTTAAATCGCTCCAATCAAAAGATGTCAAATATTCCTTTCTCTACACGCAATCCTTACTTCATTCATTCTCAAGGTTTTCTTCATACGAGCTCGCCGTTTATTCAAATTTTCAAAAGTCTTACAACCATAAGCACTCCTCTACTTGATCCTGCGACACTTTTTTTTGACTCTTAAACACATATCTATTACATTTCTCTTTACTCCAGACATATCTCTTAAATTATTATTATTCGGAAGACGTTCTCATCCTCTCAGGCAAGCCATACATTTAAAAAATTTCATCACCACTGCATTCGGATGTTTCTTAGAAAAGCTGCCGTATCTAAATATCTAAAATCCAATGTACTTAAAAATATACTTTTATTTGAAAACAAGGTACAAATCTATTATGCTATCTTTCGATAGATTTTTAACGTTAATTTCGCAATATTCAATGGTGTTCTATTATACACGCTATTAGTTTCTCATTTTGAAAATTTGCTCGTTTTGAATACGAGAGGAAGCCATAATTAGAGGCGAAATGTATGAAAAGTAATTTTCAGAAGACCTTCAATTTTGAATGGAATCTCGAATGTTGATTAAATTTTAAAGATTCCTTCTCATATAGCTTACACATAAAATTAAATTTAAAATTTTAATTTGAGTATGCTCGGACAGTATTTATCAAACCAAAACTAATCGTGGCAGATTTGGGCTAATCGAGGATGATTTTCCACATTAAGTTTCAGATACGTGATTAAAGGGGTATAGATGTAAATATGAGAAAGAAAATTCCACAAGATTCTGAATCACACCAGGGACTTTCGGGTAACCGTCCCGACACTGTACCCAACGAAGCTCACCGTGAACATGAAAGCATTACTCCGTCTACATTTCTTCTGAGAGGTACGCTAATCCGCAGAGTGAAACTAATTTTCCTATTGGCGAATATTGAGTAAGTTATACCCACATTCATAACGTAATTCATTTCTCTTCTCTTTCATTGGAGATTGTTTTTGAAAATTGATATTTGGAGCATTTTTTGCATGCCAAACCTTCATATGCACCAAATTATAAACAAAAACAAGGAATGAAGTTCATTTTGATGATGTGGCAGGTGCTTAGAATATCGGGACGGTTAGTCGAAAGTCCTGGGTTCGATTCTAGGCTATGGAATTTTCTTTCCTGTTTTCATCCAAAATTTATCACATCTCTAAAGACCAATTTTCAAATTTATTCTCTACGTGATTAAAGCATCATTTGGCCTAAATTTCATTCACTGCTATCCTTTATCCTGTCATAGCTACTAAGCAATAATTTCTTGAAAATTTTATCATTCGTCATTAAACAAGTGACGAATGAAAAAAAAAACAAATCCTTAGAGATCCTAAAAGCAAGTAAGAAAACACTTTTCCATAAAAATTGTTTTCTTTCTTTTACATCCTCAGTTTCTGGTGAACCTTCTTAATCCATAAATTTTTTTTTAAATGGTTTAAAACAACTGAGATGTCGAATTGGTGGAGTAATCAAATACAAGGTATTCGTTAAAAAGAAAAAAAAATAAAACTATATATTGGCGGCGACATCTACAGGATTTTGAGCGATGTCGAGATTTTTACGACGCGTCAAGTAACTATAACACCAGTGGAATCTGAATATCGATCTTGATTATGGCCACATTGATTACATGGGTTTTCAGTTTTGTTTCTGATAATCTCTTAATTATTTAACATCGTTATTAAGTGTCCAAAATAGAAGAAGTATCCGCTAAGCCAGTGTTTCTTAAACTTTTTGGCTTCTCGACCCGTATCACACTTAAAAATTCCAGAGCCATCGAATCATGGGTGTTCGCAGGAAAAAAAAAAACAAAAACCGGGGAGGAGGAGGCTCAAACTTAACTCCAGAAGGAGGTAATTTCTATATCTTTTATCCATATGAATACGATTATTTTTACTTAGTAAATTTATAAAATTGAAAAATAAATGGGTCCCCGACCAAATTTTCTGCGAGCCCCTCAACGACCCCCTTGAAACGCTGCACTAAGGAAATAAATAAACGCGCATACTTCGAATTATATAGAAACTTAATTTGCATGCATCACAATATATTTAATAAATTTCAAAGATAATATTAAAATAAATTTATCTACGAAAAGTGTTTATTTAGATTGTCACTTGTTCAGTAGTGACAGTGCGCAGGCAGGAAGCCTATATCGACCGTGGCAGCTGACAACTTAACAGAAATATGAGGAAAGAAGAAACGCTAAATTCTGCATATCCATCATCAGTCGGATGAGTGAGAAACTTGCAAAACTTGTGGCGGAACGAGGAGCCACGTGACCTTACCCCACCCACAGATGGTGACCATCACGAGCAGAGACTTCTTCCACGGAGCTTCCACCTCCCTTTCGTCCCTTTTTTCTTTTCTCCCCTCTAGTAACTGTTTTCTTCCATAACAAACACTCAGCGACAAATAAGCCCAGCCTGGTTTCGAATTACCCTTCAAAGTAATGAACGGTAGCTGCGGCCAAAGGCTCCGCCGCCGACTACTGTTCGCCGCCGCCGACAATCGCCCGCTTCTCCTGATGACTACTCGCCCCGGCTCGTGTTGATAGAAGCCCTCCTATAACTTGACACGGCAAATGCATTTATAAGACAAATGTTCTAGGATAAAAAAAACAGTTTTAAAATATAACATGGCAGGAGGGCCATGGTGGGAGCTTTTTTTTTTTGGCCGAATTGTCTAGCCCCGGAAAATAAATAGCGAAAGTTTCATGTTATTATTAGGCACTGCTTATATTAAATTTCTTTCAATCTATTATATGCTGTCTGAAGTATGAGAAGGGTAGCTTATGTTTTTTTTTGACGATATTACCGAGTTTTATGACGTAAAAAATTACAGCGAACTGAACTATAAAATACTGTAATGGAATGCGAGTTAAAAGAAAACTGAAGACACAGAAACATGTTTTTATGGACTTAAGACTTCTTACAGGTGAGCAAATAATTCCGAAGTAACAGCATTTACAGAGGAGAGTTTCTTTCAAATAAATTATAGGTATTTACTTGCATTGAACATTTTTTTTTACATAATGGATCTAGCGAAAACAAAAACTGAGAAGCATTTAATAAGCACATAATAGCTTAATAATAATTCAGAAAAACTTGAATAAAGCGGTTTTGAAGTCTCAAAAGAGCACAAAATGCCATTCCAGCATAAAGAGCAATACTATTATTAGGAACATGAAATTACTGCAAAAAAAGTGTTAAAATGAAAATGTAAAACTTTTTTCTGGAGTTCATTTTCCTGGACGGACAAACCCAAAGTCGTTTTGTAGCTCCTTCACCGTGTTTTATGAAATTCACTTTAGCGCTCTTTTTTCCTCTTCCTCAACGATATCACGCAGAGGACACGCACATCAAAGAATTTATGTATAAAAAATTGTAACTAAATGAGAAAATTTTCGCAAAGAATTTTTTTTAACTTCAAATGATCCCAACCAGCATAAAACGAGAAAGTACAACGCCCGAGAAACGGGACTTCTAAATCGTTTACATCCAATCCTCAAAAGGGGAATGAAAGAGGAGGTGGGGGGGGGGAGAGGTTTATTTGAATAAAGGAAACAAGAATAAGGGAAAAAAATAGGAAATAGGAAAAGGGAGGAAAAAAAAAGCTTTAACAAAATGAGATACAATGTTTTTGCATTCACGCAACGTGAAGCAAGACCCATCATGCAAACGATGCATGCGTGGAACTTCTTCCTCGCCCCCCCCCCCCTTTATCCTAAAACTCCCTCCTTCATTTTCTCTTTCTTCGTTTTATTCAAATTCATTCAACAATATTGCTTTTGTAGCAAAGCGAAGACGATTTGGACGACGACCGCCAAAAAATACGGACAAAGGGAAATAAAAGGGAATCTGAAACAAAAGAGACAAGGAGAGGCCCTCCTCGTGCGGCTGCTACACCAAAGATAACGAACATACATAGGCACACATATATATGGGATGAAGCAGACTAGAGTTGAGAATGGAAAGGAAGAGAATGTCTTTGAGAAATTCAGAAGTGGATAAATTAGTCGGATAAACAATCCGAGACTTTTGGAAATATGAGGAATGATGAAATGAATTTTTAAAAATTATAAATTTGAAAAAATTAAAACGACTGCAATTATTGAAGAACGTTTCAAATCATTTAATTATCTCCAGTTTTTTCTCCTAATTAGATTTAGTTCTAAATAAAATTTTAATTAATTATATTTAGTGACAATATTTGGAGAAGGTTATCATAGAAGTATGATAATACGAGTATAATGAGCACAGTGAGACCGTTATTATAATCATGAAATTCAGTTGCACAATTTATTACATATTTAAATTGTACGGGATAATTATAATTAAACTTTCCCTACTTAACCATCTTTATGTAGAAAACGAGCGACTGCGCGAACTAAAAAATTGTAATGTGAACATTGTCAAGGATTCAGGGAAGAGGATACTTTTAATTTCATATAATATGCCTGGTTTTTGCGGACACAGCATCCGTCAAACTACAAAGTGTGCTCGAAATGGCGCCCATCAGTGTCCAGGACAGTCTGAAAGCGTAGGATACACGGAGCATTTCCATGGGTATGCCTTATACCTCTCTTGATATGCTTCTCTTCAAATCGCCACATGTGAGAAAGTACCCCTTATAAACCCAGTCTTTCAGATACTAATGGAAACGGTGAATCATGCAAATCTTGTGGGCCACCTTATATATTTATTTAGTGGAATGTGTTCCAGAAGATCAAATGATACTGGCGAATTCTGTCTGGGTGTTTAGGAAAGTTTATATATAAAAATTGCACGAATTAAATCCGAATAAGAAGAGCCCGGCTGGTAGTTTTTTTATATGACAATACATCAGTTCAAAAAGTTCGCCGTCATCAAGCGGTTTCTGATACGAAAAAACAAATGTGCATTCTCGATCATCCAGTACTAGCAAGGTACAGTGGTTACTTGTAGCAATGTATAACATCCCCTGTATCATGTACGTATATGTTGAATATTTCTATCATGTATCATTTTAATTTGGACAAACTATTTTAATAAAGGAAGTGATAGTAGTTATCTTGTTAACTTATCGTGTTTATAAATCTTAAAGTCTGGAATTTAATTTTCTTAAGGAATTTTGCCATTCCTCGACCTCGAACATCAGAGGCAGTCATATTACTGCGAAACCGAGGCAATATTTCTCAAAAGGAAAGGTAAACATTTAAAAATTAGAGAAAATGTTTCAACTTTAACGGTCTTACCGTTATTAAACAAATATGTCTCTGTGTTCCTTTCTAAACATTCAAAGAATTTCATCAGTAAAATGTTGTTAAATATTTTATCATGTGACTATTAATTTATAAACTATAAATGTTGTTAAATCATCAAAGTTGGGTAATTTTTTTGGTATTCGTGATACAGCATAAATCACTAATGAGTTACCACGTGTGATGGCACACCATATGACTTGGTAATCAGGTAGGCTCATATACACAACTTCGATAGCGAATTGGAAAGGTCCATAATAAGCAGGCGGATTTCTTTTGCTTGAGAAAAGGAGATATTTCTTCCATGTATTTTATGAACTTGATAACTCTCCCACATTATAAGTAGTACAGTATCCCTATTTATACATTCCAAGTAATTAGCATTATTGTGCCTCGATTCTTGTTTCCATTTTAGCACGTTTTCGAAAAAAAAAGTGATTATATGATCGATTTATTTCTTCTCATCTGCTAAGGATTGCTTTATATTCCCTTATGCACAAAATTACTAGAATGGAATTTTAATATTAGCAAAAAATCAAAGCAAGAATACTAAACTTTCTTTTTTAATATACTGCCGCTTTATAGCTCCCGAGTGACCTGGATCTAAAATATTGTCTTTTATATTTTTCTCTCCGGTTTCTCAAGGTACAAGTACGTTTTTTTATGCTTTCCATAAAACTTTAAAAATCATTCTCAGCTAACAGCTCATTAAATAAAACAACTGATTCAGAAAAGCAAAACATATTTCGATTTTTCGTCTTCATCAGGGCTTATTCTTATTGTAGTAAAAAAGTTACGATTGGAAAACAACAATAAAGAATGTAACAATAATGATATATAATGAAATAGTTAACGCCTTCATTATTTAATAATGTAATACTCTAACAAATTTAATGAACGTAATAATTTAAATATTTCAAACTTAAACTTAAAATGCCTGATGATAGTCTAAAGTAACGAAACGCGGAGCAATTTTATTATGTAACACCTATGTATTATTGCTTTAGTGAATAAATCTAAATATTTAAATACAGGAACAAGAATTCATATGGAAGATACAATATGCCATCATAAATACTGTGAATGTCACCGGATAGGTAAAGAACACTGCTGATCAAGCACTGTTCATGGTCACTGCGTATCTTGGGGAAGAAGATTACTTTCCAACAAGATAATGAACCAGCGCATACAGCACACAGAACTGTAGGATAGTTCCAGGGATTTGCCATTGAGTTTTCTTTACTGCAGGGGCTCCCCAGATCCGAATTCCATCGAGCAAATTTAAGACCACCTGGAACTGGATGTGCGACGCATGTATACACCTTCTTCTAATCACCAGGATATGCGTGACAGATTCATTTCTATATGGTGCTCTTTACCTTCACAACATTATCAGCACATGATTGAATCCAATTCCAGATGAAGTTTTTGCTCTGCACTCTACTATTTAGGTATCTGACTAATAAAGTAACCGGGCACTATAATTTTGAATAGAGTCTTTAATAAAAATGGACGGGTACTTAATCATCTATCAAAATTTTATAATTTTTGATCAATCCTGAGATTTGCAGTTAAATACGAGTAAAACACTAATGTTTATTTTCTGACATTTTTTGAAAGATGTATGTTAGATAATGGTAGGAAATGTTGGGCACGGTATCTAGTTCAATTGATAAATTTCATCATAAATATTCGGTAAAATTGAAGTGTTCATTTTTATTAAGATGCTGTGATATTTCACTTAAAAAACTCAATGCTTAGAATCTGAAATCTTGTTAGAGAGAGCTACTGCTGAGACTGCTTCTGATATTTCCTAAACATTTCAACAAATACCATTAGTCATATCATGTTTGTCAAACTTCCAAAGGAAATTTAAAAAGACAAAAACATTTAAAACTTCATTCTTAAAGTAATAGAGAAGGGGGGGAAAAGTTTGTCCTTCGACTCCCGAAAAATAAGTTTTTATATTCGTTTTGATTTAAAAGATCGTGAAAAAGTTAGTGGGCTGCAAGATATGAATTTTTAAAGGATTAAGGAGAAAATAAACACTCATCGCAGTCTTCGATCTACTTTTAAACAACTTTTTATATGTCAACATAAAACTTATAAAAAATTCCTTTTTTTCATTCCACAGTAAAACGTGCTAACATATACAAAAAAGAAATACTCAAATACTTTAAGCAGGCCACTAAAACTCAACTGATATAATACAAATTAAAACATCATACTTTTTTTTTTTAAACAAACATCAAATTGAATTCTAATATTCTTTGAGCACGCTGAAGTCATAATGATGACTTTATTTAACACCAGATTAGAAAATATCTAACACTTTCCCGTAATATGTAAAGAATTATTGTTGTCATTTGTTAAGAATAGTTTCAAAACTTTATTTATTTAGTGAATACAAAGTTTCATTAAAATTTTAAAATCGAAAATCCAAAAGCAAGTAAAGCCCGATACGGATTTATTCCACAAATTATATCATCAAATAGAGTAATTGAAACGCGTTTAAAAAAATCCATGAACGTATATGTTCTCCATAACTTCGTATCGATTCTCTAAGACTACGTTCGCACTACGAAACTAGTTACAAATAGAACTAGTTTCTTTTCTGGTTCCAGGTGAACCAGTTCTAATTGAACACTAGTTTTATCATCCTCCTGTTCGCACTGGAAATCCTGTTTAGAGGTGAAAATCCAGTTCCAGACACAACAAATAGAGCGTGCCCTGGAATGATTAAGGCTTCTTCATCGTTATTTAAAGATGACGCTTTTTGTTTTCCAAATTTAGTTTCGCCATCTTTCCACTTTTCTTGATTTGTTTGAGATTGAGAACACTGTTGTTTCTTAGCCATTGTGTATTTTTAATCCGTGATCGTATCGCTATTCGTGAAGACTTGTGGGAAAACTACCCAGAAGTCTTTGCATGAACAAGCACTCTCCAGCCCCAGATCCAGTTTGAGAAACTGGGGTTGGAAACCCCTGTTCCAGAGCCGAAAGAACTAGTTCTTCTTACACCCAGTTTTGTTCGCACTTCACTGATAAAACTAGTACCTCTGATAGAACTAGTTTCTTTTGGCTAGTGCGAACGAGCCTTAACAGAGGTTCATGAAATGTATATGATATTACGCTGAATGATATTCTTCATTAGATGAAAGGCGATAACAAGATTTCATTCCTATGTGAGATTTTCAATGACCCACGTTTAAGTGAAATGATAATTAAACGCTTTCAAGTGTAATTTAATTTAGGTTGAAGCCGAGCCGATGCTTTTTGAACCAAATTTCAGTGTTAATGATACGAGGCTTTCCTGGTCATTCAAAGATGTGATTCGATTTGTTGTGAACAATATCCCCGATAGGCTTTGCACAACACTTAGGTCGAAGGCTAGATAGATATAACTTCTCAACTACAATAATATAAATAAGAACCAAACAAAAATGCCCAGTATTAAATATTTGATATGCATCATGAATTTTAAAGTAACTTCGGTGAAACAGAGAAAATCAAGACCATCGTAGATCACTATCTTATTTGAAGAAGAAACTAAACCCCTGCGTACATCACAATCTAATCACGAGTGTATAGCGTATAATGAATAATGATCATCACCCATGTTCACTCATGAGAAAGTGAAAGTAACTTTCATAATCGATGATAGTATCTAACGTATACATTTAAGTATGCATGAATGTCAGATGCATGCTAAATGCTTATTCGAATCAAATTAGTCTGACGCATGTTGAGCATTCGCATCAAAGCGCCCAATTAGTTCCGTATGTATCGGGATTTCATATTAATGGTTCAATATTTACCTTCTTTTGTATCCCGAAATGCACATGAAGCTTTAAAGGAGGGCTTTGTGTTGATCACATTTTAAAAATTATTTTAGGAGGGGATAGGCGGGGATCTTGTAGATTGTACCTAAAAAAATTATTTTGTACAAAATAAAAGCGTACATCAAGATATTCAGAGTGTTTAGAATCTTACACTTCAATCAGAATAAAATAAATCTTGTAAACAGTCCAAGGAAAAAGCGTTAGCTGTGACGCAGTAATAACACTAGTCAACATTTTACAATTTTTTTTTTTGTATCTTAAAAAAAAAACATGTTTATGTACAGTATTTTAACACGTTTATTTCAAATATGCCTTCAAAATTTTTCTAGAATGTATCGATTTCTTGTTTTTCAATGAAACATTTAAAAATTATCCAGAGCTTGGGGCCTGATAAATTTCCTTGCAGCCACAAAATATGGATACTTTAACATTGCAGCCTCTATGTGCACAATTTGGAAAGGTGACTTGATAGAAAAAAATCTAAAAGCAGATTCGAATTCTGCATACAAATTACTCCTAAGAGCACTCTTTGCAAAAAGTGTGTCTGCAAAAAGTGCGTTGACTAGCGTAATTTTAAATTGTTGAATAGGGAATCTGTAAACGCTATTTATTTCGGCGCCGGCCAGGTGGCCGAGAGGGCTAGGGCGTAGGCTTTTTAGTTCTCGAGTCCGCCTGGTCGTGGGTTCGAATCCCGCTGTGGGCATGGATGTTTGTGTTTGTCCTGGGCTGAGTAAAGATATAACCTGTGTAAAAGGCGCAAAATGACCTTAGTATTCGACGCCAAAATTTCTAATAAACCTAAACTAACCTATTTATTTCGGTCTCAAAGGAACGAACAATAGATATAATTCAGCACGCGACAAATTATGCTTTCTTTGTTTATTTAAACTCTAAATCATCACCAATAGAGCTGGTAAGGAGGCCAACGACAGACAGGCCAAGTCCCACACCACCTAAAGAGAAAGCCTGCGCACGGAAACGTCATCATCTTATCTAGTCATAATTTAGGGCTTATTATTGGTAGAAATGCGATTAAATTAAAGATCCTATTTAACTTAATGACTATTTAACAATGTATGACGTTTCCAAGCGCAGGCTTTCTCTTTAGGTGGTGTTGTTAGGGCACTCAAGAATCACCTGACTATCGAGGCAAAGGAAAAATAGTAAGGGTAACGTCTTCTATGGTAGCAGTTGGTAGGAATTTTTGTTATCTTCACAGAACGCCTGCGAGCGCTGATGTCGCCAATGTAGATCGCTGAGGTGAAATGGTGTCCATTGTTATATATATTTTTCACATAATACTGAGTTGCCAAGTGCTCACGCTTGATACGTTCATGACGACAGTCTCAACCGCTTCGCAGCCTACGAGAAAGACAGGCCTGGGCACTCAAAAATCAACTGACCATAATAGTCTGAGAAACATAGATTAGATACCTTCATTATCTCCATCTTGGGTTTTAACAATCAGTAACAATATAACCATCAGCCCGAGTAACAATGTAACCTTAATTGTTTCAATCTTAGATTTTAACAATCAGTATTTTTTCGTTTGCTAAAAACAATGAAGTTTAGATTGCTGGCCGGACTTTGTTCAGATGACTTTTCCGCGTCAAGGCTTTTCGTTGGTAGTGTTAGCACCTTTATATGAGATTTTGAGAGAAAATTCAAAGATGGTATTCCATACGATTTGAAAGAAAAATACAATGTCGAAAAAAATAATTTAACCAGAAGGAGTCTACGAAAATGCCTGAAAAGTTCGTACAGCCAAGCTAAGACCACAGATTAAGGATACACACAGATGTGCCAAGCCATTTTTAAAAAGCGTTGCGCCAAGACCTTCCAATATGCGGAAACCACAGATATGACAAATAAATAGGCGTTTTGTTGTTTGAGCTTACCGCAAGCACTGCTGGGTTACAGCGCAACACCACAGAATAACGATTATACAGAAACGAAAATCAATGTTAAAGTCGATATGGAAATTTATAGCTCATTGTTTTGACGTCATCGTTTGTAGCCATGCCTCAGGCAAACGCCAGGTGCATTGTTTGGAAACATTCGCCCTTACGGGTATTTTGATGTTTAGTAAACAATTTTTATATGTAAATTTCCAAAAATGTATATTATATTTTTATTATGTGGTGAAAGGTGTATACTCATTGTTTTTATTGAATACGTTAATTTTGTCTAGTCATCGATTGTAGCGAACCTGGCGATAGCCTGGGGCACAATCACGTGACCATTTTCCATTTTTCTCCATAGGACGTCATCATTTGTCGTTTCTGTATAATCGTTATTCTGTGGCAACACTTTAAATAATGGCTTGGCACATCTGGGTTTTTCTGTGGCTAAGACCTTAATAATTATACTGTTGAAAACAAAATTCGAAGAGTTTAATTCGTTTTCAATTTATAGCGTAAACGGCGGATGGATGGATCTACGGGTGCATTCTTTTTAAGATCCATTTTTATACAGATCAAGCGTGCATTCTTATATAAGATAGTTAAAAGATTCTAATAATCAATGAAAATTCGTTTAATTCCTTCCACATTTACAAGTATGTTATTGCTAAAGCTGCACAATAATCCCCATTTACCAAGCAATACAAATTTTTCATGTTTCACTAACCACGCAGATGCAGTACAATTATTTGTGTAACATATGTCAGTCAAGATAGATAATTTTGTTAAGTAGATCAAAATGTTCACAAACTTTTAGTTATATCTTTAATTTCATTTTCCTGCTCGTTTTGTGAGCCAACCTCAATGAATTTTTGGTTAAATGATAAACAAAATACACCTTTTTTCCCATTCATGACTCTTCAATACAAATTGATTGATATATCCTATGTTACGTCTTGGCGATAATAATTTTTAATTGTCACTGTTAGAACACGAGAAATTGAATTGTGAGAATCTACAAAAATGCCTGTAAACTTGATGATCAGGCCAAGTTAGGACCGTGATGATCATAAGTCAAATTTAATTTGAGATACTATTAGGCATCACTTTACTTTCTGATAAGCAATTCACTAATAAGATTTTTTTCACATGATTAGTCAAAGTGCGTCCGATAAAACTTATTTAAAATGCTCAGTAATCAGCAAACTAGGATTTCTGCTAATTACAATATTCTAATGAAAATCCTATCTATTTTGAATAATATGATATGTTATTTTAGCATCAGAACTGGATAATTCCCAGCTAGTTCGGCCTGTTAAGAAAACAATTTCTGCATTTCCTCCTGAAATCTGTACTTCACACGATTATCAACAAAATCATCCATTATAACCTGTATTCTCCATGCAACAAACAATGATACTGTTCACACACTGTTTCAGCTGAAACTAGAACACAGACCTTTGGACATTAAATAATGATAAATAAAAAAAAAGAAAATAAAATTATCATACCCCAGTTTTAAAAATCAAATCCTTTATTATGACTGAAATAATAACGGTTTATTGTTATAATATTAATGTTTTAATCCTGATTAGAGAGAATTTCTAATCTGAAATGAACTAGCCATTCCCATCTCCCCTTGTCCTAGCTCTTCTATTCATGCCCAGTTTAATAATAACAATAAAACGTTATCTGGGAAATTGGTATCCATTTAATCCCATTACGATAAATATCGATCATCAATAAATGAATTATCACCGACATCGAACTTTGTTTGCGGCCATGAATTAACTTCCGATGACGAGTGGAGAGCATTGATTAATCATAATGGCGTTTAATTGCTCCACGAGTCAGATAAGTTCAATTCCTTTCGCTCTAAACGACATCATTTCTCCTTCTTTTATGAGTGTTTCTCAGCTAACGTTGATAATTTTGGTAATTATTTGACTCTGGTTCAGCTCATTTAATAATAAATATATTGATGAGAATGCCTAATTTGATTTTTAGGTATCCTTTTGAAGTTATGGGAGTAAATATGGAATTTACTTAACCAAATTTGGCATCCAAGATGGTCTAAATTTCCCCAGGTAGTGACAAATATAAGTCCTTGGATGGTAGATAATGGATCTGATACTACTATTCATACAAAAATTGTTACATTTCTTGCAGAGATTCCATCCATCCACTCTACCAGATCGTACAGGCAGTAAGCTTCGGGCGGTGTTTGCCACGCGTAAACAATACAGTGATTGGGAACAGTGTCTCGATTCATCGGACCATATTAGTCTTCAATGGTCCTCCATTTATGGGTGTTGCACCACCACTCTTTCCTCTTCTCAGCATTAAATAGCGGTCATTAGTGGTTTGGCAACTCGCTCATGAATATTTTGGAGTTCCTCCTCACAGTTTTTATAGATACGAGCTTTGCAAGGTTGAGACTGATCTCAACAGTCAATTTTGCAGCAGGTGTTTTCTTATTCCGGGTCACAATCATTCTCGATGTCCTTTTAGGGAGTTAACAATGTCGTCAGAATGTTTTATCAGACGACATTTTCGCGGAAACTGTATATGCGATATGTGTCTCGCGACTTAGCAAATAAACTGGCAACTTCAGTTAGAGGGCATCAACAATTTGTCCTCTTTGAAACCCAGTAAGCTCTGGCATAATTCAGTATTACTAGCAATACACGTTATGAATGAGAAAAACTGAGACTTATCTGTTAACTAGGTGTCTAATCACTCAGCGGAAATAAAAGAATGTTACATCATTTCCGCTTTCATCTCGAAACATGACGTCAATTTCACATATAAAATGATGCAGTGTTTCCATATTTTTGTCCAACCCCTGTACATGTTTGTTATATATATTTTCATTCATACTGTAGAATGAAACTTGGAAAACTCTTATGCCGAATTCTTTAGAAATTTTAATTTTATTTAAAAGATTTATAATATCGTTTATTGAACTCGGATAGCCAAATTCAAATTGGTTAGGATACATGATTTTCGACTATAGCTTAGGCAGTCCAGTTTAAGGGCATTCATATACTATACTATTTTGGAGTTCTACTATACTATTTTGGAGTCCAGTATACTATACTATACTATACTATACTATACTATACTATACTATACTATTGTATAATGTACGGGGGGAGGGATTACTCCAGCAATAGTAAAACTTCATTAAAATGCCGCAAAATATTTAAAAAAAATATCTTATTTTAGGCAAACTAGAATTCTACATGTAAAGAACAATACTTATCTCAAAATTCAGATATCTTTTTTCGAGAAATGCGAAACAAGAGTAGAGCACTGCTAATGTAATTGCGGCAAATTTAATTGCACGATTGCTGTTTCGATTATAATGCAATTCTTGAAGAAGGAAAAAATTATCCTTGTGATTCGATCAGAGAATAAAATTTGTACGTAGGAGGGTCGGTGAAGAATGATAATTTAAAATAAGGAAGAAAGAAAATATTTACTTAAGAAACGTAAAGATAGGGAACGGGCGGAGAGAGTAGGAACGTCGAATTAAAAAGAAAAGGAAAAACGTCCTTAAAAACTTAAAAAGAAAAAAAAAAGGACGGAAGAAAAAGAATAAGGGCCTTGATATATTTGAAGTGCGGCGAGTAATTTTAATTTCTTCGACGTCGAGGGAAGCTAGTTGTCTCGGCAACGGAACACGGGCAAAAATAAATGAATCCACGAGAAAATTAGAAAGAAAAGAAAAACAAAACGATTTACATCGGAACCTGAGAACGCAGAGCCATTTTGAAGGTAAAAAAAAAAAAAAGAAAAAAGAAACCACCAAAGCAGAGGAGAAGAAAAACAAGCAGAAGAGAGAGAGAGAGAGAGAGAGAGAGAGAGAGAGAAAGACAGAATTAAAGAAAAGCGTATTAGCATTTCTTTGAAGGGTCTTACTGTAATTTGGGCTTCATTTATTTCTCAGTGAATTAAATAAAAGATTAAATTCTTGCGAGAGAGAATAAGGATCGATTGAAAATTAAATCAAATCTGAATCCACGTAGAAATAAGATATTCATCATCGTCATCATTTTGTAATTAGGCGCAATTTAATTAATTAAAGCAAACAATTTCTCTTACAGACAGTATATTTCAGAAAAGATTGAAAATGACTATAAATTCTTTGGGAACGAGGAAGTCCAATTACGCTTCACAAGCATTTTAGAGATAACGTGAATTTATACACTACTTAGCAATTCTATTTTTAATTAAATTTTTTAATCTAGTCTTCTCAAGATAATTAAAAGTGAAATTCATACAAACGAAATACATTCAATATTTTTTCTCCTTGAAGCACTTACGAGATCAAATTAAGAGAAACAAGAAATTTGTTTCAAGTGTTGAGTCTTTTATTAATTAAATGTTATTTTCCAGGGGAGGAAATAAGAAAAAACACTAGAGTAAATCTCTTTATGGCCCATTTATGTTTGCTAATTTAAACCTTTTAAATACACTCTGCTTAAAATAATAAGAAAATATTTTATTTTATTATATAGAGTATTCAGGCTGGAGTCCGTACACGAAGATCGTAAGATAAATTAAATGTTTAAAGCAACAATTATGACTTTTATATGTATGTATGTTTGTATTAATATTTGATTTGAAGAAACTTCTCTTTCCACAAACTTTCTCGTGAGACAAGAGAATTAAAGTTGTAAATCTCTTCTAATTTTTCGCATCCTATCACAAAAAAGAGAATAAGTGACATATTTCAATTTATAGCGTAGATGCTTCCTCATTTTTGCTTTAAATTTATAACTATTATTTATGGAATTATTTATTAAAATTATCTTTAACTTTCCCCAAAAAATTAATGGTTTTACAATATGAATGAATAACTTTGTATAATTTTTAAATTAAGAACTATTGCTGTCGTAAAAGCTAATTCAAAATTGTATTAGGAGTGGAGTTGAAAACGTTTATCACTGTTCCAATGTCTATCGACAACATTTAGCAACTCCTTTTAACAATCGCATTACGTAACAATCCATCAATAAAAAAGTGTATGTTTATGAGCACAATCATAACTTTCCTGACCATGGAGGGAGGGGTAATTGGACCTAGCCAATTAAATCTCCGATTTCAATTGTTGGATAGAGTTGTAAAGGAATAATGTTTAATTGGATGCGCTTAATTTTTCTTTCTTTTGACAGATTATAATAATGAACGAATGACAAAGTCAACTTATTTACCCATTACTAAAACAACAAAGTTTTGACAGTATCATCAGCACAACCGAACATTAAGTCTGATGGCGAACGGTATTTAATGCATCATTCTCATAGTGTGCCAAATATCGTCGAATCAACGTTGCACAGCCAGAAACAGCGAACTGTGATAATAAGCAGACTCCTTTGCAGTCATGGTTATTTAGCATTTACGTGATTAAAAGCATTCGCCATATATCTTGTATACAAGTGTAAAAAGGCAAACATTTTCATAAGATAAATTTCAAAAGCTTCCTTCAGTTTGTAGAATTCAATTAATTTTTATTGAAGTTTTTAGAGTTGTTGTTTTTGAACTTATGGTTTACGTTATAACTTCAAAAACAACCTAAGGAATATGGACTTGATAATGAAAACATCCGTCGCATTCTTCAAGAAATTCTTTCAGCTTCTTTTTTCAGTATATCTTCTATCTCTTGAAGGTCATTCTTATACAGTACATATTTTAATTCCGTTTAGAAATCCTATATTAGTTTTTTAAAGTAATCCCTACAGGACAAAATACAGCTAACATTAGATCATGAAATCGTGGAGGCCTATGTACAATTGGCAGTGCCCTATCTCATGCTAAAACAAAAAAAAAATCTATCTATAGTGCCAGATATAAATCATTCTGCTATTGGAAATAACTCTCAGATGAATAGGCATTTTTTTCACCCTTCCTGATAACACTGTAGGTACCTTTCCGATTAGATATGCCATGCTATTATATATACTGTTATCAACTGTAAGAAATCTCTTCCCTATGTGAGAGTTTGAAATGGCGGAATGTTCCTTTTCGGAAATACTCAGAAATTGATGGTATTTTTAAAATTACTGTTTAAAAGTATAGAAGAAACCTTAAGATTGTAAATTATACATTATATTGCCATCAATAATCGGACATCCATGGAACGTAAGCAGGATCTCTCGTACGTCACCAATACATGCAAAGATCCTTTAAAAGGTCCGTGAACTAAACGAGTGACTGGAGACGTACATTATACGAGTGAGTCTGAACGGGTCATGATTAAGCAATTTGGCTATCCATCCATAAAATTGCTAGAAAGTTCAAAATAATGAGTGATGTAGGGGTGAAATATAAATCTAAGCGCCGATCGGGAAATCCGAAAAACTCGACAGATTGGATTTCGATGTCTCCGATAGGTTTGCTCTTGGTCCACTGGTTTCTATGGCTGGAGCCCTAAAGACCGAAGACTAAGAAGCAGTGTTGGACAATTCCGTAATCTTCTACCCTTTTTAGAAATGGGAGTGAATCCACTCGAATGGTCAGCCCTGTGGGATGGGCTAGAGCGCCGGTTGCGAGCGAGACCAAACTGCCCAAAAACTATCTGAGAGTTGTTCGCTATGTTGAATAAGGAATGAAGCAATCACCGAAACTTAGTGAAAAGTGTTCCTCAACGGTAGAGACTGTGATAACGGCGAATGGTGAAGCATACGTGCTGAGTTAACAAACTTCCAAAGAGGGGTTATTGTAGGATGTCAATTGAGTAACGCTACTGTGCGTACTATTCTGCGACCAAATTAGGGCCTCCTCAGTCAACCGGGATATGGTTACGAAATGGAAACGCTAAATGTCACGACAGGGAACGGGCAGACCACCAAACTGGCGGTAAGGGATCGAAGAGCTCTGAAGCGTGTCGTCATTTCATCTCTTCTTCTGATGAAACCATTGCAAATTTCCAAAAGTCAACGGGTCTTAACGTTTGTTATAAGACCATTCGTACAGACCTCGTTGAATTTCCACTACGAAGTAGTAACATGCAAACTAATGATAACTGATAAAAAAATACAAAAAAAAATCTAGCGTGGTGCAAATCTCATTGCAATTCGTTGTTGGAACAATGGAAACAAATTTTATGGAAACGGCGAATATAGTTTTACCATAGTCCAATCATGGAAAATCGTTTGAAGTTGCGTTTCGTGGCATGTAAAACTGGTTTTAGTGGATAGTTCCATGAATTTCTAGATCAGGATTTGAAATCCCCAATACCTGCAAAAGAGCCAAGCCTACCCAAATAAGGATTTGAAATCCCAGTTTCCAATATTCTAAGAGCCACAGGTTGCTGACCCTGTTCTAGACAACTATGCACGACCAACACTAATTCAAATGCTATGAAGAGGGGCCATACATTTTCCAGCATGATAAAGCGTCATGTCATACTGCGCGGACCGTTACACAGTGGTTTCAATTATGGAGAACTTGACTTGGCCTGAACAGAGCCCTGACCTCAATCCATCAGAGGCCCTTCGGATGAATTGGAATGTCGTCCTATTTGCGTGTTGGAATTACGTGCCATGTTGAAGGACAAATGGCACAGCATATTAGAAATTGGTTAAGGGTATGCCCAAATGTGTAGAATGTGATTGTTGCTAAAGATGGGTCGATACCGTACTGAAGGCATGTAAATTAAGAATTGTCAATACCTCTGGCGCCCGGATACTTTCCCCCCTATAGGATGTAAGGACAATGAATATAACGCGTATTATTCCTAACTGCTCTTCAAAACCTCATTTCCCAAAAAATTGAACTTAGCAGAAGTCCATTTAAATATTTCGGAGAAATAAAATTAACGAGAAAGTGATGGAATATTACAGTTCAGATTAATTACCCGTGGATTATTTCAATAAAGCATAAATTACGCGCTTTTATATTTAATTACATTAGTTTGGTCAATTTCTCAACATTTAATAAGGACTCTGTTTGATAGAGATTTAAAAAAATAAAAACTGCCATAAATTGACAAATAAATTCATGGGTATGCATAAATTCTTGTGAAAGTAACCTTGTGAAAATAAATAAAGTTAGCATGAAATGTATTTAGTTACTATATGTGTAAGATATACAATGGTCTCGGCTATGGTGATCGTGTATCTCTGGTTCGGAAATAATAAACTTAGACAATTGACAATTCACGTTGTCCATCTAACTTCACGGTTTATGCAAAATTTTGATGTGCAATTGTCTTATTCAAGCAGCATATCATCAATACTGAAATAAAATATACGGTTTACAATTTTTGTTTTCCTAAACAATTTTTAATAATTAAATAAAGCTAGCGAACAATCTTATACTCACAAATTTCAAGGAATCAGTGATGGAGAATGACCTATTTTTTAAAAAAAATTTCTGTTCTGGTTATTATTATCATCATCATCTTAAAGGAAAGGGTTAAAAATCCGATTTTTTTTTTTAACAAAGCATCTTCTGTTTTCTTCCGAAAAGTTAAAATTAATAGCAAGGGTGAGAACACGTCCAATCACCCGCTCTGTCAAATGTAGGTTGGTTTCTTTTTTAATGGGGCCAACTTATTCCCCATCGCTTAATGGATAGAAAATGGAAATGAGGAAAAGTTTTGGAGCGAGGGAGGATAGAATTTTTGAACACGGGGAAGAAAACTGTGGAAGGAAAGGGGAGGAAATAGCGTTCGTAGAATAGCGAAATGGATGATGGGATGGGTGTTAAATACGAAGTAACTTTGTTAAGAACCTTCGGTTTCGCCTAACGGTAGCTAATGGCGACAAAGTAGGGAAGAGCAGAGAGAGGTTTAAAAAAGAGAGAGAGAAGAGGGAGAGCAAAAAGGAGGAGGGAGGAGAAGAGCAAAACACGAGTAGGAGGAAAAATTAGGAGAAGAAACCACTAAGTAAAGGGCGGAGATGCAGGGTCTGAAAAGACGTTTCCGAGGACATGCCCGGGATTAGTGGAAATTATGTATGGGAAAGATGGCAATATCGTTTGCTCCATCTGCCAGCGGTGAAGACGTTTTCATGGTAGAACTGGAGTCAATGGAGCCAACGGCCTTTGATGGTAGGGGAAAAAAGCATTTGGCGAGTGCAAGTCAAAAGGAATTTGGCGACTTCCGAGAAGGAATCTGGCTCAGAGCAGTGTGTATTAAGTAAAATTAGACCAAAAGCCTTTTCCACCGCCTCCGGTAATCGAATAATAAGTGCTGAAGCTTTACGACGGGTATGCTGTAAATCTGCACGATTTACGATCGTCCATTCTACTCCGAGAGAGCTCCAAAATGAAAACCTAAAACCATGGGAAAGGGACAGATGATTTTCAACAATCGCAGAACAAAACTAAAAGTTTTCTTTTCCAAGATTTCCGAGCGAATCGAGGTCGCTACAGCAAATAATTCCTTCAAGATAAAAATCACCCTGTAAATTTTATAGTGCTAACATTAATATTCTAAAAATGCGTTTCTAAACACCGAATGTCTTTCGTATTGATTAATTTCGCCCAATCTGAATTTTTATCCACTGATGGAAATGACGATACCAATTCCATCCAATCTTCAAAACCTCATCTTTATTGCTATCGATAGCCGACCGTCCTTACACTGCATCAATATTAATCAATTCATTTCATTTGTGCACAGTGTCCATTAAATCAGCTGATTGTTTGTTTAATCACATAATTAATTGGTACCAGTTAATTAATCTGTCCAATGCCAATTATCTATTCAATGCTTATCAGCAAAATCTCGCTATTTATACTCCAAACATGATCGAGGGATTTAGAATTTTTTGTTTACTATGATTACTGATCATTCCTTTAAATCATGCAATATTAATTAAATGCAAAACAGTAGTTCTCTTATTCGGCATATCTCGATTTCAACAAGATATCCACCAATTAGAATTATTTGGTACGCAATCTTCATATTCATTAGGTTTGTAATGAAATTAAAAAACCTCATATTTCAATTTAAATTCTGTTAATATATAATTTTATATATGCTAAATATTGTACTATCAGGGTTTTAAAATTGACTTTAAATTAAAATTCTTTTAATTAACAGTATCTTTAGATATTAAGTAAAAATTAAATTAATCTTAAATTATAAGTTAAATTTTGTCTTAAAATTTAGAAAATATTACAGTCATCGAATTCAGTTTTTAAGAAAAGACAAAAGCATACTATAAATCATTTTACAAATAACATTAATGAAAGATGGAAATATATACAGTATATTAAAAACGAATTTAATATTTAAAAGGCTTTTCTCTCCCTCTTTTCAGATTGCCAAAGGGAACACGAATGGAAGGATTATGGAAAATGAAAATTTTTTCACCAGATCTACGACAGAATTTCCTCGTTTTGATTTCAAATTCGGAGAGAAAGACTGAGCGCCAACTGAATTTTTTTGAGAAACTGAAGGATAAAGATGATGATGATAATGATGACGACGATGATTTGGTGGAAATCCTTGCCGTGCTCTACGATTTCATAAATCCGCGCCAACCGTGATGTTGAAATTCAAAACTCTCTCCTGGGGGGGATTCCCTGTCCAATCTGATTATTTCAAAGCAAAGTCCAAATAAAATCCTGATTAACGAAATCAAATCTGCTGGTTATTGGAGAGGCCCCGTAGCTAAGACGGGAACTCAGTCACCTGGGAGACTCAACAATAGTTCAATCACGATCGTTTTCGGGAGTCGCCAATGGCAACCGTTACCCCTGACAACTGTCCCTTGCAGGACAAAACGACGACCACCAGAAAAAGATAAATACACCGCCTCCCACAGTCTCCCCAACTTGAAAAATAAAAATGAACAAAAGACCTTTCCAAATCTAATTAAGTAGCTATGCAGGGAGTTTCTAAACCCGAAACTAAACATTTTTTATGCATTTTAGCTGCCATTAGCAACGCCTATTCAAATAGGCAGACATTGTACAATCGCTTTTGAAAGTCTAAATTTAGATAGAGTCAATTCAAAAACAATTATCTTGTGAGCTATAAAAACACAACCTTTTAAACTGGGGTTAAAATTAACTCGCTCATACTTTTAGGCATCTCATCCTTTCTGAAATAGAAGGTATTTATAATAGCCCAATACAAGTTGCAATGGCTGTAGTAATATATCACAAGATTTCCATCTCTACATGAAAAACATCAAATCGTATAGTGAATTTTACTACAATGACACGATTAATCACTATACCGCTTGCATTATACAAAAATGTATTATTTTGAGATTGTATTTACAATCACTATTATGTGATTTATTATATAAATTAATGGTATTTTTTATCAGTTAAAATCATAATATTACAAAACCTTTTAGTATATATAGTAATAGATAGCGATTAACTTTTTGTATTTATTTTTTTTAAACATTAAAAAACATTTTCTGAAGGTTGATAATGAACAATCTCATCTTGTAGAACATTTAACATTTAAATTGGCTTTCCATTTCAAAAAAAAAAATTATAGGAATGACACAAAGCAATTTTATATTCTAAAAAATTACGGAAGTCGGCATTTTAATTTACCAATGCCCCACTGTCAGGAAATTCCAATTCTTTTAAAAAACTGGAAAAAAAAAATAACGGCGTGATACTTTTTAACCTCTTAAAAAACTGAAAGACAGGTGTATATATAAAGTATAACATCTTTATCGCAAAGAACGTCTTTCGCGCCTTTTTATTTTAAACTTTTCATCTAATTCGGGTTTTTTTTACAAGTAAGATATTCAAAAAAATTCATTTATGGGGAGAAAAAAAGCTGAGGTGGTAAAAAAAAATCCAAATATTCGTTTTCTCGTTCGAAGGGAATAAAAGTTCGTTTTAAAGGAAGCCGAGGGTTAAAAAATTAAATAAAAAAGAAGTTGATTAAAAAAAAAAGGGGGTAAAATATGTTTTCTTAGGGTTTTTTAATGAATTTTTACTATGGGAGAAGAAATCTCAGCTGCCGAGCTCATTAATACGTAGCCTTTGGGTCCAAGGATGAAAGCCGGGAAAACTGTCAGCTTGTGGGTTTCCGACTCTTCCCTATTAAATTCATCCCAACCCTTCTTTCTTATCCTTTTAACCCCTCGTTTTCAATAAACTGAAAAATAATTGGGGTCCTATCGTGGAAACTTTCCTCCTCCTCCTTATTCCAATCTGTGTTTCCTCTCTTATTCTCCGTTCTCTCTTTGAAAAATATTTTTTCATCACCCGTTTTTCCCAGAACATTCCTGAGAGATCGGGGAGCTAAAAGAGGGGTTTTTGGGATGGAGGGAGAATTAAAAAAATGGAGGGGGGAGGGAGAGAAAAAGGGAAAAAAATTCCACCATGTGCGTCATAGCCTCGTGGGTTATTCCGTCAAGCGTGTCGGAAATGGCGCGGTTGCTTTTAATATTAAACCAAAGTCACGGTCCGTATAAACTGTGAAAGAGTTCCTTACAGAAAAACTAAGCGTATGAACAAGGAAGGAGAAAAGAGGGGGAAAAGTCAAACTTTACACTGTATCGTCCATCATGTAAGTTTTTTTTTTTAAAAAAAAGGCGAGTGAGAGAGGGAGACACCAAGAGTGGAGGTGAGGGGGGTTTGGAATGAGTGATAAAAATTGTTTCCCGTGAAGTGGCAATGAAGTGGAAGTCGTCACAGTTCGCGTGGAGGAAAGCTCTAGTCTTCGGAAAAGGAGATTGAGTGACGTAAAAACGGTCGTTAATATAAAATAACTGCTCAATACTGAAACAGATGGAGCTGAACACGCGGCCATAGGCTCCTAAACCAGGGAATAATGACTACTTCATTGGGAAGCTTATTTCCTCTGAACCATCAATTAAATGAAGAACAAGGCTATTTTCTTTAGTATTTGCAATAAAAAATTCTTTACCCAATTAAGGTGTATGGTTTCAAGTTGAAAAGAAATTTCTCTGAACTTTTACGGCACTGTTTTAAATTACATTTTAGCCTTCTAAACATTTAATCAAAAAAATTTTGCCCTATTACCCTTTATTGCATTAAAGTTATATTTATTACTAGAAGCGAACCCACCCGTTTGTATAATCGGGAAATAACCAATTGTTAGATAACCCATTGTTAGATTTTTTGTGACAACGTCCACCGTCGCTAATTTTATATAAATGATATGATGCACATACTTAAAGACATGTATGTAGAATTGCAGCAGCAGAAAATTTACATGTACATAATAATTATTAATAATCCCACAAAACTTTACATGTACATTTGGGGTAAAATCAAATCTCAATCCATTTGGAGTCAGTAATTTAGCACGATTTAATAATACTACAGAGTA
Source organism: Rhysida immarginata (assembly GCA_023313115.1). Taxonomy (NCBI): domain Eukaryota; kingdom Metazoa; phylum Arthropoda; class Chilopoda; order Scolopendromorpha; family Scolopendridae; genus Rhysida; species Rhysida immarginata. The sequence continues at coordinate 7,029,554 of JAHWFO010001074.1, forward strand.
TCCGCAAAGTCTTTAAAGAAGTTCAAAATTGATTAGGATATCAAATGAGATGGTAACAAAGTAACTCTTTACCATATTAATAATTTTTTAGTTTCAGATTAAGTAAAAAAAAAAAAAAAAAAATACAAAAATTAAAAACGAAAACTTTTCAAAATCGGGTCTGTATTAAGAAGACGTTGACAGGAATTACGAGGGGTGATCAAGTAATGTCCCGTATTTTTTTTCTCTAAAATCATGAACGGGAGAAAAATAAACACATGTGCATTCGATAGAACAATTCAACTTTTATTTTTCGACATAAACTGCAAGCCAAGGTCGCTCTAATAAAGGTCATGACAAGGCCGCCATTTTGCTTCGATCTCAAGAAATCTAACTTAAGAAATTTCCTTCGAACTCAAGAAATGTGTTATTTAAAAATATAAGTTCGTTTAAAATGACCGATTGCTCAGTTATAAATCGTTCTGATAGCAGAGATATTAGTTTTCGATTGTTTAATTTGATAGCTCGATCCGCCATTTTGCTTCTAACTAATGCATGATGGGATACCTTGTCATGACCTATATTAGAGAGGCCTTGCTGCAAGCCGATTGAGGCAACGATCCTAGCGGTGGACAAGCTTTTCCACGCCCTGTCGATAAAAGTCGTCCAGTTGAGTGTGGAACCAGTTTGGAACTGCCGATTTCACCTCCTCGTCTTCACGGAAATGTTGACCGGCCAGTGACTTCTTCAACAGTCCGAAGATATGGTAGCCACTGGGACGGAGGTCCGGGCTGTATGGAGGATGAAGCAGTGTTTCCCAGTTCCATCGCTGCAACAGGTCAGTGACCAGTTACGCTGTGTGGAGATGTGCGTTGTCGTGGTGCAGCACGATGTCCTCCATTGCCATGTCAGGTCTTTTCCTGCGTACGGCCGTTTGAAGATTCCTCATTGTGCCTCTGTAGCGTTCGGAATTGACATTGGTATACGGTGGAAGAAACTCAAGCAGTATCGGATCACGGCAATCCCAAAAATATGTCAACATGACCTTGCCGGCTGATGGCACAGTTTTGAACTTTTTCGTTGTGGGAGATGAGGTGCGTTTCCAAACCGCCGATTGCATCTTGGTTTCGGGCGTGAAATTGTGGACCCATGATTCATCACTTGTGATGATTCGATCCAAAAAATCCTGACCCTCCTCTTGGTATCGGGTGAGATGCAGCAAACAAGCATCGAAATGAGCACCTTGATGTTCGGCCGTCAACTGTCGTGGCACCCATCTGCGAAAGCCGTGAACAATGTCGTACGCCGTCCCATATGAAATGTCCAACGTCGCAGCAATTTCTCTCACGGTAATCCGCCGGTTCTCCCGTACCTGCGCTTCCACAGCGGCAATCTTGCTGTCAGTCATGGATTCCCGCGGCCGGCCAGAGCGATGTTCGTCCAGCAGGTCCTCTCATCCTTTTTAAAAGCCTTGCACCAAGGTTGTACTGTTCGGAGCTGCACGATATCACCTTCGTACACCGACGCAATTTCCTTATGGATATAGACTGATTTCAGTCCTTTTGCACAAAGAAAACGAATAACACTCCGCCGGTCCAAAGCACTGGACTATAAACTGAGAACCGCCATCTTGTTTGGACTGTCACGTCGCTAGTGCGTGGCGCATGCACACGACACTAATAGGAAACTTTAACAATAAACAAAACTTACTTTTATATATCGCAATTTTCTCTTATCTGCCGTCATTTTCGAGAAAAATAAATACGCGACATTACTTTTTGATCACCCTTCGTATATATCCTTTAGATGTTCTTGGTGCGTATAGAAATTCAGTAACGATTGAAAAAATAAATATTACAGTTTACTTTATATTATGTAAACATTTCAAACCTATTCAACTTTATTTCTAAAACTTCGCGGATACCCGGTTTTTCTTATGACAGAAGTGAAGTTAGAGTTTTTACATTCACCAAAAATTAATTACTTAAAAAAAAATAATTTTAAAGTTCGCGTGGATTGTGGATGTCAATATGAAATGTTGACTAGAACGTCTTGAAAGTACAATAATAGTGTGTCCCGCAGTCAACAAAAAAACAAAAACAAAACAAAAAAAACAGGCCTAGTCACTCAAAAGTCACCTGACCATAGTAGTCTAAGCAAACGAAAAAACACCTATTGTTAGAATTCAAGAAGAAGACAATGAAGATTGACCTATTGCTCAGATTACTATGTCTTTTTCTTTGGCTGCGACTATGTCCAACTAAACACAAACTAGGCGTGTCCAATTACATTTTCCAATTTCAATTGGTAACCATTCTTAATTTTACTTGGCACCAATGTCTAACAATCGGAAATTCAAATGAACACACCTAGGTTATAGACTTAATTAATAATGTTTAGAACAGAAATTTCCAACAATAACAGTAACTGCACAAAATCATACACTTTAATTTTTAAAAAAAATAACCTCTAAATTTTGTTAGGATACTCAATTTATAAAATCCAATTAAAGATTAAGCAGTTTAAAAAAGATTCCTAAAGGTAATTTATCCTGTGTAGTACTCTTTTTTAACCCGTGCATACAAAATAAAAGTACACAAGAATATTGTACGAAAATTATGTCATCTTTAACAACTGACTTTTGTAGGGCATATAACATTGAATGAAAAGGTTTAAGAAACATTTTAAAAGCTGCAGGAAGACAGTTTCAGGCTCCCTGAATATAAATTCTCGATTTTACGAAATTAGCTCAATAAAGGCTTCTTTATGTTGCAACCTTTGTTAAAATTAGTTTCACAAAGCATCCCCATCAGCAAAAACTGTTTTCTATGCAAATAAAGTCGCGTAATTATAAGATTTGCTCGGAAAGTAAATATGATAGAAAATGAGCTATTTTAATATTCATCAGTGATGATCTTTAAAAAAAAAACAAACCCCAGCCTATTTTTCCCCTTTCATGTTTTGGCATAAAATTTTCATCAACTTTAATATCCGTTTCGTGACATCATAATTGCAAAGTTTGGCTCGTTTCCAGTTGACAATTTTCCTTTGAGCGATGATTTCCCACTTACTACAAATCATCATATCAGGCCTGCGCCACTTCTGAATAATTAATTTAATGCTTTTGAATCGTATAACAAGCGTTAACAAGCATTAATTAGTGGTTATTAAGCGAGATAAAAATTTAACCACCACATTAAATAATTTTTCCCGCATAACAATAGACCGTACATGTTTATTACTTATGAAGAATCTGAAAATCAAAATGCCACAGAAATTACTCGTGAAATATGTTTAACGCTCGATTTTATTTTACAATAATTTGTAAACAACCTTTCGGGTATAGAAGAGCATGAAATACAACAACGAAGACGAAGAGTGCTAGAGGAAAAGAGAAGACGAAAAATAAATTTACATGACAACCAATAAAAATTTAACAAAAAAAAAAAAAAGTCGTCGCCATCGTCTATTCTAACACGTTGCCGTCGATAAATGCTAGAATTTCTCTGCTAATTATAGAGCATCGGTGTACCTGCCCGATTTTATTTCCTTCAATTTTCTCCGACAACACGCGAAATCATCGGTCGCTAGAGCAACGGCACAGACAACATCGATCTCGAAGCCCGAGTGGAGGAGGCAGAACATCGTCGCCATGGAGACAATTTTCTGGTTCAGGTCTAAACTCGCGCAGATTAGTTGCCCCGGCTGCCTTTCATCCTCCCGAGCACCAAAGCAACCTTTTCGAACATCTCCGCGCGATGAAAGGTCTCCTCAAAGGACTCACCGATGGGGCTTTAGCCGGAAGTCCCCCACCGTTACAATCATCATCGCTTTGATCGAAAACGAGAAGATTTAGAAATCCGAAAAGAAAGACGGGGGAAGGAGAAAAGACGAGGAGAAGAGATGACAAGAAATAACGATATAAGGAAAGAAATAAATGCCATGTATTTACTATTTAAACAACGATGAAGAGATGGACAGAATAACGGCGAGGAAAACAACATTTTATTATTCCAATACTGCTCATCATCAAGAAGAATAAGATTTAAGAGTAACAATTTTAAATTTTTAAGTGAATTAATTAATTATATTGATATTATATTGATTGAGCTATTTGCTAAATAATTAGTTCCTTCAGAACCGCAATGCAATGAATAATCTTTAAGATGCTCCTCGTACATAATGAAATCTTTCTTATGTTCGTGGTAAATTTGATCACGGATTTTATACTATCAATAATCTTCGAAATTAATAAAACTTCGGTTGAAGATCAAGCAACTCTATCAAGTGCAAAACGAATTTGAAATACATGTAAATTATATGTTTAGATAGTGAAAAATATATAAAGAGGCAGAAATGTAATAAGAATATCTTTTAATCCAGTATATTAAATGCTAGAATAGAATGAATAAAATCATTGCTTTTAACGTGACTGACGTGAGATTATGTTTGTGAACTTACACAGTAAGCTTGGAGAACTTCATTGACGAGCTTATTATTATGACGGTTTCTAGTTTTATTTCTGAATGGAATCAGTAAAGATATACTCTGTTGCAACAGCCAGTGGAACTTAAATTTAATACACTCAACTATTTCTTCAAAAAGCTGTATAAAGAGGACAGTACAGAATGTTTGTCTTCTGGAATGAGTGGACATATAGGGAACTTTAACGATTATTAAGTAGCGGAAGAATGGAGCTATTTATTGATTTTAATATGTCAGTTTGTCCCCTTCATATTTTCTACACGTTGCTTATAGGGGCATGTGCTACTTCATTATTTAGTTTGGTTGTGATTGCCCCGCTGGGGTTAGAGTCACGAGGGTGGGAGTTAGAAAGGTCCATCTCTCTATACGATATGTAAAGGAGTGAAATTTAGAAGACAAAGTCCCTATAGTCAAGCTCTATATTAATATGAAGTTTGGGCCCAATTCTCCTAGTGGGCTCGGAGTTGTGAAGGTATTCATGTGATCTTTAGAACTATTAACTTTTTCAAAAGGCAACATATGGCATATAATAAGTCATTCGATCGGAAATGATGAAAAACAAAAAATATACAGTTATTTTCCATGCTACGTTCGAGAAAATTAATTTTTGATTAAAAAATAGATTTAAAAATTCGGATACCCGCCCTACCACACCCCCCCACCCCCCCCCTCCCCCCTCCCCTCCCCCCCCGCCCGCGGCGGCCAAGTGATTCTTTACCAGAAACTTATCGAATTCATATTTCAAGCAGCGTCTCTATTCGTACATACATTATACATCGAACCTTTAAAAACAATATTTTAAAAATTCTGTAATACGGCCTATTTCTGTTGGTGCATTCTACCAGCGCTGACTACTTTTTTTCATAAATCACTAAGGAAGCTAGCAAATTACCATAACTCTGTTGAATTTAAGCAGAAATCATGTTTTCTATCTTGCTAGGATTCAGAAGTGATCTGTAAAGAAGTTGCTTAAATAAACGCCATGCTTCATCATGAAATATCTGAAATACACTCCGATGATGACTGCAATGTTTGTACAATAACTTTAGAGTATTATAATATAATCGATTATTCATTATTTCAAATTATCAACATTGAGAACATTAAATACATTGATAATGTAAGTGTAATAAACTCCTTTCATTTCTCCCCTCCCCACACGTACACACACTGGTTTGCTGAGGAAATGTCACACCATGCAGAGCTAAGAAAATTATAAATTCTATCAATAATCGCTGATTAGTAAACGAGATAAAAAGTGGAAAAGCAGTCTGTTAAGCTAACTTTTTGACTTTCTTAAGACCACAAAAATTCCGGCTATGCATTCTGCATTATTTCTCTCAACAGAATAAAGTTTGAGCAGAAAAAATACGTAGAAGACGCCATGGAGAAACTTTTCAAAAAACGGATGCACCTTACTTCCAGCCGGTTGATGTCCACGTCGAATTGCGACAGAAGCTCAATGTGATGCGACAACGGAGGATAGAAGTACAGAAAGGACGCCGTAGAAGAACTCAACTTTCTAGGCCTGAAGTACGTATATAAAGACTGGACATTTTACAATATTTCAACGATCCAGTCAAGATCAGTATCCTCGAAAGCATCGAGATTTTCAAGACCAATTCAATTTCCCCCGATCAAATGCTTAATACAGAACTGAGGTTTGACATCTATCACTTCCTCCCTCGCCCTTTGTAATTGAGCGATTTATTGTAATTCTCTAGTTCCCTCCACCTCTTCCTTCCTTCGTTTGTCCATTTATAAGCGGTCTCTTTATAACTGGCCCATTTGTTTTCCTCTAATTAAGTTTCTGTATTTGAACATTATTCTATGTAAATAGCTATTATCGTTTCTCTTACTATAACTTTGATAAAGACGAGATTAATGTTGAAAATATTCGGTTTCATGTTTGATATAATATTTGTAATATCTGTACTTTTTATGTCTTGCAAAAGAAGGAAATGTGAATTGTCGTAAGGGACTAGGGCATGTCGATGAAAGTCAGAATGAATATCGACAGCAAGCAGTAGTAGTCCCACAATCCACGATTAGCGACATTCTGCGAAGAATGCAGGAAGTTTTGGATGCTCAAAGATATCGATAGGCTTGAAGTTAACCGAATACTGACGTGAAAACCACTGAGTGCATGTAATTTGTCAAAATTACATCGAATACTTCTGTTTGTGTATTAAGTTCTGTCATTTCGAGCATTCCTTTATCTTTCTGGAGTTATGCGTGCAAAGATGTTACTATCGTGCGCGAGACCAATATGGATGGACTGCGTGATCTGTTCCACTGTGATTCCTCGATCTTCGAGGACCAGGGTTGCACAATTGGGCTCCTTACTGTTGGAAGATCTCCCAGAGTAGGGGTAGTTTCCGGGCTGATCTGGCCACTTTGAAAGCGTCGCCGCCACGTAATGGCGGCTTCATACGATTGTTCCAGTACACACTTTTCAACTCTGTAAGGTTCTGCTTAACTTTGTTTCCTTTCATATGCAGAAACATTTTACACCATGCGCCTCGATTTTTCCCCATAGAATACGCCGTATTGGAGTTGGTGCTTTGGCAGCTAATGGACGAAATACAGAACGGGGGAAATTTATCCCGACGTCTCTGCTTGTGTGTAGCTACTGTCTACCGTTGTTGTTTCATTGCTGCACCCGAACTTTTGTGGTAATTGTAAGTGTATTATGACTGCCTCTCGTGTTTGCTTCCTCTTTTTATGAACCCCTACGGATAGGTGCATGCACGGTGTTGCTATCTCGTGGTCTCATTGAAAGAAAGACTATTTTTTTCTAATTTCCATGTCTCTTGTGGAAAAATAACCAGCTTCAATATTAATTGAACAACTTGCGTATCAAAAAGCTATTTAAAAGAAAAGTTAACACTGTACCTTAGATAAGCTTAGAGTGTTCTCTCCGGGCATGTAACATTTAACAGATTTCATGTGTGTCCAGAATCTGTGGTACAGCTTGAATTAGTTCTTCCAATTCTAACCAGACTTGTATGGTTTTTTAAGCTACAGAGTTGGAAAAAGATACAGTGTTACGTTTTCTGATATCTGGCACAATACGCGTGCAAGAACCCTTTAAAACTGTCTTCCCGTGTTAAAGAACAGAAGAGCTTCGCCTCTTATGAAATATTCATAAAGAGGCAAATTTTGAAGTAAAATAACAAAAGTTCATATATAAACGCATTCCTTTTGGTTAATATATAAAGAAATGTAAAATATTCATAAAAATTAAAACATGTTAAAACTTTTTAGATTTAATTTTCACATGGTTGCAGGCGCTGTAACATTTACGGTGTTTAAATTGTTTAGTACCAAGAAACCCTTTTAAATAATAATGATGTTGCTCTTCAGAAAGGGTCACAGGGGAGCAAGAAATCTTGACAAAGGCTTTGCCAGCAATTTATGAAGCTCATTTGCATTGTCATTTCTTTACTTAACCACTGCACTGCTATGTTTTTAAGGTCAACACTTGACAAGACGCGGTAATTTTTAGAGAGAAAATTTTTCTCTTAAAACTTTTTTAAAAAAACTGCACACCTTAGAATACGCCTTTATTTATCACCAAAAATATTTTCATTAGTCCTGATCATCAGTTTTTAATTCAATCTCAGCCCGTCGTACTCTTTCATCACTTTAATTATACAAAAATGAATATATTTAGTGTTCATGATGAAAATCTGTGCGATAAATCACAATATCGTAATGAAGCGCTGGAAGAACAATCTGCCCTGTTATGCAGGCAAAGTGTTTATGAAGTGCTAACATCTCGAAGGAGAAGGGATGAGGGAGAAAAAAAATCCTCGAACGCTCTTTTCTATACAAGAGTCAGCTACTTGATGAACAGACAACCTTTCCATTAGAAAAGGAGGAGGAGGAAGAGAAAAGAGAGTAAAAAACCCAGCGTTCGAGGAGCGTGAATATGGAGAGGAGAGCGCAAAGACGAGCGGACGGACGGCCAATGTCCGGCACTTGTGTCTTATGCATGGAACGTGAGCGTGCGTATAAATTTGTCGCGATGCAAAAGAGGCCGCAATTTACTGGCTGCACCCCATCCACATGGCTGCTTAGTCATAAGCTAATTAGACCCAGATGTCGGAGCTCCTAATTAATTGCTGCAGGGATGATGCGCGTGCGCCAGCTGCTGATGGACACGAAGAGATTCACGCGCGGAAAATGCTCGAGCGTGGTCGAGTGGCCAATGGCATTCGACGAAAACCACCGATGCTTCGCGCGCCATCTCCAGCCTTCCCTTCTCAAAGTGAAACGCACTGGGGGCAGCAGCGACTTTTTTCCCACCTCTTCTCTTTTCTTATCATTGTTTGAAACAAATTTTTAATTCAAACAGATTTCAGTTGTTTAAGAGTAAGTCTTTGACGGGGTGAAACTGTCGACATATACGGCACGATGCATTCGCCTCCAAGCGCAAATCCCGATTTGATAGTCATGAATATTTCATAGGTTCCTCTACTTCCTCTTCATAAACAATGCAGCGTTCATTCTCATTTAGTAAATCCTGGTTTAATAAAATTCACGGACTAATATTTCTCTACACGATTTTATTCGCAGAAATAATAGCAGGTTGCTTTCATATCTTCTACTTGGTTTAACTGTAAAAGATAAACATTAAAAAAAAACAACCGAAAGCCTATCTATTGATCGTGTCGAGCGAAAGCTAGGGGTAGGTGGCATCACATGTTCTGTTGGACCAGGACGACTTCCGGTGTTCACATTATCGACGTGCTGCAATATGAATTTAATTGAATAGTAGTGGTTTTGTGGACCCGTTTCAGCGACGGAAAAATTTCAGTTCACGAATGGTTCTACGACAAAACGAGCAATGTAATAGAAGACTACGCTTTTACATCATCTTTAAACAGAAACGCTTCTACATCTTCATCCATCGGATCGGGCAAGTCCTCTCCAGATTTTTGAAATAGCTGCTAGACATTGTGGTTGTCGTGGTAAATGCGAAATAAACAACATCAGCAGGCAACGGTTAGCAACTCTACTCTTTCCCTATGCTATTGCATGCAACACGAGTGCTTTCCGAAATTAGCCAGGACCCAGTCATGTGAGAGCGATGTTTATTTTTCGACGGTTACTTTTCAATATATTTCTTTTCGATTCCTCTTTTATCTTTTCGGTACAGAGGATGTTAAATAAACACTGGATGCCCAAAGAGCCTAATCGTTTTTAAATAATAATGCAGAAGTAGAGGTGGATCCAAAACCTTTCCAAGACAGATGGTTAAAAGATTCCAAGACACCCATATGCTACAAAAAAACGAAAAGGGAACGGGATGGATGCTTGCAGCAAATAAAGTAATACTGAGAGATATTATAATTGTATTATCACAATTTTGGAACGATTCTTTAGAATTTACATAGTTATATAATGTACAAAATTCTACAACATTTGACTCAGATTTGCAGAAGGTTGAGGCAGATAAGAGGAATCGATAATGAAACTGTTCATCAAAGCGCGCAACAATAGACAGACGGCGGCAATTGCAGACGCAGATAGAACAGGTGTTACTACATGCCGAATAGATATAGTTCTATATCCTGTCTCGAAAATGGCCATGAAACCAAATGCATTTTGGGAAGTTTCTAAGAGTGAACTATGAAAAGATGTGTCGCGAAAAGGAAGAAAGTCCGCTTTTAGGAAGATTATCTGAAGATTATCTGAAGACAAATTAAGAGTGAGAGAGGCGCAGCCATTTCGGTTCGAGCAGAAGTTCTGAAAGACAACCCACTGAAGCAGGAAGCCAAGCAGAACGAAAAAGTATATATCAATGAACAATTAGATGCCGTAACATTCATGAAAACCTTGTTTGGGAAATGACTCAATGTCCGTGGACACAAGCTTATGCAAGAACGCCGCCCGAAAGCCAGAAAGCTGTACTAGGCCGATGACCATATAAAGCATGCGTTATTAGAGATACCCAAATCGTGTTGCTGAAAGAAATTAGTTTCTCATAATTTTACAGAGGGTTGTTAGGAATCTATGGTAACAATTAACACATTTAATTGTGAGGCGCGCGTTCATTTCACGTGAACTATCATATGGAGTATTATTAGGGCAGGTGTTATAATAGCTTATATTCGAACAGCGAGCTAAAAACATTCAGTTATGCCACCGAAAATTGACAGGTATTGGAAGAGCTACATAACAGCCCTTTCCGACGTCAAATTCAGCTATTGCAAACTTATGAAAGTATGCAAGAAGCGAGGTTCGTAGTTTCCAAGAAAGGGATATCAAGTGTACTGAATAACATTGGCAAAACTAGAAACGACGCCATTCCTGAGGGTAAAAAGCAGGTCAATCAGAGACCATCCACTAGTCGTATTCCTGACTTCGTCCGAAAAGCTAGGGCTCTCGTAACCAAATGTAATCCACCAACACCTTTGTACAATCATCAATCGTGATTTACAACTGGAGAAGCGAGACAAGAGCCACGTTCATAAGCTTTTGCTGCGCCATGTACAAGAGCGACAGACCAACTGCCGTAAACTGTATGAACGACACCTGGCGGATGAAATACGTGGTCCACTAGATGTGGTTTATGTTTATTTAAGCGACTGCAGCAAGAGTAGAGCCACTGTTTACCACCCAAGAGGATCTAAGGACTTCAGAAAATGGTACCGTGAATGCAAGGAGACACGTTCAAAAGGTTTCATGATCGTGGCGGGATACCACTACGACGGCAAGTTAACTTTACACAGAATTGAGTCAAGGCCAAAGTCAAAGCCATGTACTATCAGACTAAAGATCTAACCCCCATATTTACCCGTGACATCCCCGGTTTGTACGGTACAAAGGTAAACAAGGTATAGTTGCACCAAGACAAGGCGTCGAGTCACACCGCCGCGTCAACTCGCTTATTCCTGGAACGCATGCAAGAAGATACCGGAATCCGCTTCATTCCATTCAGCGACATACCCGTCAAGTCACCGTACGCATCGCCTGTATTTTTGTGGCGTTGGCCTACTTAAACGGATTCTCGGAAAGAGACGACCGCGAACAGTGGAGGGTCTTTGGAAAGCGTGTCAATAGGAGTGGTTACGAATTGATCTTGGTCATCTTGGAGTGGAACTGCGATGCGTGGCTCCAGATTGAACACAACTCGAAGGTGGCGAAAGGTTGGTTTTTTTCCACATTTTCTGGCTCTCTGTGACTTGTTACCATGATAAGTGATATGAAAATCGAATTTAAATTGCAATTTTGAGTTTAAGCACAGGAGTGAGAAAGAGAAAGCAGTAAGCTCCAAACAAACTCGGAGGGTTTCCGAATTCCTGTACTCGTCGATAGCTTTAGTTTAAATCACGCTTAAATATATCGCCCTAGTAAGACGGACTTTGAAAACCAGAACAATCACATTAAAGTGATGATTGAAAACTAAAGTTCTGAAAAACGAAAGGAAAAATTCCGCGACCCGGATTCGAACCAGGGACCCGTGGAGTTTTCCCTCTTTCGTCTTTCCATATCTATTCAATTTTCACAACAATCACTCGTAGAAGAGGCTTAGCTTTTATTTTTCGTTAACATTTCTCTCTTTTCCCATGCAATAGTTCAGTATTTCACTAAAGGAAAAGAACTGAGATTTCTTTAATGGTGGTAGGAAAGTTAAAATATGAGTATTGATCGGTTCTCCTTATTCGATGAATCTTTTGGTTAATTCAATTACCAAATGATGTTATATAGGAAGAACATTTTCGTGAGATATATGTTTCGCTCATTGCAATTTGGCACATCCATTGCAATTATTGTTACGCTCTAAAGGAAGGCTTTCTAGCAGTATCTTTGGCAATGCTTTTTCAAAGCACAGAAGGCATCGATCGGCGAACCGACTTAACTAAGGCAAAGAGGACAAAATTCTAATTATCGCTACAAGACCTCGGACAATATATATGCTTTTATCTGGTATTATGCTGAACATGTATTAATATTAATCTAAAACTATTGAGTACTTCTCGCTCGAATTTGTGTTTTCTAGATTAAGTAACCTTGTTTTGTAGAAGAATGCGATTAATTTAATTTATTAAACTCAATCTTCCGCTGTGTTTTCATCGAGACAATGAAATGGAGACTCGAAGAGCTGAACGGCATTCGATAACTCAAATATCAAGTGGCCTAAATTTTCCTCTTCGCTAATTCAATAGCTGTAATTAACACGCATCAGTTTATTGCACATTAGAATTTGTCAATGGTTGTAGCAATAACGAATCTGCCTAATATATTTACTAATTTCTAATCATTTCTAACTAGTCCGCTTCATGAAGATTGTAAATATTTTCATACAGCATCGATTGTTTTCATGAATGCGAAATGAGAGCAATCGCTCTTCATCTGGGGCGAATGGGCAGGAGAGCAAGAATGATTAGGTCATTCGTGAGCAAGTGGACAATTCCGATTTGTTTCATTTGATGTAATTTTCGAACACCATCGAGCGGAATAATATCGATTTCGACGTGAAAAATATTTTTTTAAACGGTTGCAAAGTATCAATAATTAGAAAAAATATTCAAACCTTTCAGTACTTAATATTAATAATTACCCCATAAAGATGAATTTTTTTATTATTACATGTAATTATAAAATTTTCTTTCTGGTTCTAGGTTATAACAGGCTATCACTTGATGAATTTTCTTAGCACCTCATGAGAAACGTCTATTAATATAATAAATATTTATTTTAATTATGATGGATTCCAAACTTATCTAAAATACGTTTTCATAATTTGACTAATGATGTAACGTTGTAGAATCTTTAGACATTATTAAAATGCTCGTGAGAAAGCTAACAGCGAAAGAAAAATCAATTCCAAGTTAGCTGGAAAGAAAAATTAGCTGGAAATTATAACATTGTCAAGACAGCTATATCAAATCAAACTGTAAATAAAATCTTGTTAACATTCCAAGGAGGAGCTTTAGCAGTGAAGCAGAAATACATTTATACATTTATTAAAAAGAAATTAACCCCCCCCCCCCCTCCCAGTAGGGTAAGGCAAGTAGCAGATCCTACAGTCATCTATTTTTACCCCTTTATCTGCACTTTTTACCTCTCCCCAAGTTTTTTTAATCAAAAAATTAATCTTCTCGAACGTAATATTTAGAAAATGTAAAAGATCGTATTTTCTTTCCTTTTCATCATTTTCGAACGTGTGATATATCACATGCTATATGTTGCCATAGTTCTAAAGACCAAGTGACTGCCACCCCCGCAAATACGAGCCCAATGGAACAACTGGGCCTAAATATCATAGTAATGTAGATCATGGCTAGAGGAATCTGGATAGTGGATTTCACGCCTTTACGTACCTAAATAGCACATAGATATGTTGTCCTCTCTGAATCCCACCCTTGTAATTCCGACCCTAGCGTACCAATCAAAACCGAACTAAATAGTGCAGATGGACATGCACATAGGAAGCAACATTCCGAATTTCAACCTTCTACCTCAAAAAATGTAGAAATTACGAAGAGGACGGTCTGACATGATAAAACCAATAAGTAGCCCATTCTTCCACTACTTAATAATATAGATTATGAGCACTTGAGCAATCGTGCATCGACAAAGCGATTTCACGTGAACGCGCCGATGTCAGTAATGCCATGTCAGAAAGATGAACAGAAAGTTACAATGTATTCCTTCTTGACAAATCGATTGTAGTATGACAAGCCATTATCTTGGTATTCTTTACACTCACTGTTTTAGCAAGTGAATTCGACTTAAAGGGGTCCATGAAAAATTCTGAAAAGTTGATACGGTCGAGCTAAGACTTTGATGGTCATATTTCTGAAAACAGAATTTGAAAAAGTTAATCCGTTTTCAAGTTATCATGCAAACGGCGGACGGACGGATAAACGTACAGACCAAGGGCGCATTCTTATAAGTAGCTTTTATGCTAAAGCTCCTGATAAAGGTTGGTTGATTAGAAATTTTGGCGTCGACTACTAAGGTCATTTTGCGCCTTTTACACAAGTTATATCTGTACACAGCCCAGGACAAACACAAACATCCATGCCCATGGCGGGATTCGAACCCACGACCAGACGGACTCGAGAACTAGAAAGCCGACGCCCTAGCCCTCTCGGCCACCTGGCCGGCCCTGATAAAGGAGAACATGTGAGTACGTCACGGAAACAGTTTTGCATTGTTGTCACTGGCTTAACTCTTAACTGGAGTAACTCTATAAATTTGGCTAATAAATTTTGCGAAAGACGTATTGGTAACGCTTGCGCATGCGCAGTTAAACATTATTTAGTAAAAATACTCATATTTTATCAAACATTTAATATTTTAATATTCTGATGCAGGGTGTTGTCTCTACTGTAGTTTGTCAAGTTTCCTGAAAATGACATTGCATTGGGTTGTAAACCCTGCAAGTTATAAACAAAAACCTTACAAAAAACTTTCTATTTTTTATAAAAAAAA